>OU342503.1:16057500-16475101 GCA_910589525.2 Ennomos quercinarius
ATTGTCTATTAATTATTAATATCAAACCGCAACATAACTAACATCTAGTCATCAACTACAATATCCTATCTATTGAGTGATAATTAGCACGTGGTGTCGACAGATGGCGCTGCATGGTTATTACTGACATTAGCTGGTTATTGTCCTCGTTGTCAGTTACATGTTAGTGAGTTAGCGGTAAGTGTTTAGTTTAATTGATTTCATTAAATTTAAAGTGGTTAGAGATTTTTTTACATTGTGATGCCTCTGGACTCCCAATTTTCAATTTGACATAGCTAACGTGAAAAAAAATAGAAAAAAAAAATTTACGTTTGTACGGCCACATATCTTTTAAACGATGGATGGAATTATGTGGGAAATATAGATAAATATAATCTGGGAATTTTTACACTAGAGTGAACTGGTATTTTCTAGGCAAGCGTGCTCCATCGTCACTACCATCAGGTGGATCAGTGGTCGAATGTTACACTATCTTATAAAAAATAAAAAATGCCGTTTACGTTGCAACAAAAATAAATATGCTTAAACCAATAACACAACTGTCCACAATTGCATGGAATTCCTTGCATACCTAGTATAGCAATAAACTGCATCGACCCTTATGGAACGCCCGGCACGCGCCGAAGCAAAGCTGTATCTGGACTGAGGTTAGAGATTTCCGTTATCAATATTATTATTAGCCTTGTTTTCAGGAAAAATATACGGAGAAAATGTTAAGCTAACGTGTAAGCAAGTTTTTCTTGAATATACAAAATGTTTGACATGGTTATAGCTATGGAGCGATGGTGGTCGAGTAGTGGCATGTGCGCTTTACAATCTTACGGCACCAGGTTCGATCCTCGGCCCTGCACCAATGACTTATCTCAAGTTATGTGCAGTTTTCGCTCCGTGCCTTGGAGATCACGTTAAGCCGTCGGTCCCGGTTGTGATAAGAATAACTGTGGCAATCGTTACGGGTAGTCAAACGCCTGATAGAATCTGACACCTGGTCTAACCATCCTTGTTACTGGTTCCTTATGGGTTGCGAGATCAGATGGCAGTCGCTTGTGTAATTCTGGTAGCTCGCTGCTACAGGTTAGATTGGAAGCCGACCCCAATAACAAATGGGAAAAGGCAGAGAGGATGATGATGGTCAAAGCTGCGGGGAGCCGGAGGATGCAAGAGGCCGGCAAGCAGCTGGTCAAAGTGGCGCTCTATGTGGGAGGCCTATGTTCAACAGTGGACGTCTTCAGGCTAATGATCAAGATACAAAATTTTTTAACCCCATATAATTTTTTTTTTAAGAAGTTACTATGTTGCCATGGCCTTTAGACTTTACATTATTATACGGTGCGATTTAAAGAATAGACTGTATGTTAACAAAGTATTGGAAGTCCAATTTTTTTACATTTTGACTTTGAACGAATGAACTTCATTCAAGATTTCAATCCATGTTCTTTGGGGGAAAATGGAGTTAACCGGAATAACAACTACAATATTTTAATGTACCCGCCTGCAACAGATGCTAGTACTGAATTGTCACATAACTATTTGTAGTCATAAAGTCTGTGATCAGCTTAAAAACTGTTCATTCACATTTCATGTTTATGCCTAACTATTGGTAATCTGTTAATTGCTTTGTTTGTTACCTGTACGTTTTTAGTTTTATGTCTTTGTGTAATGCTGTTGATTACCTTATGAATAATAAATAAAATAAACAAATGAATTTCTTTACTTCTTGTATAGGTAAGCAGTTAGCCCTGGTGTCAGTTTTTTTTGTCATATTGCCATAATCACCACGCTCGGCATGCATCTTGGTGATTGTAACAGATTATAACGCCCATTCTTTGGATATTCCCTTATCCGGTTCTAACGGCACCCATGGTTATATTGTTCTTATGCCAGCACCATACAGCTATGATTCGAATAGCAAATGATTATTTTTAAATTTTGGTACCAGACAGGTCTGATCTACAGTAAAACATCCAATTAGTGGGTAAACCATATATTTCTCTGTATAGTTAAACCAGAAAAACCAGAGCGTGCATCGTAGGCAGACTGCCCTGTGGTTATTACTATTGTTTATTCTGCGCCAGTGGTTTGGCAGACAGAATGCTGGAATTATTTGCTATTCGAAAAGTCGCTTGATATCTGTCCACGATGCCGCTGCTCTCTTGTTTTGTTAAATATATTATAATTATGTCGTATACTACAATATCTAAGAGTGCACGTTTGAAAAAAGAAATTGAATAATAGCTAAATCGTACCTTGCTACAAACGCAATCCTTTTATAGTTTAATTTATTGATAAATATTTAGGTATCTATCATATATATCTATAAAAGTATATCATCGAATTTCATCGAATCCGTTTAACTCATTCAATGTTTGGATTTTTGACAGAGACTACTAAGAGTTACATTTTTGATTGGCAATAAACACAGTCACATACTTTTTTTTATGTAAGTGAATGACGTGACGAGCCAGTTGCTCGCCTGATGTTAAGCGACATGGCTGCCCATAACAGGTTGCAGTATCACTCGGAACTCTAAATTAATATAGTTTCGCGTGACACTGCACTGCGCACGTCATCCCGAGACTTCACACAGTCTAGTGATACTACACGCAGCTTTCATTTCACATTTATTAATTTTAATGTCTAAACAGTCCACAGTGCATTGCATAATTTAAACAGCATAGCAATTCTAACGAAGGCAATCCGCACAGTGGTCTCACCCACGCTCCGGACATGCTCATAATAAATGTATTTTTCTAATATTTACGATTTAATTTCCGTACGCCGTTGCCTGCCGGATACTAAATCGTAAATTATAATGTTTAGTTAAGGATTAATTAATTAAAATATTCGTTGGGTTTCTAATTGGCAATGTGGAATTTGTACGCGGTGCTGGTGGTCTAGATTTATGTGATCACAGATGTGTTGTTTGGTGCTAATAATAATTTCCAAAGGAAGTTAACGGTGTAATTTCATTTAATGATTTATTCGAATGACAAATATATTTATATCATTCATTGTGTATTTAATCGTAAAATTAGCTATTAACGAATATTTTTTATTCTACTTTGTAGATAATAATTAGGTAATTATTTACAGTTGATCTAAGCTTCAATGTATCAATATGCAAGATATATTAATTTAATTCAATTCATTTATTCATGTAAGCACACAACATAATTGTTCTGCAGGTACACTACCTTATGGATAGTCAGAAGGTTACACTCAGTTGCTTATTATAACTATTATATAGTTATGATACAATTTCCAATATACATAAATTAACATGTCAATCTATGAATTATATTTCAAATTATTTATTTTATTGTGTTCCCTCAAGAATCTTTATTATGTTAAAAATACTGAAATTCTGCAGCTGTACTGGCATCCGTTTGCCGAACATTCCCTGTATTAAAAAGAAGACCTAAACCCAACCATAGAGGTTAACACCGTTATTGGTTTTAAAAAAAGTCCAGCTCAAGAAGTTTACTTATGTTAGTAGATAATTAAAACCTTTTTAAAGACATTCGTTGGGAACACAATTATAATTTTGGAAACAAACTTTATTTTAAGTATGTAAATAGGGCGAATTCTGTGATTTGATTTGAAGAAACTGCCACAAAGTAGATTATAAAAAAATAATAGAAACGTTCAAATTATAATGCTTGTCTATATTAATAAGCGATGAAGGGGAGGATGTCTGGAAGACAAGCCTGTGATAATGGGAAGAAGTGCCCCATAACAATGATGTTTATTCATAATTTATGGGGGAGGTGGTGGGGTGGTGTGACTCACAGCTACGGCGGGGATAGAGAACTCTTGGGTTAATTGAACCACGCAAAGGTGTAATGATGCAGTACCTACAGGGTTATTGGAAACATGCTAATACTTCAGACAATCATCCGCCTACCTCTTATTCCACTAAGAAGGGTCAGAGTCGCGCTCTCGCATATCTTTACGGTCATGCTACTAAAAAAAAAATTGCCCTTATTTTATGATCAGCCGCCTGCTTAACGCCAATTCTTAGGGATCATCACTGGTGGAATGGCCACCACCCATAGACAATATATTGATAGACTAACAGCCCGTTGCACAAAACTCTTCATTATCAGTTCATTAGCTAATGGCGGCATTAGTGCTAATGAAGTCCTTAAACTAATGACGTTGCACAAAAGTTCTGTGACCAATATTAGGTTTTCTTAAAGCTTCATTAGATAATGACGACATTAAATAATGAACGAATGAAATGAGTGAACATTTTGTGATTTAGTATTGCGCTTTTACCAGTTCACCATTGATTTTGCATATAAACATAACGCACATTATGCCATTATCGTCATTTCCCGTGTCAAATTGAATAAAGTAAAATCTATAGATATAATAAAACTGTAATTGGGCTAAATCTGTACATTGAATATTATTTGAAAATATTGATTGCATTACACTTCTTTATCGATATAGTAGTGGAACCAGTTTTTTTTGTCTGTTCTTCTGTTTGCCTGTCCCTTTGAACACGCATCACGCTAGAACTACTTTGGTATGGTTAGAATAACATATAAGAAACATTTCGTTTTCTAAAACGGCAAAGTGTGGGTTGCACGAAGCAATAAGTATGTAATTTTATGCAAGTATTTTTTGTTTTGTACGTATATTTATACTATATTATATTTTTTATTTATACTTATTCTGTCGAAAGGAAGAGGGAAGGGCCGGGGAAGGGGTTTCACCTGCCTCCCTTCCATTGCCGTCCTATCCATTCATCTTTTACCCCTTTCTTTTTCCCTTTCACTTCCCTCTTACCCATAAATAGGGTTAGGACGTAAAACTAATTAACCCGTGCGAAGCCAGGGTGGGTCAACTAGTTTAAAATAAACTCGAAGTCCTGCTCTCGTCTTGTTTATTATGGAGTGTTTAAAGTTGATTAAGTTTTATTTAATATCCCTACATTATAATAATATACAGGGTAGAAGTATTGAAGTTTTACTCAAAGGAACATACTTTATTTAAAAAAAAAATTAAAGAAGAGCATGCCGGGAAACATCTTTGATATCAAACAATGATAAAAGTCTTGATAGAGACATATTTTAATCGCAGAAATGTACTAAAAACACTTTGAAAATAATTAAATGCAGTTTTAATGGAGGCTTTTCGGCCCATTAAAAATTTCAACCTTTAAACTGTCAACTAATGCCTCATTAGTGTTAATGGCGCTTTGTGCAACGTAAAACACCATTTAATGGATAATCTGACGTTTCATTAGATAAACTTAAAGGAGCATTAAAATCGGATAAAATTTTGTTTTGTGCAACAGTTTAATGACAAATTAAGGTTTAATGTCGACTTTAAAAGTTAATGTTCGTTTCTGCAACTGGGTGTAAGAGATACACATTGCAGCACAAAACTTGAGCCATGAACTTGGGTGCGCAATGGACGATTTTAATGTATCTTTGGTGGAAAGAAAGGTGCGCGGGGGGATTTCAACAACAATTTTACAATGACAATGACATTATGATATGTCCGGATATGTGCATGCGTGAACTTGCCCCCACTTCGTCGACTTCAGCTCAAGTTGTTTGCCGGTCACTTCGTTATTACATCAAACATTTAATGGTGCCAAAAATGGGCTTCCGGGCAGATCTGTGCTTCCGGGAGAAGAGATGCTCCAAACATGTCAAAATTGATGGGTTGTTTTTTTTTTTTTCTTGTATGTTGGCTCCACACATAGTGTATTTAGCCAGTGTCAAGTATTGTAATTTTCATCGTGCTATAGAATATTTCTTGCTATTGAATATGGACAAGACAAAGATCATGTCTAATGCTCATGTTCCACCTATACCGGTAATTGTTGGGAACGATACTCTCGAAGTTGTCGACAAGTATGTCTACCTAGGACAGATTGTCCAATTAGGTAGGTCCAACTTCGACAAAGAGGTGGCGCGAAGAATCCAACTCGGCTGGGCAGCGTTCGGGAAGCTTCGTCCTATCTTTTCGTCCAAAATACCGCAGAGCCTGAAAACGAAAGTTTTCAATCAGTGTGTGTTGCCAGTGATGACTTATGGAACTGAGACATGGTCTCTTACTGTTGGCCTCATTAGTAAGCTCAAAGTCGCGCAGCGAGCTATGGAGCGAGCTATGCTCGGTGTTTCCCTGCGAGATAAGCTCCGGAACGAGGAGATCCGCAGGAGAACTAAAGTGACCGATATAGCTCTTAGAGTTAGTAAGTTGAAGTGGCAATGGGCAGGCCACATCGCTCGTAGAACTGACAACCGATGGGGAAGAAAGGTTCTCGAGTGGCGACCACGAACCGGAAGACGCAGCGTAGGCCGGCCCCCCACTCGGTGGACCGACGACCTGGTGAAAGCCGCGGGGAGCCGATGGATGCAGGAGGCGAGCAGCCGCTCAAGGTGGCGTGCTCTGGGGGAGGCCTATGTTCAGCAGTGGACGTCTTCAGGCTGTTAATGATGATGATGATGATATAGAATATTTCACGTAATGTCAAGTCTTAGTCACAGTCATAGTCGACTCTAAGTCAAGTAATCATAGTCCAGTCTAAGTCATGCCCCAGTAAAGTGGTGGCAATTGTACTAGAAGCTTCTATGGAATTTTGGACAGCAACACGAAATACCACGTTTCACCACATTATATCACTTGCCCACACTCATGCTCGTAATTCAGCACTTAATGCGTAAAACGCCACCAATTTTAAACATTAACACTAAAAAAAACAAGTTTTGAAAAATAATACAATGCAACGACGTGAACTTTTCCGCGTTCCCGCCAAAAGTCCAGATAGGTTGTTGTACCTATACGTCACAGTTTAAAAAAAGATTTTTATCTCATTATTATTGTACATGGTGGTGATAAATGCTGCATTTCCTCCTGCCAGCATCTATCTGAGCCAGCCTTCGAGTGTGGCTCCAGGCTGCTGGCACAGCAACTCCAGTGGCACTGGTGTTGGGTAGTGATTATTTATTGGGGAAAATGTTACTCTTTCAAACGGTTCCGCCTCCAGCAACTTTTTCTGAGAGTTTAGCGTAGTATCCATAATTTTATTCTCTCCTCCCATATGACATTTACAGACTACATTATCATCATCAACAGCTTAAAAAAAGTCCACTGCTGAACATAGGCCTCCTGCACAAAGCGCCACTTTGAGCAGCTGCTTGCGTCCTGCATCCATCGGCTCCCCGAGGAATAACAAAATCGTCAGTGGCTGGCTGGCCTGCGCTGCGTCTTCCGCCGATTCTTGTCGCCGCTTGTTAAGCTTACATTTAACTTGTTAAATAGTCTGTGGTCTAAA
This sequence comes from Ennomos quercinarius, assembly GCA_910589525.2. Classification (NCBI taxonomy): domain Eukaryota; kingdom Metazoa; phylum Arthropoda; class Insecta; order Lepidoptera; family Geometridae; genus Ennomos; species Ennomos quercinarius. The sequence continues at coordinate 16,064,795 of OU342503.1, forward strand.
GGTGAATCTCGGCGGAACGCAGTACAATCTAGAACACAAAATTGCTAGTCTAGCAGCTTGCTGTGGCAATAAATACTACGGCCGCATTGTAATAGCTGTTAACTAGTCTGTGGTGTGTTGGCGACGGGCGCAGTGCGGAGTACGGTTGCATAGTAAGCATTCCGCGAGTGTTGAACGGAATGTGAGGCGAGAAAATTTTTGTGAGTGTCCAGGTGTCGCGCGCTTAAAAATGTTTTGCAGGTGCTGTTATTTACTTATTTGGTGAACTTTTTATACGTTTTTAATAGATTTAAATGCAAATAAGTATAAACATGTATTTTTAATGAAGTATCGTAAGTATTATATTCTAAGAGCTAGCGTAGCAGTCAGTGGTAGGTTGTGCAATATTCGAACCGATGCGACTCATTGTAGTTCGAATCACGTAGCTCCCAATACTACCAAACGAAATATTTTTTTTTTCCAAAATAATCACCGATCCCAAAGCTTGATTAATTAGAATAACAACTAAGCAAATAAAATATCACAGTGAAAAAATCATCACCATCAGCCTCAAGACGTCCACAGCTGGACATGGGCCGCATAAAGTGCCACTTTCAGCGGCTGCTTGCCTCTTGTATCCATCGGCTCCCCGCGGTTCTGCGGGGCTTTATCGCGTAAGTCTAGTGGAGATGGTTTAGTGTGCTCTCTTGCTCGCACTCATAGACTTGAAATTGGCGCGTGAAGGATAGCAGGCGATGTCCATATCTAGAAAATTACGTGATAGGGCTGCAGGTCGTCGGTCCACCTAGTGGGGGTTGGCCTACGCTGCGTTATCCGTACAAAGATAAAGTGCAAAGGTAATGATTCTAACTATTTTTAGCAATTTTATTTTACTGAATACTTTGCTATCGACTAAAGCGCTGATATTAACTGTCAAAAGCTCAAAACTCAATAATTTTATTGCTATTAATAGTACTTTTACCAGTCAATAATCAGATAAGATATTTAAAATATTAAAATAAACTATTGTACACACTAAGCAAGCATAATAATTATAAGCAACATTACATAGTGCTTAATGTCAAAATGTTATTTAGCAAGCCTATTACAATACGTGTTTGAAAAAAAGAAGTTCTCCTTCCCAAAACAGGTGCAGCAATCCGGCACAAAGCAGAATAGAAAACCCCGATCCGTAGCTTCGATAATCTCTTCTGTTATAATACTTGCTTCAATAAACTTGCTATATCAAGACACATTTTTATAATTCAAATGACTGTTAGAGAAAGTTTGAAAACAAAGGAATATCAAAATGCTTCCAACATAATATTTTTTTTATATTTTGGCTTCACGCGTAGTGTATTTAGCCAGTGTCAAGTATAGTAATTTTTCATCGTAGAATATTTCACGTAAAGTCAAGTCTTAGTCACAGTCTGGGTAGTCATAGTACAGTCTAAGTCATGCTCGAATAAAATGGTGGCAACTTTACTAGAAGCTTCTATGGAATTTTGGAAGCAACACAAAAACCACGTTACACGTGTTGTGATACACATTATATCACTTGCCCATGCTCATGCTCGTAATTCAGCACTTAATGTGTAAAACGTCACCAATTTTAAACATCACCGCTGGAAAAAGCACAAGTTTAGAAAAATAATACAATGCAACGATGTGAACTTTTCTGCGTTCCCGCCAAAACTCAAACAAAATACTTGAAGAAATATCCTAGCAGCGTTCAATGTCTTTGATATTTCTATATTTGTCCAGTTTATCCGCTCTCCGACTTTCTAAATGTTTCCAATGCACTGTGCTTTGTCCTGGTGCGCCGCGATTTGAACCACTTTCAACATTGACGCTTTTTAAAATATTCCTTTAATTTTTAGACCAATATTTTGGTTATGAAATTTATGTTCTTATTTTATTTTTATTTAATCGTTAATTTATTGTACTTATAATATTATATACATGCGAAAGTTTGTGTGTGTGAATATTTGTTACCAAATATACACAAAGGCTACACGGATTTGGATGAAATTTGGAATAGAGATGCTTAGTTACTGGATTACCACAGATAATACTTTTTATCCACGGGTGAAACCACGGGGCGCAACTAGTGTTATAATGTTTGCATCTCTATAAGTAGGTAAAGTTAAGCAGTATATTTTTTGTCTTTTTTTCTGAGTCAAGTTCGTCATCAGCATTATGTATTGTCCCCACATCTGAGACACGGACCTTCTCTCATACGAAGAGTGTATGCCATAAAGCACCACGCAGGCCAAGTGCGGGTTGGTGCAAAACGCTCATGTTTTACTTCACAATTGTAAGTTAGTGCAAATCCGCAGATACCTTGAAAAGCCATTGATGCAAGGCAGGGCTGAGCGGGATTTGAACCTGGGTGTGTCAGATTAAAAATCGCACGGGCTACTACTGAACCACTTACTTAGGGTGGGTTTTTGATCCGTAGTTAAAGTGACCAATGGTTAAACAGATTTTAACCATTGGTTAGAGTTTGTTAGAGCTTTTAATCATTGGTTAACTTAACCACGAATCAAAAACCCACCCTTAGTTTACGTTTATGAATAGGTAAGTTAACCGGCAGGTTTTTCATCTAATTTCTATTTTTGAGCCAATCAATATTCTGAAAGGTCCAAAACCGGAAATATGCGAACACAGAGAATCCTACTATTATTATACTAACTTGCGAAAGAGTGTGTTGTGTTTGTGTTAGAGTGAGTGTGTGGGTGGGTGTGTGTGTGTGTGTGTGTGTGTGTATGTGTGTGCGCGAATAATTGTTACCTTTTCTATATTTGTAATTACTAAACATTTTATTGCAGGTGAAACCGCGGGGCGCAACTAGTAATAGATAAATTCAATTGCAAATCATTGCTTACATTTCCATACTAAAATATTTAAACATGGAATACATCCAGGTATGTAACGATAACCACAAGGTTTACTTTACAATGCTTACAACACCTAACTTCTTGAACAAACAAGTCAAACTCCACGAATATCTGCCACGCTAAAGTGAACTTTACCAGCCAAGCACAATAATAACAATAGCTCTAAATATCCAAGCCCTGGCCCATTCATCCTACAAGTCCTACAACTCATAATACAATTTGGCGTAACAAGCCGTCGGCAAACAATGCATAATACCGTCCAAATTCGGCCACTTAAAACTAAACTTTATGATACTGTAATAAAGTCCAGTTATTGCTTGAAATATTGGTGATACGCTGTTGAGATTTAAACGTTCTCTGTTCGAAATTAAACCTTAGTGTGAAATACATGAGGTTGCTGTTACATTGAGTTAGTAGTGTGTGTCTTTGACTGCACATTGTCCACAGATTACGCGGGCTGTTGGTGCATTGTGCGTGTTGGCATACGGCCGTCCTTATCATTCTGGCAACGGTATCGCATAAATATGTGTATTTAATTTTGCGACATTGTCGCCACAAATTGTTTGTGTTGTCGCCTTGTAAATTATGTACAATTATACTTGTTATTATAATTATTATGGGCAGGCCACATCGAGCTGACAACCGATGGGGAAAAAAGGTTCTTGGGTGGCGACCACGAACTGGAAGACGCAGCGTAGGCCAGCCTCCCATTAGGTGGACCGACGATCTGGTGAAAGCCGCGAGGAGCCGATGGATGCAGGAGGCGAGCAGCCGCTCAAGGTGGCGTGCTCTGGGGGAGGCCTATGTTCAGCAGTGGACGTCTTCGGGCTGTTGATGATGATGATGATGATTATACTTTTGCATGCCTTCAAAAGCCAACTAGTTTATTTATTTTAGAAATTGTTTTATAATTTTTTTGTTCAAACCTGGCTCGGGTTATTGGGGCCACTTCTAAAGACTTTAGTTGACGGATCCAAAACTTCTAAAATTGTTGCTGTTCTTGTCAAATAGACAGCAAATTCGGCTATTGTTTTAGTAAGTTAAAGACTGTCAAATAAAGCTTTTAAAATTGGGCATACTTACAAACATACAAACAAATATAGCCAATCATACCAACCGTTCTCCAGATGCACTTATACAGCACCGACCACTAAGGGTGGGGTTTTTGACCCATAGTTAAGGTAACCGTTTGTTAAAATCTCTAACGAATTTAGACAGTTTGTTAGCATTTTTAACCATTGGTTACCTTAACTACTACCAGCACTCACATAAAACATTGCAGTTATAAATTATTCGCGGATGATCTTAAAATTTATAAAGTGGTCAACAGTAACGTAGATATAAATCTTATACAGAGTGACATAAACAATATTAACGAATGGTGTGACATTAATCAAATGCACCTCAATGTCCAAAAATGTTTTTATATTAAGTACACACGCAAGAAAAACCCCTTAAACTCGGTGTATGCGCTGAACAACACATCCCTGCAGGAGGTGAAAGAGATGCGGGACTTAGGAGTTTTAATAGATAGCCAATTATCTTTTAGAGCACATATTGACACAGTGGTTAAGAAGGCGGCTCAGCAGCTTGGCTTCATTAGACGGAACTGCAAATGTTTCAAGTCATGTCGAACTAAAATTTTACTTTATAACTCTATGGTACGCAGCTGTTTGGAATTTTCTAGTGTAGCGTGGAGCCCTTTCTACACGGTGCACTCTCAACGCATTGAAAGTATACAACGAGCATTCACAAGATCTTTGGCATTTACTAGTCCAGGAATTTCACATCGAAGTTCATATGCAAATCGATTATCTTTCTTTAAAATGGATAATTTACGCGGCAGAAGAAAAATTCGAGATCTTGCATTTCTATATAAAGTAATTCACGGCCTTGCTGATTGTCCTTCAATTCTTGGTGACATTTCCCTAAGCATTCCTTGCCATTATCCGCGTCATAGAATATCAAGAATTCTTCATGTCACGCATGCTAAAACAAACTTAGCTTGTAACTCTCCCTTGCCAAGATTATGCCGTACGTACAATGAATTTAATAAATCCGTGGGTGATCTTGATATCTTTCATGACACGTTGAACGCATTTAAGGATAAACTAGCAAAGTCCTTAAATGGAAACAACACAATATGCTAGTTTATCTGTGAATGCGTTCGATGTGTCGTGGGGGATGTCGGGATCGCTCGCGGATTTGTTTAATTCATTGTATTATATTGAGTGAATAATAGACAATGTTTTTTTTTTTTATGTCCAAACGTAATTTTTTTTTTTATCTTATTACCGTTAGTTAATTTACTGTTAGATTATAATTATGTATATTTCTGAAGCTAGGTAGACACTTACATATTATTATATATTCTGTTGTTGTAATATTTATCTCTTACTTTTTCATTTTTTGTCTCACCACTTATATGTGAATGTTGTAAACACCTGTTAAGGGTATATGTATCAGAATTAGATTAAGATATAATTCTCTACTGATAATGTTAAATATATGTACTGTTGGTGTTTCTATAAATAAATAAATAAATAAATAAACTACGGATGAAAAAACCGAGCCTAAAACAGTTTTTCAGTTTAAGTTTTTTTGTATATACGTTAAACAATACAATTGAATATAAAACCCTTTATTGCACATACCAACAGAAAAGAAAACTAAACATTAGAGTACTACTGGGGTACGTTATTATTTATATAGATTTTCTTTCCAGGTGTTCCAAAAAGCAGTAATTTCTAAAATCCCTGCTTCACAACTCACCACCCCAGCGGTTCGTAACTGGCTCACCGCAGCTTATAAATAATTCTGCCTTAATACTCTATAATAGTAGTACGCCGCTTGACCTGTACCTACGGTAATTGTAGACCTATAATTTGTTACCGCTTCCTGCTAGACTGCCTGATCCATACTTTGTTCGTATTTTAAACATTGAATGGACTTTTATAAATAAATAAATAAATAAAATAAGCCTTTATTGCTGTTTTGTTTATTGTACAAATTAAATTTCTACGTTACGAGATTCTTTTTTGTTATTTTTATATTTTGTTTATTTTTTTTATAATATCAGCACCGGTTCAACCTCTGTTTGTAACAGCTTGCCCTTCGACAAAGGCCTCTTCAAGAATTTTCATTTTGTCCTGGCCCTTGCTGTCCGAATCCAATCTGGACCAGCTAAACTTTTAATGTGTTCTTTCCAAGGTTTTTTCTGTCTTCCTATACTTCTTTTGCCATCCTTTGGGTACCATTCTGTCACTAATTTTGTCAGACAATCCCGTTTCAGAGAAAACATAATTATGATTATACGCAATTTGAATACAACTGTGAGAGACCACAGGTGCGCAGATACTGAGGTGTTGTTCTGACAATGGGTGGAAGGGGGAAGAAAGATTATAACTTTCTGTCGTGTATTTTAAGGCTTATTTATTTTCGTTACAGCTGTCTATTATTTTGTGTGCTCTCTTCTATTGAATAAGAAGCCTGTCATTCCGGGTTTGAATATTCCTCCGATTCGTACAAAACGGTTCGACTCAATTCGAGCAGTGAAGGAATGGAACACTTTCCCGATACAATCTGGAGCTCTTCAAGTCACTAGTGAATACATGAATGCATGGTAGAAGGTATCTTCTAGACAAGGATGTACCATCGTTGACCGCGTCGTCAATTCCACCAGGTGAGACTGCGGTCAAAGGCCCTATCAGTCATTTTAAAAAATCAAAAGAAAATGCTGTTTTTTTCGAGTCGATGCCCCCTTGGTGCTTCGTCCGATGGGGCGAGATGGGGTCTGGACATAAGATATCACTATATACAGCACTGGTTTACTCCAACCTAAGGCTACCAGGCTTTGCCTACTTCCCTTTTGTTGCCTTCCCATCCATTCATCCTTTACTCTTACCTTTTCCCATTCACTTCCCTTTTCCTATGAACAGCGTTAGGATGTAAAAATAATTAACCCGTGTGAAGCTGGGGCAATTAGCCTAAAATAAACGCAATAAATTTTGCGTGAGCAATATAACCATAGCGTGCTTTCTCACGGGTTAAATAATTAAGTTAATGAAACCTGAACCACGACCACCACCACTGATAGATTGTCTACCATGATTGATGTTTGCTGGATAGGTAACTGTAATGCTAATGTTACATAATCCAAAATACAGAAAACTAAAACATGGCAACACTTTTGAAAACGGCGTGACGGCAAAGTTCGTATGACAAAAAATAATTCCTTCTCAATCCAATATGAACACAAACTCTCAATTTTCCTTTAATTTTATATGAAAACTCCATAATTAAGTTTCCGGTAATAATGAATTTATTCCGAACTAAGCCGGGAGTGTTTCTCCACTTCCTGAATTATTCCGTAAGGATCTTTGGCATGTAATTAGAGCAAAGTCTTTTTCCTCGAATGGTGTAAAGAACATAAAATTTTAAATCTAAAAGATTTTTATTTTTATAGCAGCAATCGGTGCATCTAAAAGTATTCCCACAGGAGTACCAACACAAAAATGTATAAGTGCTATTTTGGGAATAAAAACGAATATTCTATTCATCGCTAAAAACTTTTTTAACACAGCATAGTGCCGGGTCTACTCTTGTTACCAGATAAAAACAATGTTTTAAGAATAGTATTAAATCTGTATGTTTTTCTTTGGTAAAATGTTTTTTAAGTGCTTCTACGAAAAAAAAAATTAGTGTATATAAATATATGTGATATATACACTATCAAGTAGTAGCAGTAAATCAATTAGCACGCCTCCGACACTAATGCCAGACTGCTCGTGTAACCGTTTGAGTTACTCGCGGCAGCCTCACGCTGGCGCCATAAATTGTCATCACTACCAACTATTTGCATAAAGGTGACGACATAACATGTCGTTATCTGGTCGGTATTCTTAATCTGCTAGTAATAATAATGCTTGCTTATTTTTCAGTGCCTTCAGAGTCACGGTGTGGTATGAAAAAATTAAATGAGCATTTATAAGACTAGCTGCTGGCTTTCACGGGCAACCCGTGGCTTTACACGCATGGGCCACCGTCAATCATAAAAAAGTATTCAGTGACCTTTCCCAAGGTTGAAACTATATCCAACACCAATTTCATCAAAATGATATTAGACATTAACATGTAAACATTTTTTTATGAATAAACTACTAATCACTAGTCGTGAAAAGGTAACAGACAGACAGAGAGACAGACGAAGCTACTTCTTTACGTCTATAATAATAACTACAAAACTATAATTCGCATCAGCTGTTCCGTACGGAGCCTTATTCGCGACTACTCACGATGACGGGAACTTGGCGTAATAAAGGTCATAACTCAGCCTAAGCCTCGGTTCTTAGACGTCGTATCTATAAAGCAGACATAGTAGCTCAACTTCCTCTTTTTGGTCAGAGGTAGCCGATTTCCGGAATTCTCTAAATGTTTAAGGATCAAACTCTGTTTTGACTCACGACCGATTGGGCCTTGCGCCATCCCATAAAGCTTAAGGTTACCTATACGTATAAGAATCTACTGAACGGAGAATTATGCTAATTATGCTGGGTACGTTACGTACCAGTATCGGGCTGGAGCATTTGGACTGTTTATAGGCCATCGCGGCTAGTATACATGGAGTCCAGATGTTCTTTGTATATAGTAGGTAATGTAGCTAGTTTATTAGGTTTTATTATTGTAGCAGTTATTTTGAATAATAAAGGCACATTGCCCGTTAAAAATAAGGAATTATGGTTGCTTTTATAATGTGACCTTTATAATAATGATCAACTGATTATGACGAGAATCTTATATGATTGTTATTATACCTACAGAAAGTGTGAAGTTTCCATACTGTTAATACTTCTAATGTTCTTAGTTGCAGAGTCGACAGATCGATCATTTTGGCGCTGATTGGCGCAGGCTGAGATCTAATCACACACGCTGAATAAGCTCAATCAACAACTATGAACTGCGATCCTTTAATTGAACAGTATAATAAGAAGGTTTGTTTAAATTGTAAGAAGCAGAAGGCAAATGCAGAGTACCTAATCAGTCCCTGTATTGTATTGAAATATAAGATTTATAAACATTTTAGTGGTAAATATAATATTATTATTATCATTCAATGGACAACATTTCCAATTTGTATCTCCAATTTTGATTAAATTACTTTAAAGTTTGTTAAAACATAATAAAGGCGTATTTTAAATTTATTTTAATAGAAAAAAAAACAACGCATTTTTTGAAGTCTTCTTGAAATGAAATTTGAAATTAATTTTTTTATTTAATTTTTTTTTTATTTGCACGAAATATGGTAAATGTAGGTGGTAGGTATATAGTACAAAAATGTTCATGCATATTCCACCAGAACTGGCATACAAAAATTATTACAAAAATTTATTTTAAGTACAAAACAATTCAATGATAATCCATAATTGGTAAAATAATCATGCACAGTCCATGTAATCATTATTGAATAACATAATAATAAAATTGTGTACATAATAGCAATAATAATGTCAATTTAATTTAAATAATAATCAGGATACAGCATGTCTAAAAAGTAAATAATATTGTCAATTAATTATATATGAATAATAAAAATGTCTGAAATTCTAGCCAACCACTAATTAATATAATTTACTTTCGAAAAATTCTTTTAAATTGTAAAAACAGTTCTCAGACAACCATTTAAATAACTTAATTTTAAAATGTTTAAATGGCAGTTCTCTGATTGTCCTTGGTATCTTGTTAAACACCTTTATGGCCATTACCCTGCAGTTTCTTTGATAAAGAGTAGTTCTACAACGGACTGCCCTTAAGCTAGTGGGGTCTCTACTAGTAAACTGAAAACGTTTGTATTTCTCTGCTTTATCAAACAAATCAGGGTGTTCTTTTACGAAAACACCAATCTGCATGATGTATAAGCCGGTCAAGTCAAAATCTTATGCTTTTTAAAAAGAGGCCTTCTTAATGGCAGTCACTGTACAACTTAGCTTATTATTTATTCTCACAATTCGTTATTGTGTTTTTTAATAAACTTGAGAAATCATGAATACAAAAAACTGATATTATAGTTTTTTATAATAATTATTATGAGCTCTTTAGAATGACCTCAGTAGATTCTCCCCAGTAGGACAAGACGAAAATCATGTCTAATGCTCATGTTTCACCTATACCGGTAATTGTTGGGAACGATACTCTCGAAGTTGTCGACAGATATGTCTACCTAGGACAGACTGTCCAATTAGGTAGGTCCAACTTCGACAAAGAGGTCGCACGAAGAATCCAACTCGGCTAAGCAGCGTTTAGGAAGTTTCTACCTATATATATTTTCCTCCAAATAACCGCAAAGCCCGCTAGACCAACATTTTAGTATTTATATTGATGCTAATGAAAATGAAACTTGATTGTTCAGGTAGTTGGACGAATTAAACAAAATAAATGCATTATTCATAATTAACGACCATTACAAAATCACGATCATAAAATTGATCTTGACATTTAAATATCAAAGCCTAATACTTAATCAGCACATCCTATAACAACAGACTAATCCAGACATAAAACGTAAAGTGGAAGCATGGTGTACACCAGGTACCACCGACCCGACACGTTGATATTTTAGGATCAAGGTAAACAAACCTCAAGCATGTGCCTCCATGGGTACCGCTTAAATATTCATAAACTAAACATATTTCTACATTACTCGCTTTTTCCCGGGACATAAATACTGGGGATGAATAAAGAAAACCTCGTAACATTGTGCTTTCACGAAAAAGTAAGGAAATGTTTGCGGTAAGATAGATTTGCTGTCGTTGTATGAGAAATATGGGTTTAAATTCCACACATAATTTGAAAAGCCATTTTTTTATGTTAACGAATAACGTGACAAGCTAGTCGTTCGCCTGATGTTAATTGTCACGGCCGCCTATAACAGATTGCAGTGTCACTTGGAACTGCGCTGAAGCGGCTGCTTGCATGCTTTAAATGTGCTAACTGGAAATCTATTTTAACACAATAGAGAGCAGTTACTATCAATAAATATTGAACAATGATATTGGTTTTAGGTAAAACGGGTTATTATTTTCGATAAAACGCGACGATAACAACAACACTGGTGGCAAATTGTTTATCAATAACGGTTGTCAGGGGTTATCAAGTTTTATAACTATATACGTAAGGTTTCAATTAACTTAATTGTTTCAACATGTTTTATCTAATTTTGAATCCACCATATTATAAAAATTAAATATAACTGCCATAAAAACATTTTAGGTATTTTAAACGAGTAAAAGACATATAGTAAAATAATTTTCATAAAAATACTGTTTTAAGTTTTTCACGTTTAATCTATCATCACAACACTTATTTTACTTATGTCCACACTTATCTATTTATCTATTTATTTATTTATTTACTTTACCAAATATTTATAAATTATTCATATTAAGAAGTACTTACTTATATTCAAATTCAAATTCAAATTCAAATTCAAAATAATTTATTTGTTAGAATATTGTGCTTGATAATACAATTTTGTAGTTCCAAATATTCTACCGTTTCCGGTAAATTTAGTCTTTATTGATACTTTACTTATATAAAATAGTTAGCTTATGGTATTGTGCTAACAACGAATAATTATTCTCACTGGTCCCATGGAACTACCGAGAAAAGTCTCACTATTATAGTCTCATACAACATACATTTGGTGAGACTAACGAGAATGATCTACTTACAACACAAATGCTATCAAACCATAGACTGCTTGGCTGGCCTATTAGCTCAGTTGGTAGTAGCTCTGCCTTCTGAACTATAGGTTGTGGATTCAATTCCCATTCAGGGCAAACATTTGTGTGATGAGGTGTTATATTGTATTCTATGTATGTATTTACAAACAAAAAGTATCTATGTATTTCTATCAGTTATCTGGTTCTCATAGTACAAGGTATGTTTAGTTTGGGGCTAGATGGCGCTGTGTGAAAAGTCCACGCGTATTTATTTATTTATTTTAATCCAAAAACATTGTTTACATATTTTTATAGTTTTTTGCATTAAACGTTTTAAATAAGCATATAATCATTTTATGTCATTCTGTATCTCACCCATAATATGCCCCGTAATCAAGGGCGGGCGGAAATGACAATCATGTAGCCATAACGTAAGATCACAACGAGCCGCATCTGCGTGTGTGGAGCCGCCTGCGGTAATATGACAAGGTAGAAAGTGCACAGTACCTGAGCTCACAATTAACTTTAAATCTAATAAAATTATAAAATTCTTACGTAATTAATTATTAAGTTATTGGCTTGTTTTAATGTTGCTCTTGGTCTCTACCAAAATGAAGCCCCAAATAAATCACTTGTTATAATTATTACCTTTGTTTAAAAAAGCGGTCTTCTTCTTCTTCTTCTCATGTAGGCAAGTGGTCAGCCCTGGTGTCAGTATTTCCAAAGGCTTCTGACTCAGCTTAACGACTATTGTTTTACGACAACAGCCGGGACTGACGCCTTAACGTGCCTTTCGAAGCACGGTAGCGCTCAGTTGTAAATACCACTTTTTGCTGTAGCGGTCACCCATCAAAGTAATGACCGCAGCGAAAGTTGCTTAACTTTACCCGACCGGTTAGAAACAGCTAGCTGTGCTTCGCTATGAGCGCTACTATTAAAAAAGCACTACTAAAAAAGCGGTAATTAATTTCATAATTGCGTTTCCTAACTCCGAAGATCTTCATTTCATTTAATTTTTCATCTGCTCTTCACCAGATTGTCATGGGACTAACGCACGAGGTACTTCTATACTGAGTAAAATAAAATCACGTAAATCAGTCCATAAATCTCGGAGAAATCAGTGAATAATACTTAAAAACTGCATAAAATTGAACATAGACCACCTCCTTTTTTGAAGTCTGATAATATCGCCACAAATTAATGATCAATGGTCATTCATTTGGGGCGATATTATTTGGGCGATTTATTCAGGCATTTCATTACACATCACAGTCCAACACTTTGAAAGCACATACGTTTGTCTGAGTTCTCTGCGTTTAAAAGAGCTTAGGTACCGTTGAGGCACACAAGTAATACAAAAATTATTTATCACATGCCTTTTTGCATTAACGTAAAATGGGGTGAATTCAGTGCGCGTTTTTAGAGGTAAGGCATTTAAGGAAAGACTTTAGTGACCCCATCCTTGTTAGGGCTTTTGTTTTTTACCCGTGGTTAATATAAAAATTTACGCTTATGATTATTTATGCTTAATTTAACTTACCATAGTTGTATTGTATGGCAGGGATGATGGCTAACTGCGTACTTGAATTGTAATTGTAACGTACCTGAAAATGAAACGAAGTTGATTGTCAGTTTTGTAACATAAACACTTTTTTCACATTGTTGTCATGATGGAGTTAGTTTATTTGTTTATTCTCTAATCTTGTAGTTTGTAATACACTTTGATAAATTTATTCACACGGCACTGCTCCTACAAGCAAAAGTGGACTCTAATGATGACAAACCTTTTCATTCCCCGAGCGTGAATTGCGTGCCTATTACCTCTTACACTATAATATCTGTAACATCCCTGGTAGAGAATAAAATGCAGTTTGCATCCGCTGCGAGACGGGACGGAGCCGCGTTATGGCCCGTGAAACTAGATCCGAGACGGGGAACCTAGGGCTACACTGTTGGACATGGTTGAGGATACATTATCCATTGTTACGATTGTTTAGCTAATTTTATCACCAACTCTGTTTTTACCCAGTATTTAAAGCAATTTTATTGTTCGTTATCGTGTGTGATAAATTATTTTTCCGGTGTTACCCTATGGCTATGGGCTTTATGAAATTCAGTCTCTAAGCATGGTCTTTCCCATTGTGTGTGATGTTTATTAGGTTAATACCAATCCACCTTGGTCCCCCTACAAGTTTAGAGTCAAAGTTTAAGTTTATATGTTTAAGTTTAAGGTAAATTGACTAGGAGATTCGTACCTATTATAATGGTGTTTATTTATCTTATCTTTTGATTACCTTAAACATTTTTGGTATTTTAATTTTTGACGTATGTGCAAAAGTGATAAAATTGCCTATTTATGATTAATTATTGTTAACAAGAGATGTATTTTTATCATCTTAAAGCATATGTATTATAATATTTATTTCCTATAACTTTTTTTCACGCGATTCCCCGTTTTACAATGCATTGGGATATTTCTTTGAGGTCCCGTGTATCAAAAGGAACTCTTATCTTATGATATTATTATTGATTTTTAAGCTGTTATAAAACACTTATGAACTTTTTATGATTCTGTGCCAAATGAAAAGCTAAAAAAACAAAGCATTAAAAATAAAAGTGTGTACGCTTTTTTCGGCTTTCAGTGTACTTTTCCTAGCGTGTGTTTATACTCTTGATTTATTTTTATGGTTATGAGAACAAAATGTATGGTAATGTTGAAATATGAAAATAAAAAGCAACACGATCATTTTAATATAATAAGGTTTTCATTTTATTATAATTTGACTGGAATAATTTAATTGCATAAATAAATAATTCTGTGCAATCTACTACACAGAATTAGCACTGGCCGCCAATGAGCTTATTAACTAACGGAAATTAACTGTCATACGTATCGCTATCAAAGTGGGGAATAAAACATGTTTTGTGATAAACATTGAACATGAACAAGTACCTTTACAGTTATGACATGTGGTGTCGAACACAATACCCTAATATAACCACATGAGCTACTTTTCGTCGACGAGTCCCGGTATCCTACGGCGATCAACGTCGGTCTTCATCATTCAACATTACATATTTCTGTACCTACCACTTGAAAATTTTAATAACGCCAAAAGACCATCTTAGAAGCTTATATATAACTAACTGGCCAAGTGCGAGTCGGACTCGCACATGAAGGGTTCCGTACTATTATCTATAAAAATAAGCAAAAAAAACCACGTTTGTTGTACGGGAGCCCCCTTATATATTTATTTAATTCTGTTTTTTAGTATTTGTTGTTATAGCGGCAACAGAAATACATCGTCTGTGAAAATTTCAACTGACTAACTATCACGGTGCACGAGATACAGCCTGGTGACAGATGAACAGACAGACAGACAGACAGACAGGTCCATTTTATCCTTTGGGTACGCAACCCTAAAAACGAATGATCATTAGATTAGAAATATCTATACACTTAATCTATGTTCAGTACATCCAATCACCATCAAATTGTACCACCGTAACGGCTACTATCACTGCTCATAATAACTGCTCAACGAGGATATGGGTCCGAATAACGTTAGTGTAACATTCGATTTTAGTAGTTGTTCGGTTATTCCCACCGACATAGATTCTGTATTAGGCTACGCACTGTGTTTTACTTTAATCGTAACCTTAGGATAGTACAGCCAATCAATTTAGGCATTTTGTCTATATAGTTATTCTGCAACTTTGAGATATTTTACGACCTAGTCTGTGATGAATTGGTCGAGTGCATAAAAGTAAAGCGATTAATTATAGTGGGATTAATTAAGTATAGTGGGGCGATATAGCTTTTCGAATTAGCAAGTTGAGGTGACAGTAGGAATACCACATCGCTCGTAGAACTGACAACCGATGGGGAAGAAAGGTTCTCGAGTGCCAACTACGAACCGGAAGACGCAGCGTAGGGCAGCCCCCCACTAGGTGAACCGACGACCTGGTCAGAACCGCGGAGCACCGATGGACGAAGGAGGCAAGCAGCTCAAAGTGGTGCTCTTTGGGGGAAGGCCTGTGTTCAGCAGTGGACGTCTTCAGGCTGATGATGATGATGATGATAAAAGTATTACACAAGGATTCCGTTCATCATCAGCAGCCCGATGCGTTTCCACTGATGACCATTCTTCTCTCATACATAGAGAGTTTAGGCCACAATCCAACGATGCCAAGTGCGGGTTGTTGGATCACACATGTTCTGATGGTTTGCTGACAGCTGAGGCTGAAAAGGTCGGTAGATCAACAGTATCACAGCCCGTTATGAAAAAGATGGTTTTCTTCACCGTGGCCAACTGCAAGTTCCGCACAGCTTTAAAGAGTCGTTGGTGCAGGATCCATACCAGGGCGCGTCGGATTGAAACGTTTGAAAGGCGCACGGATGACCGCAGAGCCAAACCCTATCCTAGACGATTACGTTACCTACAAACTAATAGATAATTACACAGATTTCCCAAATTCGCTAGTTTTCAATCAACTGGGTAAATCCAGTTAGCTAATAAAATAATAGCAACCTGATCAAATCGTTATCACTCACGCGTAATAAACAGCTGGCAATGATTCGAGCATAATGAATAATTCCAGAATAAATGGTTCCCAAATTGGCGCGCGGTTTAACCTCAAATCCGCGATTAATGCGCGTACATAAACTATTTTGACGTGATTATTCAAATAGACTAGGAGTCACTGGTAAGTATTGTTACTGAACATTTTCCAGATAGTAAAAGAAATCGGAAAATTTCGTAATTGAAAAGTACTTAGGCTGTCATTTTTGTACCACCGTGTAAACATCAAATATAGGCTCGCGTTTCAACATTTGATGTCCCAAGCTATCTGACACAATGGGTGCACCTTATGTAGGAATTATTTTACTCCACCTACGAAGAGCCTACCAGTGTAAGTACAGCTTTGGTATTGCTTTGCTAATTACTGAACAAAGACCAGCTCACATCACCATACTGTTTTTTCGTTTTAAAGATTCCACTATACTTTCCTGGCACAATATTTTAGCACTTTTATTAGTCAAAATCAGAATACTTAGTTTAAGTTATCATTCTAACACAACACCACGAAGCGGTTAATGTCAAATAAAATAAACTTAGTCCTCTTTCTCAAAACTGATGTAAGCAATCCAACACAATGAAACAGAAAACTCTCTTAAAAAAATCTTGAGTTTCGATTACACCTATAAAGAAAAAGCAACCAGAAACTTTACAGTGATAGTTTTGCGCATCGGGAAATTTCATAAGTAACCAAACGTCCCAGCGCCTTCATAACTACTGGAATAGAACGGCAGCCGTCACGCGAGCTTGCTTTATATTTGTGGTGGATGGCGCGAACAGTTGTTATTGTTGGTGGCAGGAATTATGGCCATCGGTGGTGACCACACGACGTGTCAAATGTTTTAACCGAATGTGCGCTGCGGTTGGTATTGAAAACCTTTCTGTTAATATAACCTCTATAAACGCCACGTTAGCACATTATAATGCTCATAGCGAAACTCAATTAGCCGTTTTTTATCATCATCAATAGCCTGAAGACGTCCACTGCTGACAATAGGCCTCCCCCACAGAGCGCCACTTTAAGCGGCTGCTTGCCTCGATTCGTCAGCTCCCGCAGTCTTGACAAGGTCGATCCACCTAGTGGGGGGTACTGCGTCTTTCAGATCGTGGTCGCCGCTCAAGAACCTTTCTTCTCAATATTTTAATACCTATATGTAGGGGTAAAATGAGTAAAAAAATTGTGTCAATTTTTAGTACCTATAACTGTAGTTGTAAGTATTTAAATTAATTTAATTATTCCAATTTAGTAGTATAAAACTGCCTCATTGTTTCACCACCATATAAACATGCAATAGCTCGTGTCGTGATATTAATTTATAGCAAAATAGCCCGTTTACCACTTAACCACGGTAAATTGAAACTTATGCTAATTACCGTCTATCACTAAAGTGTCACAGTGGAACAAGTGTAGAAGTCAAACTTCTATAATACTCAACTGCTTAGCGATAAGATTTTGTAATGAGAGCGAACTTTCGTTAAAAGAAAACACACTGGCCAACTTCTCCGGGTGGTAAGGCTACAACAACAAAACCACCAGCCCAGTGGTTGGGCCAAGCTTCTGGGTTTATTTTAACCTGAAATAAGCCGCCTACTACCTTGTGTAGATCGCCTATAATATTTTCAAATCTTTCAAAATGCAATGGATTTCATAATATGCAACTTCACTCAATTCTACAAGGTGAGTTTGAATTGGTATGTTATCCCGAAAGGGGGGACTGGGACCATGATAACCCACAAATTGTGGGAGCCTTACTTTAAACTGCGTGTTTCCAAACGTCCATACATATAAAAACCACTCACAAAATTGCACGTGCAATCGCTACGAGAGTTAACAAGATACTATAAATTCATTTCTAAACACAGGTCGTTAAACTCATTTAAGTGCATTCGGTCAAGGACGAAGTTCAACCACCTAGCTGCGCTAGGGCTAACTTCAAACGTAAACTTTACATGGCATTTCTTCAATTAAAAACTATTAATTTAGAAAAATTGTAGAAGAAACATTAGTAGATTTACCCCCTTTCGAGATACAAACTCAGATAGTATTAACTGAGGAATTTATAACAAGGATCTATTTTAGTTTAAAAATTACACAGACATAATAAGTTTAAGAGCTTCCAAGTAAAATACTTTTTCATCACAACAAAGAAGATATAAATAATTGCAAGAACTTGTATGATACTGAAATTCCTTGTATCGTGATATAATCATAAAAGTATATCGCTCTTCTATTCAGTTACTTACGAAACGTCAGTTTACGAGTCACTTAACGTAAGCTGGTTGGGAAATAATATGTGCGGAAGTCCGACTTAGTCTAAGTGTTGCTTAGCTAAGTTGTATTTTATTTAATGCAGACGGGATTACCGTTTTATTGTTGCCCTGTGGCATGGAGGTGTCTTTTATTTTCACTCTTTTTATGGCTAATTGAGAGAGCAAGGCGAACGTATTTTTAGCTGAATTATGAAAATATTTATTGCGATATTATAATATAAGGTCTGCTGCAAATTATGATGGTTTTGTCGGATGAGGTTACGATGAGCTGGTATGTTTGATTAAAACTGGTTGAGTGCAGCATATTTTTTATTTTATACATTTAAGTATTCAAATATGTTCCGATTATACATTGCATTTTTTTAAGTTGCACTGGGTAGTGCCTGACATTATTTTACCTGATATTGTTGTATCAGATAAAATAATAAGTTTTTGTTACGTTTTAGAGGGTGAAAACCGTTGGCGCCCGAAACGCTAAAATGTAGGTAAATTCACTCATGGGCTCTATCGGCTCTATCATACGTGTGCAGAGCAGAGAGACGGTAAGACGGTTCTCTTAATTTCAACGATTGTCGCCACATTTTGAATCATGTAACATCTTACGTACCGACTATCTATAAGAGCCTCTTCATGTTTGAGAGGGACAGCAAGCCGATGTTGCCATAGTCTCCCGCCACGGGGCTTTGACAGTCTGCCTTGTAAAGTATATTCCATCAAATACGGTGCAATTGAACATTTATAATTTTGATTTTTAACAATTTGTAGATTTTTTATTTGAGTTTGTCCATTTTTGGTTTGAATTTTAAATATGAATATTTTTTTATTAATTGTAAGAATTTACTGAAACGAAAATAAAAGTTAAGTTTTTCTTCATGTTAAAAAATCCTGAGAATGTCTTAGTGATAGAAAACAGAATGATAGCAACACCGTGAGCAAAACATTTAAGGAAAAAAATACAATAGATCGGTAGTTAGCAATATGCCAAACTTACTATCTAATCCGAATAAACTCCAAATTTACAATAACCAAAAAAATTCTAATAAGTTTTGAAATTATTTGAATCCTAAATACGTTTGAAGTTAGATAAAATTGTATTACCAAACTTTGTCCGAAATTATATAAAACTTCTAAAGCAAAAATACTTTTACAAACTGTAGCGAACCTGAAATTCACGTTAAAACTCCAGCCTCTTATCAGCGAGAAACCTACATTAAACTTTGCATATTTAAATGAAAAGGCAATAAATTCTCCCGCGGAATATTCTAGACCTATTCAAAACACTGAAAAGCACTCCCCCAGAGTCGATTCTTTAGATGCTTTCGTACATTTCGACAAGACGTGCCCGTCTTAAGCTGCGTTTTTGCTGCGCGCTCGGAACACCGCAATACATTTGTTTAACAAGTTTCATGGAGAAACGGATACAAGAAACAGTACACTTGTTTCAAAAAATGCGAGAACAAGCGAAGGTAGTACAAATTAACTGGCTATCTTTGAGAAAAGTAAGAAAATGATGACGAAAAAAATTTATGTGCGTGACTCTATGTAGTGCTTCTTAACGGGTTTTGTCAGCCTTTTCATTTTATAACTTGGGTTAGTCTACCACACAAAATAAAAGCAACTGTAATACTGAATGTCGAGGCATGAAATCGCGATGTAGAATGCTGCTGCCCATTCCCTGGATATTCCCTTAGACGGCTCTTGCGCGCGGCAACCATGGGAAGACATGGGAAGACAAGATCTTGTTCCTACGCTAAAACCATATGGCTAAAATAATTAATATTACGCAATAAATTTTATTATGACTTACGTACTCATTGAACCCGCAAGAGGACTAAAGTGACCGATATAGCTCTTAGAATTGGCACGATGAAATGGCAATGGGCAGGCCACATCGCTTGTAGAACTGACAATCGATGGGGAAAAAAGGTTCTAGAGTGGCAACCATGAACCGGAAGACCCAGCGTAGGCCGGCCCCCACTAGGTGGACCGATGATCTGGTGAAAACCACGGGTAGTCGATGGATGCAAGAGGCGAGCAGCCGATACGATAATAATGACTTCTTATAAAACTTCCAGTATTATTATTTTTGACTTTTACCGTTTAAGTTACATTACATGTAGTAAAAACGTACCTGTAAAAAGCTGCGCATTCATCTGCCGAATGCATTGTACACAACATGTTGAATTGAAAGCATTTGCATTGCATTAAGATGGTAAAAATAAACATGTTTGTGTGTCTACAACCCTCTACTACCTTTTACGGGGGATGGTAGAGTAGTAGCAGAGCGGACAGGGTCGGCATAGCCATTGCGGCGAGGGTTGGAATTTCATGTATCGACGTGAATTTTGTATTACTTATAGAAACTAAAAGAAATTATAAATGTTACATTTATTAATATTATATTAAAAAATAGGTTATAATATAACTACACTTAGTAAACGGCTAGCACTCACGTAATTTACTCGAATAACTTGATCAGTGTTCAGGCAATAAAGATGCCCATCTTCGTGGAGTATACCGCTCTAGTGGTTCTTGATGGTTTACTAGTCGTAGTTATGAATACTACCCACGTTAGTATCTATAATAGTTATTATAGGTTATAATATTATGAGTTTGCATTCAACCTCTTTTTATTTATTTATTTATTACGATTACCAACATAATGTACACCGTAGCCTAGTTTGGTTACACAATTCGGAGGAAACATGGAGGAATGCTAAGTGTCATCACAGTTACAGGTAAATACTGCGTGCATATATATAGGAATAGGAGTGAATTTAACAGCTGTTCAACTAATTTACAGAAGTCTAGGAATACATAGCTAAAAATACTAGGATTTATACTGAACAATAATTAAAACTATTGTATATAAATGAATAGATTAAAAATATTAAATAAAGTAAAAAATAATAATACATAATAAAAACTGATAAAGATTTAAAAATTAAAATACACAATATCACAGATTTTCAACAGTCTTTCTAAACTTGCGAATGTTTTCCGCAAATAGGTCAATATTGACATTATTCGGAATCCCATTAAATTCTCGTACCAACCAGTTCATAGGTGCGTTTGGCCAAGATAGATCTGCATTGGGTGATTGGGTCTGGTTTTGATATCGTTTTATTATTATTTTTATTCTATGGATATTTGATTGTCACTTGTTTTTTTTTTCAACTTTGTCTTGTAAAACATGTTATTTATAATAGTTTTATTAAACGCAATAATTACATATTATGCCGATGCCTGCTACTTGGACTTAACCGAAGAGCAACTCAACAAACTTGAACGTCTGCAAAACTTTTGCATTCGTTTCATATTTGGTTTACGAAAGTATGACCACATCACTGAATTCCGGAACAAGCTCAATTGGTTGCCAATCCGTCTTCGCCGGAATACTCACATACTCTCCCTTCTGTACAATATCCTATTTCTCCCTTCCACCCCAGTTTACTTAAAAGAACGTTTCAAATTTTTTCACCAATCCCACTCTCGCTCCTTACGTAGTTCTGATAACCTGTTACTTAAACCTCCCATCCACACGTCACAATTCTATCACAAATCCTTTTCCGTACAGGCTGTTATGCTGTGGAATGAGCTCCCGGTGCCAATCAGGCAAGCAAAATCATTGACAATATTTAAAACTATGTTGAAGACACATTACCTCTCCAACCACAGCTAGTATTATGATAATATTTATGTAAGTATATTTATTTATTTAATAGTAAGTAAGTTTATGCTATGTATCATAGAAGTTGAGGTAAGTTTATGTAAGTATATGCTATTTATAGTATGTATGTGTATTCGTAATTTATGATTATATAGATAGTAAGTAAGTATTTAGTGTCATACTCCGTAAGTGTTAGATATTTACTGTGCACCTCTGGCCTCTCTAGTTTATCTGTATTTCTGTCCATTCAAAGGTTGTCTGGAAGAGATCGCTTTAAGCGATAAGACCGCCCATTGTACTACCTTACGGTAATATTTTTGTTTGTTAGGTACTTACTTGTGTAGTATCTTTTGTGTATAGTTATTTTGGTGTGCAATAAAGTATTATTCTATTCTATTCTATTCTACATATTCTTTAATTATTTTTTGCCAAAGCATTGATTACGTGGAAATTAATTCCTAAACAAAAAACGTGGAGTTTTGTAAGATTGCGTTATGAAATTAGTTTTTCTTGAAAAGGTTAATTCTGAATTTTTTAATTCAAACTTTAATTCAATTATTATGTTTTTTTGCATGATCCCTCATTTTTCTTGTAGCTAAAGTCTTTCTTCTCTCTTTACATAAAAAGGGAATCTTCAATGCATTTAAAATGTTTGGCTATGCACTTAGCGGGGGTGTTTTGGGACCCTTGGGTATGAGAAGTGACATTTGGTAAGTAACTATTTGGTTAAGGCATCAAGATTATTTGAATTGTAGGGTAAATAGCGTTTGGTAAAACGGCCTTATTTATAAAACGTTGAAATAAATTTAAAACTTTAATAATAATTATGTTTTCATCCATTTGTGTAGGATTTCGTCAATGCACCTACTGGTTTAATTCTTTTTGTTATTAAGTGTGTCCACACAGAGCGAGCAGCCTCACGAGGCATTTGCCACGCGAGGCTTGGTCTGTGTGGACGTGCCTCGGCCTCGGATTTTGTGAAAGGTGCCTCGCCATGCGCACACTGTACGCACGTGGGTTTTTTTCCCGTGTTTTGTGCCTCACTTAAGCATATTTATCAGTTATGGATAAAAATCAGTTTTTGCAATTAATATTTTTCTATGGAACAACTTCCTGGCTATGGAACGCAAGTGATTCTAATTAAATAAATACAGGGTCTCATCATCATCATCATCATTAACAGCCTGAAGACGTCCACTGCTGAACATAGGCCTCCCCCAGAGCACGCCACCTTGAGCGGCTGCTCGCCTCCTGCATCCATCGGCTCCCCGCGGCTTTCACCAGGTCGTCGGTCCACCGAGTGGGGGGCCGGCCTACGCTGCGTCTTCCGGTTCGTGGTCGCCACTCGAGAACCTTTCTTCCCCATCGGTTGTCAGTTCTACGAGCGATGTGGCCTGCCCACTGCCACTTCAACTTACTAACTCTAAGAGCTATATCGGTCACTTTAGTTCTCCTGCGGATCTCTTCGTTCCGGAGCTTATCTCGCAGGGAAACACCGAGCATAGCTCGCTCCATAGCTCGCTGCGCGACTTTGAGCTTTCTAATGAGGCCAACAGTAAGAGACCATGTCTCAGTTCCATAAGTCATCACTGGCAACACACACTGATTGAAAACTTTCGTTTTCAGGCTCTGCGGTATTTTGGACGAAAAGATAGGACGAAGCTTCCCGAACGCTGCCCAGCCGAGTTGGATTCTTCGCGCCACCTCTTTGTCGAAGTTGGACCTACCTAATTGGACAATCTGTCCTAGGTAGACATACTTGTCGACAACTTCGAGAGTATCGTTCCCAACAATTACCGGTATAGGTGGAACATGAGCATTATACATGATCTTTGTCTTGTCCATATTCATCTTAAGACCAACCTGCTGGGAGACTCTACTGAGGTCGTTGAGCATGGTGCTAAGGTCCTCGAGCGATTCCGCCATTATGACTATATCATCGGCAAAACGAAGGTTAGTGATGTACTCGCCATTTATGTTGATGCCAGATCTTTTCCACTCCAAGAGCTTGAAAACATCCTCCAATGCGTTTGTGAACAGTTTCGGAGAAATAACGTCTCCCTGTCTCACGCCTCTTTGCAATGGAATTTGTTCCGTACTCTGGTCCTGTAGTCGGACTGACATAGTGGCCTTACTGTACAAACACTTCAAAGCTTCGATATACCTATAGTCAATTTGGCATCGCTGCAAGGACTGCAGCACCGCCCAAGTCTCGATTGAATCGAAGGCTTTCTCATAGTCCACAAACGCTAGGCATAACGGCCGATTATACTCTTCAGTCTTCTGTATAATCTGGCGCAGCGTATGGATGTGGTCTATGGTGCTAAAGCCTTTTCGGAAACCGGCTTGTTCGGGAGGCTGGAATTCATCAAACCTGCGTGCGAGACGATTCGTAATGACTCTCGAAAACAGCTTATACACATGACTCAAGAGCGAGATGGGCCTATAGTTCTTCAATAAGGTGTTATCGCCTTTTTTGAAGAAGAGCACCACCACGCTCTTGTGCCATGCCTCTGGCGTTGTACCTTCAAGGATGACAGAATTAAATAACTTCTGGAGGACTAAAAGTACCGGTCTACCACCCGCTCTCAGAAGTTCAGTCGTAATTCCATCTTCACCTGGTGCCTTGTTGTTTTTAAGCTGTTTGAGGGCCATTCTAATCTCGTACAGGCTGACGTCCGGGATATCTTCGGTATAGTGTCGGACTAACTTGGCTCTGATGTCCTGAGCTGTGTTAGTAGCGGGCTTACGTGTCGAGGTGTATAACTGTCCATAGAAGTTCTCGATCTCTCTCAGAATCTCAGGCTTGGATGAAATGATGCTACCATTTTCGGTCTTCAGTTTTGTCATTTGGTGTTGCCCAATAGACGAATCCTTTGCGAACACTTTAGAGCCTTGGTTCCGCTCAATTGCGGCCTCAATACGTGAAGTACTAAGAGCACGCAAGTCGTGTCGCAAGGAACTCCAGATTCGTCTATTGAGTTCACCGTAGGCTGACATATCAACTGAAGACTGCAGCTTCATTTCGCTCCGGTCGGCCATTAGCTCAAGAGTTTTTTCTGAGAGCTTTTGAGTCTTCTTTCGGCGTTGGGTCTTAAAGAATTTCGACCCAACAGCTTGGACAGTTTCCACCAACCCGTTGTTTAGCTCGTCCACTGTGTTACAGTCGGCTAGGCACTGGAAGCGATTTTGGAGTTCCAGCTGAAAGCCTTCGGGGTTTTGGATTTGGACAGGATTTGGACGGAGCGTAGACTTCACCAGACGTGACCTTTCGAGCTTAACATTGATATTCAATGTGCCTCTAACAATACGGTGATCGCTACCGGTTTTCACCTTGCTGATCACAGAGACATCATCGAATATGTGCTTCTTGGTCGTCATGATGAAGTCTATCTCATTTTTAGTGGAACCGTCGGGACTTATCCACGTCCACTTCCTGGATGGCCGCTTCTCGTAGAAGGAGTTCATCATAAAGAGTTCCTCCTTCTCCATGAAGTCAGCCAGCCTCTGTCCTCGAGGGTTCCGCTGCCCGTATCCAAATGGCCCCACTCTCAGCTCATCGCTATTCCTTGTGCCCAACTTCGCATTGAAGTCTCCCATCACAACGGTGAAGTATGTTTCGGAAGTATGCATGGCTTCGGATATGTCCTCATACATAGCTTCTACTTCATCGTCTGAGTGTGCCGACGTCGGCGCGTATACCTGTATAACCTTCAACGAATACCGAATACAGGGTCTAGAGAAGGTTAAATATTAGCCGCAAGACGAATATGCCATATCCTTAACATTCGTTTCCATTATGTAATGTGATTTAATATAATGTCTGGATCCAATAGGTACAGTTCTCGTTTAATTTTTTTTTTACTTCTCTTATTTAATACAATCTTATTTATAAGGATAAAAGCTACAGCTGCCACTACAACAGGTACGTGTGATGCCAATATGTGTAACCTCTCAATTAAATGAACGAATCGGACTTGCCGCGCGCAGGAGCCTCGCGTTGATACCGAGGCTGCCGCGCTCGTTAGTGGACAGTTTCCTCGCGAGGTTGCTCGCTCTGTGTAGACCCGCCTATTGATGGGCATTTTTTGCTTTAACTATAAGCCTTCAAACCAGCGTAATTCATTCATTATCAGCCTTGTGAATACTAGTAGAATAACAATAACTGGAAATAACGATATCGGAACCACGAGAGTCTAGAAGAGAATAACAAATAGTGGCTATAGATAGACGCTGATCAAAGAAATCGAAGGATTGAATCACACAGAAACGTTATTACAATTCTCAGCCTTTGAGAGAGTAACATCAATGTGTTCTGTCGAGATCTCGCCCCGATACCTAATCGCAGTCAAGTCAGGTGCGAGTCGTAAATGTGAATACCGTACTATGAACTTGG
Source organism: Ennomos quercinarius (assembly GCA_910589525.2). Taxonomy (NCBI): domain Eukaryota; kingdom Metazoa; phylum Arthropoda; class Insecta; order Lepidoptera; family Geometridae; genus Ennomos; species Ennomos quercinarius. The sequence goes on from OU342503.1 coordinate 16,091,308, forward strand.
CTCATGGTGCTATGGCGTGGCGATGGCGGGTCGATTCGGGGTTTTATTGCGTACCTTATATCCAAAGTTTTGAATACTTGTTAGAAGCATGAAATATAATAATCAAGGCAAACGTGCTTCACCTTAAACAACTTCGTCACTTACCATCAGGTGAGTTGATGTCAAACGTATGACCATTTTAGTATTAAAAAACCCTACAACACACACCTCATCAACAGCTGGAAGACGTCCACTGCACTGCTGAGCATAGGCCTTTCCCATAAAACATGTCACAACATGTCACAAGCATGTGTGTCAACTAAATGCCTTTCAAGTCATATTATTTATTCAAACATACGACATAAACGTAGATAAAATAAAGATAACTTTCCTATTTCCCAAAGCGCTACCGGTCAAATCCTTTATGACATTCTCAACAGGACTATAAGGGTGTCACGTTTGCGTTGCAGATAGTATGAGCATACGTGATTTCGAATGCATGAATGTGTTTCAAGATTGCATATCATGTATGTAAAGTGACTGGTGATGTAGTCATTTATGTCTAGTTTATGGAAGAAATGGCTATGTCAGAAAACAGATTCTGAGAAAACCATACAAGGCAGCAAAGACGAAAATAAAAAAATGAAGATACGGCAATAATTGCTTAACAAAAGTGGTCCACTTAAAGGGAACGCAGAAAAAAACAAAACCTATGCATCTTGCGCTGCAAGACAGGGCGGTTTGTAAAATAAATAAGAGAAAGACATTAGACGTTTTTTTTTGTGTTATAAAACAAAAAGAGCTTTTTAATGCAGATACATATTCTGGTAAAGTACCAGAATAATTAGTTTATAATAATAATCAATCAAAATCAATTATAATCTATATTTTTTGTCGATAATTTATAGCAAAGCCTTTAAACCACTGTCTTGGTGGTAAGTAATGACGCGGCCTACGGTGGAGCATGCATGCTTAGAAGATAACTGTTCTCTCTTGACTTGAAGAATTCCAGATTATATACATTATGTAGTTAGCTGAAAAGAATAAAGATATTGGCAAGGTATACTTAATAGACTTAATATAATTATGGATACATCGATAGACTCTTTTTATAGTATCACCTACAAACCATTAAAACTAAGAAAACAAAACTTTACAAAAGTATAACAGCGGGTGGTCTTATCGCTCCGAACGATCTCATCCAGATAACGTTTACCCATTTAACCCAGAACTTTTTATCACAGACTTGACTACGGTCTCACCTGATGGATAGTGACGACGCCATCTACGATGTTTCGTGCTTGCTTAAAAGGTCTATTCACTTGGCTGTTTGCAGTATAATGACTGAAACATAACGCTTGTTTGTTGTTTTTTTTAATTTAAATTTTATAAAATTAATCATCTACCTTCTCTCAATAAAAATAAATAAAATGAAATAATGAACACATCAAATCAAGCATACTTCTGGCACCTCAAAAATTTACAAATAATCCCCCCAAGAACTGAAAAGTTTACTTGATCAACTTACGTGGAAATTGGAAGCAGCGTTTCTCCCTCTTATTATAACGTTTTTTTCATCTCATTACTGGATTTCACCGGATTTATTTTGTGAACAATTTTTCATTAGAAACAAAGAGGGGAATAATCGAGTGTCAAGAAGGTACCGAAGTTGTAAGGAGGGTGTTATCGAGTTACGTCTCTCGCTGGAAATATAAATTATGACTTTTTCGAAACAGTATTTTACCGATTCTTGTTTTACTCATATAGTAACAGAGGAACTTCGCGCTTTCATCCATTTATTTTACAGTAAAATTTTCTGATGTAAAAAATAGTCCTTCCAAAGAGGTACAAGTACATGACAATAAACCTCTAAAAAGGGAAATCCAAATGGTTTTTAAACTAACCTTTATACTATAATATACGTAAACATATATTAATTATTCATGTTATTCTATGCATGTATTTAATTTAATTTTTGTCAATTGCTGCACCACCGACCACTACGATAGTCTCTTACTTTCCTGTCCATCCCAAGGTTGTCTGGAAGAGATCGCTGTATAGCGATAAGACCGCCCATTGTACTAAGCTTCGTAATGTTTTTTTGTTATTGTCTGTTACTTTTGATTTGGTGTGCAATAAAGAGATGTTGTATTGTATTGTATTGTATTGTATAATATGTCGGTTTCTAGGTTTGATTAGTATAAGCAACCCATGTGCTAAATCGTTTAGACCCCCTTGACACTCACAGTAGGTGTCTTATAGGTTTTTTTCTCCCGTGACACTGTTGAAAGAGCAATGGTAAAAATATCTATTTATTTCCGTGAATCTACACTCACACCAAAAAATGTTTTAAAAACTAAACTTTTACAAACGCTTCGAAAAACTTTTTTTATGTCTAGTAGTCAAAATGGTTTAATGTCATAATCACTAAAAAAATTAACTACTATGTAAAAAAAATTAAAATTAATTACGTTACTTTGTTTATTTGGCCATTTAACAAAGAAACCCACGTAGAAATCATGATATGCACATAGTTTCTGTAGAAAGCTGTTTCAAACATTTAAAACAAATTTTTGTTAAAAGATATGTAAAATAAGTAATTTTGTAGACCAGTATCACTGACGAAAGCAGCACTTTAACTCGTATTCGTTCTATTCCTGAATACAAGTTAAACACCGCCGTTTATTTCAAAGGGTTATTAAACGACAACTTGGTGATTTAAGTGAAAGTTACCGATTCGGCCTAATGACTGCCATCCTACAACCATCGCTTCAAACCACCGATATATCAGATGTTATAGAGTACTACAACACTGGAAAATTGGTATCCCTTAATAGTGGAAAATTTACACTACGTCGTGTTTGGTAAACTTCGTGATGTTTGGCAGAAGCAATTTTAAGCTATTGAAAAGCCAGTGTCCTGTACAAATCGTGAAATCCTGAAATACACATCATTCATAATGGTAACGTCTAAACATCTGATCGATTTATTTGTGCTGTAAAATTAAGCTACTATTTAAAAAACGCTTTTACCATTACTCTATTAGGCTTATTTATTTATTTATTTTATTTGGCACACAAAACAGAATAAAACCAAATGAAAGAACAAGCAGAAAGAAAAAAAAAATACATACATTTTGAGCTAGATTATATCCCAAAACATGTGTACACATCATGATTGACATAACTGTTATTAGAATATTTAGTAAAAATAGTTAACTAAGTACATTGCTTATGGTATCGATTTAAATCTTGAATGCACAATAATCATACCATTATCATATTTTATTATTCATTATCTTATTTATATATTTTTAGTGGTTACATATGCTTAAACAAATATAGAGGCTCGTGTTTTACTATAATCTTCATCATCTTCATCAGGTAGTAATTTCCCACTGCTGGGTACTCTCTTCTTTGCTCCTTGGTCTCTCACCACTCTTAGGTAGCTATTTTCAGCTATTATTTTTACGTCAACAGTCCAACGCATCATTGGACGCAACCGTGGTATCCCTATCTACCTCAGTGGGACTACGGGTAGTTATTTCTAACGGTGGTGCCACTGACCTTGTCGCCTTATCATTCAATAAATAAGTAAGTAAGATATTAACAATTTCTAATTTTTTCTAAATTTTTGATATAAGCACAATGGCATAGGCAAGTCTAGAGAAATCACGTCGATGGTTCAAACTCATCATTCAACTGAAGCTGTGATCCATCTGATGGGGCGCATTAAAACTTTGACTGCTGTTTAATTTTTAATCCCTTCCTTAATATTTGAGTGGTTATATTAATTACCTTCCAAGGTGGGAAAGTTTCTAATGATTTTCATTAGCAACTTTGAGAGACAAAGTGAAGTTAAGACAATTATTCATTCTCTCAATCTTAAATTTATCGTGAGTAGTATTCATAATTAAAACAAATAAACGAGACTTATCATTAATCAAAAATTTCGTCCGTACTTAATTTGGGTAGCATAGGTTTACGGAACATGCAAATATTTCTAACTATTATTTTTTTCTTTTTTTCAACCATATTTGACTGTATTCGTATAGTGAGCTTTGCTTGGCCTTTTCATGTTGATGAAATTAGTCTAGATAAATAATAAATAACATTCCCTGCTTAATAATTCCACGTAAAAGCAATTTTTTAAAAGGTAGGTAAGTCTTAAAATTTTCTTTCATACAAATTAAAGAAGCCCTTTCTGAATAACCAATGAAGAAAATTTCACAAGAGCCTACCTTGTTTTACCTTTTCAAATATTTCAAACACTTTGACGTTTAAAAAAGCCTTCCTATCTTAATCAAACAAATCACCCCTGTAGGGTTGAACAACTCAATCAAATAATTAACAAATATTTGATCAAAATAATAAGCTTGTATAAAGGGGAACAGCTCATACAAAATTAACTGCACATTTGGACAGAGAATTTTTTGTGTTGTCATAAGTCAAAAAATTATTGCAAATATGCTATTTTGAGCACTTTTACAAGTCAAAATTTGATTATTTACTGAAAATATTAAAATTAAATTATTGTAGATACTAAGCATAATTATGGGCAACATTACAAACACAAAGTGCTTAATGTCAAAATATTATAAGCAAGCCAATATGAACAGGTGAGTTTGAAAAAAAGAAGTTCTCTTTCTCACAACTGCTGCAATGCTCAGCGTTAGCGGTTATATTCTCTTTGACTGGTGCAAGCAATCCGGCACATTGCAGAATAGAAAGCTGAACTCTGATTCGTAGCTTCGATTAAATCTGTCATGTTGTAGAGACCAACAATAACAATACATTAAAACTAAACGCACAGACAGACATAGAGTATTTTTGCTAAACCTAAGCCAGATTGACTGTTTTTGGATTAATTCTCAATGTATTTTTGGTTACTGATTACGTGTTGTACACCACCGTCTACTCCTACTTCATCTAATACTGTCCCCATCCAAAGGTTGCCTGGAAGAGATCGCTTTCAGTGATAAGGCCACCCATAATATAATACCTACTACAGATATTATGTAACATTAATGAAGTACTTACATGGTATACAATAAAGATTTTTTTTGTCGTATTGTTTGTTATTTAAAATACAATATAGCTACTAGCAATAAAATGATGTTATGTTTAAATAATTTATAAAGAATTCGTGAATGTATGATAATATTTCAAATTGCCTCCTTTTCTCGAGCCTGAATCGTTAGGTAAGACTTAAGACACTGCCAAGTCCAAACGAGAGCCCCCAAATGAAGACAGATCACCGACACGCATTAATTTGTGCTTAGCAATGCAATTAGCGGGATAACTCTTAGGGCAAGTTATTTGAAATGATTCTCCGGATATACCGCGGGAACAATGTGATGTTGCGATTTGTAATTTCTATTTTGTTAGCGTCAATTTCTAGTTATGGATGTGCAATCTACATTATTCTAATAAATAATTATAATATCATCAGCCCATATAAGTTTAAGCGGCGGTTCAGTTGAGTTTAAGCCGCAGGTAAGCGATGCAACGGCCTTCTCTGACAGAGCGTAGACCGTAACCCACACCTCTCGCCAAAGGCACACTGAGAAAAATGACTTCGGTACTTCATTAAATGTTAACATGAAGAATAATATTTTATTCTGACGCCTACAATATTATCATGAACATGATGAAATATAAGTCAGTCAAATCAATTTACGCTTCATCACTACTAGTTTAAGGGAATTTAATGATTGGTTATCATTATTGTTTATCATTTAAAACTTAAGTTACATAATATTGAATTGTCGGTTCTAACTTGGTATTTTATCGAGAAGATCACGACAATTTAAAAGTTTGACCTGATAGAGATGTAAGCACGACAATTTATAAATAAATTACCTTGCATGAATTCGTAAGTTAATAGAAAATATCATATTTCATGATAAACAATCGTGACAGTGTGATTTCATGATAAACTTTCGTGACAGGCACAATAGAATACATTTTAACGGGTTTTTACGGGAAAAGGAATTTGTTAAGTGCATAATAGTCATTATCAACAGCATGAAGTCGTCCACTGCTGAACATAGGCCTCCCCCACGCCACTTTGAGTGGCTGCTTGCTTCGTGTATTCACCGACTCCCCAGGGTTTTAACCAGATCGCCGGTCCACCTAGCAGGGGCCGGCCTACGCTGAGTCTTCCGGTTTGTGGTCGCCACTCGAGAACCTTTCTTCCCCATCAGTTGTCAGTTTTACCTGCCCATTGCCATTTCAACTTGTTAATTCTAAGGGCTATTTTAGTAATATAGAACAGTATCGAAGTATTTACTTGAGGCTGTGTAAACTAGATGGCGTTAGTAGAAAAGTTAGCACGCGGTGGTGTTTTGTTCGTAGCAATTAAGTAGGTTTTGTTAAATGCACAGTTTTATTTGAGTTTTCGGTATCTTGGAATTCACAGTTATCATTACGATACCAACAAACTATTATAGATGTTCATTGCATCATATGAGTTTCCCATGAGTAAAATATGAGGAAGCTCGTTAAACCGCAATGACCGTAATGAAAAATATTTTTAAGTTTCCTTTAACGTTATTAGGAAATATCTTCATACTATTGTGATGTACAGACCAATTTAACATTGAAATAATGACTCCATAACATTACTTCTCCAATTTCTATCATTCCCATCATGATGTCTCGTCATTACCGTTTGAAGTGTTCAAAGAGTTCGTCATGATAATTTGTCATGACGCGTAACGATAAAACATGAGTATACAGCACTTAGTAATATCGTGCTGTTTTCTGATGTTTAATGGTGACGTCTGTTCATGATAGTTTTTTATGATTTACGTACAAAATGTTAGTAAGAACTCTTGGTCCCTTTTTGTCAGGAATACGGATATAAGTGCCGGAATTTCTTTCAAGTTGTTCGTAATTCATGAAAGTATTTTTCTCAGTGCAGGCAGGATGACACTATGTATACTTTAAGACTTCCTTTGCCACATTTAGCTATTTGAATTTATTGAATCTTTAACAAGGTTTTCCCCCACTAAGTGGACCGACCACCTGGTGAAAACCGCGGGCAGCCGATGGATGCCGGAGGCAAGTAGCCGCTTAATGTGGCACTCTGTGGGGAAGGCCTATGTTTAGAAGTTGACGTCTTTAATCTGTTGATGATTCACAAAGTTTCCGAACGACACTTTTTCCTTTATTGTTATAAGATGGAGTGTATTGTTCTAGCCAGGATAATGATAGTGCTGGAACGTGGAGAGTTCAGCACTATCTTGTTTACAAACTCTTCAAATAATCCGTACAAAGCACACTGGTCGAGTACTTGTTCAAGCACATCTAAATTAAATTTCTTGTAAGCTGTGAGATGATTCCAGTCTTAGAAGCAAGCAAACCGCTCGGATGACGTGATCCTCTACTTGAAGCACTAAACTAGCTTGATTCTAATTGTAAGTTATGAAATAAAAGCGGAAAATAGACAGCCTCTGTGCTGTGGTGGTTAAGTAGGTCAGCTCATAGCCTGGAGGCGTCGGGTTTGATTCCCATGACAGAATAAATATTTCTGCACAGGTAAATACTTGTTCTATGTTTGAGTGTTGTGGGACCATGTTTCTCGTAGTTCTTGGGTCCCTAGATATAGGGAATCCTATAGTTAGGATCCAAGATCTATGTATGTGATCGTTGGACAAAATAAATGAATAATAATAATAATAGGTGGTCTAAAATCATCAAATTAGTTTTATTTGTCTTCTAGCTATGTGACTGACAGACAACATACAGCCCATATACTGAACCCAACGACTAGGTATTTGGAGGGTGACTTCTTTTTATGAGGGTATAGTGAAAGAAAAATAGGGTTTTGAAAAGGGAAACCCTTAAAAAGGTCTAATGGGATGTTAAGGATTTTATGTAAAAACCCAGATGCAACTCTGGAACATATTTTGTTACAGATATTATGACAAGTGAAATTATAGTGCTTACGTAAAAAAAAATAACAATCATTTTAAAACTAATTACAAAAAAAAAAAAAAATTACAAATAATAATAATAAATATAATAATTCATAAGAAAGCGTTCGACTGTAATTTTTTATTTATTATAGTTACATTCAACTCGCTATCGCTTCTTCCAAAGACCGCACCCTAAGCTTCACAACTCCTCACGTAAGAAATCCTCCACACACACAAAGGATATCTTAAGCCAAGCGTACCTTATCTCGCTTTATGCTGCGCATACATTTTGTTTAACGTAGGACTAAACTAGGTTTACACGCGGATGAACCGGTGAAACGTGTACTTTAGGTTTCATTACTTGTTCGTTTTCCCTAAAGATGTTGCATGTTAGGTAAATGGTATAAACGAGGACTACAAGGGTGCAACATATCAGCAGATAAAATTAAAATAACTAAATAGTGTTAGTAATGATTTCGGTTAGACTAGAGCTTACTCTTTTTAGGGTTCCGTACCCATAGGGTAAAACTAGCCCTATTACTAAGGCTCCGCTGTCCATTCGTCTGTCGTTCTGTCTGTCTGTTCGTCTATCACCAGGTTGAGTCTCATGAACCGTGATAGTTAGACAGTTGAAGTTTTCAGAGATGATGTATTTCTGTTGCCGCTATAACAACAAATACTAAAAAACAGAATAAAATAAATATTTAAGGGGCTCCCATACAACAAACGTGATTTTTTGCTCGTTTTAATAGATAATGGTACGGAACCCTTCGTATGCGAGTTCGACTCGCATTTGGCAGGTTATTTATTTGTAGAGAAGATCATTTTGCGGTTCCATTCATTAAAAATGTAATTGTTTAACTTCAAGCAAAGCTAAGAGACGTTCCTGGTATTCACATGTAAAAAATTAATACAAAGCACAATAACACGAATAACCGCGAATAAGACCACTACCACTAACATCCCCCTGAACGAGCCTCGAACCCGCACCCAAGACCCGGCACGCACGCGGCGAATCAAATATTTAAACCGGCCGGGTGCAAGAGATCTCATTAATATCTGAGCGGCCGCGCAGGTATGGGAATGGTTGGTACACCTTCATTCTTTTCTTGTGTAGGCAAGCGGTTAGCTTAGGAGCCAGAAAAGTTAAAAAGCTAGTCTGGTCTTACAGATGTCCTAGCGGTAAACCTTTCAAACCGAAGCACCCGGGCTCTTACAACGGTGAAGGAATATATCATGAGGTATGTTTAAGGATCACAAAATTTTAAAATGGGTGTCATCTACCAACCAGCACTTGACCAGCGTGATGCTGTTGTGTGTTCTTCTAACAAATGAACTAATTCTGACAGCCTCTGTGGTGTGGTAGTTGAGCAGGTCGGCTCATAACCCGGAGGCGGCGGGTTCGATTCCCGCGACAGGACAAGTATTTGTGCACAAAAAAAAGCGCAAATACTTGTTCTGTGTGTGTGGGTGTTGTGGGACCATGGTCCTCGTAGTTCCTGGGTTCCTAGATACAAGAAATCCTAGTTAGGGTCCAGTATAAATAATTAGCTTATTTTTTTCTCCGTAATACGTGCAACGTTCGGCCATACCGTCCCTTACCACCAAGAGAAAAGTTGTAAAATGGTAGCATGTGGTAGCCCCATCAATAACCTGACATCTTTGTATTGTTTCATATTTCCAGCAAATAATTGATTTGGGTTCACTGTCGAAACTCATAAAATCGTTTGTCATAATTTTGTTACAAATAAAAATGTTACTTATAATCATCATTTCACATAATGTGATTTATTATACTTTCACTACATCTAATTTTCTTTATTATAAATCAAAATTAATAATAATCCAAATTTATAAGAATGAAACTCATAAGGCGTATATAACATAACAGTACAAATTTATAATGTTCTTTTACCATAACTAACTTTAAGCATAAAACAAAATATCAATAATACTGTAAATTAATGTGACTGGAACTGTTGATTGTTATATATATCCTAATCAGTTATAAAAACGTAGCACGGCAAGCTAATTTGCTCTTCAATCTATGCAGGCACTTCATCCAGTCAAAACAAACAAAATTAACGTGTGGACTGTGGGTAATTGTAAAATAACTTATATTTTCTCATGTTATGTTGATTTTGGTGTTGTTGGTGAACTTTGTGCATTATTTTAATAAATAACTTGAAATGTCTAATAAAAACACGTGTAAAATATTTAAATCAAATAACGGTAACCTGAAACTTAATATAGATGGTTTCTGTAATTTTTTAATATAAGGATAAGTGACTTCTGGCACTTCGCCGGCCGCTGCCGCGGCACGCTCGCTACGCTTCGCTTCGCTCGCTCGGCTCGTGCGTCGTGTGGTCACAGTTAACCTAACGCTCCTCCTCGCTTCGCTCGTCGTCGCACCTATTTATGACTTTGCCTTAGACTAGTATCTTAGTATCTTTAGGGTATACATGCATATGTATATAATGATTTAACTACCTCAAAATTATTATTATGTTAACTAAAAAATATGAAAAAGTCATTATGAACAATACAATTATGAATGCTGATTATTATGAAATTATAAGTAATGAAATTTATAATAAAAAAAAGTATGATAAAAAAATTCTTAACATTAACATTATAACATAATTTTTAATAAATTTAAACATTATTTGAATAAATTGTATAAGAAAAGATCAATATAAAAAGTAACTATTATGAACAAAGTTATTTATAAATAACCACCATTATAAATTTCATCATTATTAAAAATGAGGTATGTGAAATGAAATTATGAATAATGAAATTATTAGTACAGACGGTATCCCAATTGATTTGATTTAGCTGATAAAAACAAACAGCGTTAAATTTTCTGTAAATATTTCATCATCATCATAATTAACAGCCTGAAGACTGTAAATATTAATATAAAAATAAACTTACTATTTATATTTTTAATTAAATAAAAACAAGACAGAACTATCAGGTCACACAATTACCTACTTAATAGTATACAATAATAACGTTTTCTATAAATAAAATAATCACACACAACTAATTCGCAGTTTATTGACAAACATTTAAATTCATCATTAGTATTATATGGAAGAGGAACTTTCAATTCTACATGGTTAATATATTTTTTATTAACTCACCTATCTACATCTTAATATTAAAATTAGTAAACAAATTCCATCAGACAGCCTTCACAAAGCGAGCCACGATGGAACATTCCACCGAAATTACGGAATTTCTTAATAATTTTAACATCTTTTTAACTCAAACGTTTAGACGAAGCTTGGATCTACGGAGTACGGGGCTACGAGGCTACGAGGCTACGAGGCCACGAACCAATGTAGCTCGTTAAATTTTGTGAAGAGTATCGAATTCGACGTAGGCTAGTATTCTTTATTAGCAGAAAGATAACTATATCAATATTGTAATAGATCAAGTAATGAAAACTGAAACTGGCCGTGTGCTCCCGGCGGGTAGAGATTGGGTGGTCCGACCACCCAATCTCTTCCTATGGGTGTCGTCAGAGCCGACTAAGGGAATATCCAGGGAGTGGGCAGCAGCATTCTCCCCGATACATTAAACTCTTCTGCGATCACCAGCCAAATCTGCCAAGCGTTGTGATTATAGTAAACTAGCTTCACTACCTACTTTGAATAACATTTGGACTGTATACTAGCCGCGATGGTCTATAGACAGTCTAAATGCTCCAGTCCACTACCGGTGGGTAGCGTACCCAACATTCTGGCAGCGCATAATTATTATCTGTCTAGAATGAATGTATTTTATGATCATAACTATTTTTTTTGTTTCTTTAACGACAACCAACCATCTACATGAAGTTTTCTAGACAATAAATATAATTATTAACAATGTTGCCATTTTCTTTTTCAAAATTATCATAAATAACTTTCACGTTACATTTGCTCCAGAACAAATCGCCTTACAAGACATTTATACACAATAATTCCTCTTTTCACCGCGTTTAACATTTTATTTGTTTATTTTTTCTCCTCCATTATGCTAATGCTACAACAGAAGTCTTGTTAAGCATGTTACGTTGCCGTGTGACGTCAGCCCACAGCTCACCGCGACTGGTGCCATCCAGGCATGCGCCGACGCAGCAGACAGTGTCTTATGTCATTTCACGAGTTTTTGAATGGCATAAGGTACTCCGGTCCCGGCCTTGGGGCCGGAAGCACCACTTTAGATTGTAGGACTAGTAAAATACGTACATCGTGTAATATTTGAACGTCAAATATAGATTAATTTACCATAGACAACACATTAGTTTCTCTTCTGCATCCTCCACCTGCAGCCTCCGTAACTGGCGCAGTCGAGAGAGATATTCGAATATAGGCTTACCATGATAGGCCATTCGGATATCAGAACCTACGAGTGCTACAGGACAGGAGGAGTATCCAGCCATCGATACAGCGGCGAAGGAACTAATATGCTAAGTGAGTACCTTAGATTCATACTACGGTTGCTCTCCTTATTTTATAACTTTCATTATAATTACTTATTTAACCAAGTGTTAAATAAAATTCCAAGATTTTCCAATCAAGGCAATCGCGGTCCCCTAGGTTTTTAGATAGCTTATAGGTAGATATAGGCATAAATTTTTCGATGTAGGATACATTCTTCAGATATGAATAAAAGATAGAAAGCATACCTAGTCATAGTTAGTAATAAAATAAATTTAGATTTTAATGTTATAGCAGAGGAAATTTTTTATGGCCTTATGCTTGTGCCAATTATGGTAGTACATATGGTGTACCTACCTACCTATGAAAAGGTATAAAATTCAGTGCCAATTAAATTTTCAAGTTTTACCTTAGGTGTGGTTAGCCCTGGAATATTTAAAGTTATGTTCCCCACATTCCATGCATTTTTATCAGACTTATTTTTTTTTTAAATATCATAAAACAATGAAATTGTTCTATCATGCTACCGATTCTCAGAATTCCGTGCAGAAGGTAATATGATGTTCATTGTTCATTATAAATTTTATTCATTCTTGGACGATTCACTCATATCATTTGTTGAAACAATAGAAATCAAATTTCAACTTGAAAGATAGCGTTGGAAACTTGAGACGTGACGAATGAAATTCAATTCTAGGTACTAGGTACCTGTACCTAACCCATGCAGTTGCAATCTTTATGAATGGCTTCCCACGAACTGAGCAAAATTTAGTTTACTTGTCCACTCAGAATTAAGATTTATTTCAAAAACCAATTAGAAGTTGATATCTAATTACATTATTCATGGATAAGTCACCAATTTTAAGGACGGCCGCAGCGTAACTCGACTAAGAACTAGACGTAGTTTCTTTTACCCGAATACGGAAAAAGGAGGTTTAAGTAGTAGGTATGTTGCATTAGCGATTTTGAAAACCAATTCTTTTTATTAATGAAATTAATATCTACAGTAGGCATTGAAATAGATTCAGAAGTACAGCCATGAACTGTGTGTTAGCAAAGACTGAAGTAGAAGAGAAAAAAACAACTGAATGAAAATGATTTTTATTAAATTGTAACTTCCCCTTTGAAACTATACCTACTTGGATTCCAATAATACCTAGTCATGAAAATTTAAAAATCCCTAACTTCAGTTTAAATTTATTCAACAAATTGCTCAGTCGATGCTTTCTCCAAATATGCTCGTGCATATTTACCAAGAAGGAACAGCATTGAGCAGCATGAGCTCTGCCTCAGGTTTTCACTCATCATGCTGTGCTTTTGACTGCTATATATTACCAGATACATATTATGTATAATGATTGGAACATGGTAAAAGAAATACTGAATAATGATCATGATGACATAATGTTTCTTAAGGTTCACAAATTATGGTCTGCATTCATTCTTAAAAATCAGTATGAGATCAGTATGACCCCTAATAGATCGGATAAGTAGCCAAAAAAATAAGTACCTACTTGCCTATTAAAGTTTGACGAAACACATTTTTGCAATGGCTAAATGAGAATTACATTACGATTACATTAAGATTAGGTATGTTGAGATTTAGGAATGCCCATTTAGCATAATATAGGTAAGTTAATTATAGAAGTTAGTAGTTAGGTAGTTAAGGAAGTTAATTATAATATAAATACTTGTCCGAGGAAATAATTTAGCTAGAGATAGCTTTTCATTCTTGTGCATCGAGCACTCCTCAATAAAGTAATAGTTTAATCCTTAAAAATAGAATCTCCGCGTTTAGAGAATTTAGGCTAACTTAGGTTATTTCTATTTATACAATGGTTTGCATTCTGAATCTTGGTTGCCTATCCTTGATTTACTACTTCTAATACAAAATTCAAATTTCCTAGTTAAAGCCACCTATCCACCCAGTAGCATGTGCAACCGATAGTACGAACTCTATGTACTATAGAGACAGAATGTCCGAAGATCAGCCCCTGCTGCTGGTACTATATAAAAGTTCCAGCCAAGTCATTCATTAGTTCATCACCATCCAGTCCAGACATCATAAACCACTATCAACTAATCACGAAACAGCAACTAATCGCATCCAACATGATGACTTCCATCGCCCGTCTTCTAACAGTTGATGAACATCACACCAAAAAGTTTCTACATCACCTAAATCTGTAGGAGTTTCTGTGGAAAAAATTAAGCTGAAAATTCAGAGCAGTTGTCCGCCATGATTCATTCGGAGCTATAACGTCACGACCTCCATAAACATGAACAACGATAACCACATCATATATGCAGAACTTTCAAAATTATGACTACACCATCTCTCCACCCAATTCAAGAACAATTTCATAAGATGATGCCGATCCTCTAAATTCAAACTGCCCATAAAACTTTCTAACGTCATAACGAATAACGAATACTTCATTATCTCTCCGAGTCTCCAGACCTCTAAGAAGCTGAAGCTAGTTGGCGAACCATCAAGCCTTATATCACACTACGGGCAGCCTGCCGTCTATCAGCCCGCACGATAACCGGTGCAAAAGCCCTTGCAACTGAGCCATCACCTGCAAGTACGTCAATGCAGAGATTGCGGAAGACAAAGAACCAACCCCAGCATCAGTCCCATGATGGTTGATGCCTGTGCCATCGACAACTCTGACAGACACGGCCTGCCATCAGTTGCCGATCTTTGGGAGGGAGGTGTTACGTTGCCGTGTGACGTCAGCCCACAGCTCACCGCGACTGGTGCCATCCAGGCATGCGCCGACGCAGCAGACAGTGTCTTATGTCATTTCACGAGTTTTTGAATGGCATAAGGTACTCCGGTCCCGGCCTTGGGGCCGGAAGCACCACTTTAGATTGTAGGACTAGTAAAATACGTACATCGTGTAATATTTGAACGTCAAATATAGATTAATTTACCATAGACAACACATTAGTTTCTCTTCTGCATCCTCCACCTGCAGCCTCCGTAACTAGCAGACGCATTTGCCAATTTTCTGTGTTTGTACACAAAAAATACACGCGAAAAAAAGTATGATCACATCTTCGTACCTTGTCACTAGAAACATCACCAACTTGGTTCCACTCGTTGCATGCCATGCTTTTCATAACTTACTGCGACAGAGTAGTAAAAATGTTTTTTTTTTTCTTTCGTTCCTACCCTCTGCCCTGAGGCTGTGATCATAAATTCGCAATGTGCTGAGGGGTTGCATGTTTGAAGTCGTGTATTAAAAACTAAGGGTAGTATGACCATGGAGATCCGTGGTGATAGCTGCAGGCCAGTATTTCATAACAGTTACGGTTTGTTTGATGATTACGTCACCGTAGGACTATGTGGTGTAATGTGTTGGTATGTAAACATTGTGAAAAATTTGTAAAAACTAAAATAATGGAACTTTGGATTTAGAATGTGTGGATGCTATGTGTGGACATGATGTTGTATTGTGTAGCTAAGTATAATAATAGACGACAGTATGTTTCAAACCCGCTGAGAAAATTGTACATTGACCTTTGAGCGGACTGCAACGACTCTCAACCTATTTTTTTGGTGGGTCGCTTTATATTTTGAAATCCCCTGAGAAACTCGTATAATGAAACATATCAAAACAGACTTAGCGCCACTGATTGACCTTGTCTCGCACACTTCCTTGCACCATGAAACGCGGTAGATGCGTAACGACAGTAAAGCGATGCACAACTGTATGGAAAGCGATACTGTCACTTTTTTCGTAATAATAATACCAAGAGAGCAATGCATGAGTTTCTCAGGGGATTTGAAACATACTATACATTACAGTATGATGAGGCCATACAGTCGTAACTACTGGGATACGGGAGAGTGTATCACAGGAATATTATAAAAAAAAGCTTGTGTGAGTTTGTTCCGTCTTCACGCAACAACAGGGGAACGGATATAAATGACATTTAAAATAGAGATAGCTTATACGCTGTTTTAACAAAAAATATATTTTTTGTTCCCGGGTAAGCCCACGGAACGCAGCTAGTACCTAACGTATAAAAGCAATATTCTATAATAAAAGTCTTAGCACTTTGTGATTCTTGAACATCCCCGGTTACTTCATGGAAATGCAAATTCCACAACAACTTGGAAAGTCATTGGCACTGGGTTGAATGGGATTCGAACCATGGTGCGTTGGGTAGAATGTTACACAAGCTACCGCTCAAACACACCTCACACTCAAGTGCATTATTGGTTTGATAAATCCACAAAATGATAATAATCGACTTGTTGTTTTAAGTTTAACTACCTTGCCACTACGGTAGGAACTCAATCACATAATAGTGTGTTCTAGAAACCTATCTTTTCCAACAAAAGTGTATGTACCTGGTGAAGCGACTTTCACCACTTCTAATTTATATTTTCAATTTAATTGTAATCTACTTATTATGGAAAGCACTTGTATTTTTACTGACATTAAGTGCAGGCGCCCTCTATCAGGGATATCCCCCGTGTTCCTTTGAAACTCGAGAGATGGCGTTAGCAGTAACGACTCCATAAAGTAGAAAGAGCGCTGTGATTGGCTATACGCAGGCGCAGGCCAATATGGCGATCCTCTCGAATTTTTCGTGTGTGATGAAGTAACATCGCTCGGAATTATCCCAAATTTTTAATAAAGTAAAAGAACTGTAATCTCTACGGTGTATACGAGTGAGACAGTACAGAGTGACAGTGATCCTCTCGTGGAACTGCGGCAAACTCGCCAATAGTGGATGCCTGTAACCGCCGGCCGGCTTGAACAGAGAGAACAGCAGCCTGATTGCCATACCTTGGAGGGAGCTGGATCTGCTGTAATTCGCGGCTCAAGAGTAGACGAGGTCTGCGGGTGGTGGAACTGGTGAGTGGGCAAATCTCTTAATGTGTTGTATCGATATTCGTGTTTTCCATAAGTAGGGATTTCAATAGTTTTTTTTTCTCTTGTACGCAAGTACTCCACGGTGTTGGCTATTTACACGCCACACCAGTACCTTTAGCTATAATGGTCAGAGAGCCTCCGTGGTACGGTGGTTGAGTAGGTCAGCTCATAACCCGGAGGCGGCGGGTTCGATTCCCGCGGCAGGGAAAGTATTTATGCACAAGAAAAAATAAAGCGCAAATACTTGTTCTGTGTCTGGGTGTTGTGGAAGCATGTTCCTCGTAGTTCCTGCGTCCCTAGATATAGGGAGTTCTAGTTAGGGTCCAGAATCCTATGTATGTAGTCGTTGGGCATTATTATTACTCAACAGTTGACTGTAGTCTAACGCTAGCATTTATTCCGCTGTGGGTAAAATATAAAATACATAACATACGTGCACTGCTCTGGTAGAAGAACTCGGAACCCGTCTCGATCGCTACGCTTTCCCACTAAATGATATTCATAGTATTATAATCCGGGATCGGCAGGAGTCGGCGGCGCAGCGGTACAGTAACAGCTACCGTTATTCATATAACAGAAGATCAACAGTGCCGGTGTCTGCTGAAGGAATGGAGCCATAGAGTTCGAGAGCTCTAGAGTTCTAGCTGAGGTGAATTCCTTAGTATGAGAGTACCTACTGGGTTAGTTAGTGAGTGGGTTTTTCTATTAAAAAAACGGGAAATTTTTGTTTAGAGAAATTTTTGAATTTATCAAGAAAGCCATATTTGATACTCAATTTTGCATTTACATCTCCACCTCCATCGCATTGCTGATCACGTGCTGATGATTAGCTGTGTGGTCCCAGCCCAGCATACCAAGACCATTCCATCTCTTCCCATCATCATCCTCATCCTCCTTGCCTTTTTGCATTTGTTATTGGGTTCGGCTCCCAATCTAACCTGTAGCAGCGAGCTACCATAATTACACGAGCGACTGCCATCTGACCTCGCAACCCATAAGGTCCCAGTAGCAGGGATGGTTAGATCAGGCGTCTGACTACTGGTAACGATTGCCATACCCCATGAGATGAGAGATTGCCATACATGACCATCTCTCCTCATGGGTACTGTAAAAGTGCTGAAAGAAAGGGAATGGGGAGCAGCATTCTCCTCGGTGTGCGTTATAATCTACTGCGATCACCAAGACGCATGCCAAACGTGATGATTGTGGCGGCACACTCCCCCCCCCCCCCCTCCCAAAACGTGGAGGATGCAATAATCACACCTTTTTAAAAAACAAATTATCATTATCACCAGCCTAATGACGTCCACTGCTGAATATAGGCCTCCAGCAACAACTTGCTAAAGTCTTAACCCGAAGAATTCGAGATCAAATTCCGCTCTCGCCGTCACCGCTGTTTCTCTGGCCCCGCGGATATCTTAATGCTGTTTTCTCAGCCATCCGCTTTGAGCTCCTTTCGCATTGATACAAATTTTCCGCTTAACTCCTATCACATCCAGTTAAGCTAACGTTGGAATATTGCAAAAAATGTGCTCCGCAAGTGCATCTTTTCCTTCTTTATGTCAGATTAAAATACCACTAGTTTCCTTTAGCGCCAGAGAATCTAATAACTCAGTTAAGCAGCCACTCTAAGCTGCAGATCTTGGCGCACATCACTTTACTCTGACTCCGTCTTAAGACAAGAGAATATGGCTCCATAAACTTAAGACGCCAACCGGTTTACACTGGCATACTTTCTACTTCATAAAAGCACTTATGGTGCGTCACTATAAACTATACATGTACAGTAGTGAAGCTCGAGCTTTTCACGAGTCAGCGGGTGCAACAACTTTCCCTTATTTCTCGCGTATACATGCAAAAGCCTACACGAGAAGCCTGGAGTCAGAATTTTTAGGTCCCCCGAAGGCTTCTTTTCGGGCTTAACAACTGCTGTGCAAAAATAGACTGACAGTTAAACATACTCTCCGAAATACGGTGGTGCTTGATTGTAAATGCCACTTGTTCTAGTGGTCACCCATCCGATTAATGACTAAAGTGAATGTTGCTTAACTTTACCGTTTGTTTAAGAACGGATAGTCAAGTTATCTAGCAAGATCTAAAGCATAATTTTACTATTCCTGTAGCATCATTGACAATGACGTTTCCTTATAATAATCAGTTTATAAGTACCGTATAAAAAACAAAGAAAACTAAAAAAGATATAAAATAAGATAATAATAATAATCTGGAAAGAGATATAAAGTAGTGATGAAATAAAATACCATCAAAATCAACATTTATTAGATTTTTTAACCAGAAATCTGTACTGACCATTTTAGGTCCCAGCAACGGGATTTTTCGGACAAAAAGCTTCCACAAATCCCCATCTACCACTATACGAGCTATATGAATGGACATTTTCGGAAAACAAAATATGGTAGCATGGTAATTCCAAAGTAGTTCGTCCCTGTTTCCAGCTTACTATGACCTGGGAGTCTTCAAGTCAAAAGTGAACATGTATCTTCTAGGCAAGCATGCACCACCGTAAGCCGCGTCATCAGTTACCATCAGTTGAGACAGTGGTCAAATATGCCTATAAATTATTTAAAAAAGTAGTTATGGTCTATAAATCGTTTTGTTTATTTCATAGTGTCTAAAATGTATCGATCTCTGTTGCTATTGCACCATACACTGTGCTTATGGTATAATCTCCGGTCCAAGCAATGGCCCAGTTGAAGTTTTTTCAGGGTTGCCAGCTCCCAGAATATTAATGTATCCAAAGAATAAGTTTATGCGCTGAGAGGATCATTCATTATGTGAGACTTAACAGATTTTACTGCCGGGATACCTAATAATAGGAGGAATTAAAGAAAGATTGTTATGAAGAATAAAAAAAAACCATTGAACGTTAAATAGGCCATGTGGTTCGTGGTGTAAAATGCGATCTGATAGAACTCTTCTCGTGGGTGTCTTAAGAGCCAGGAATATCCAGGGAATGGACCACAGCGTTCTCCTATGATAAGCGTCCAAAGTGGCGTCTTATAGTTTGTGTTTGTCTTCCGGCTGTTAATGTATAATGTAATGTATGTCAAGTCGTATATTGCAATATAAATAGTAATAAGGATACCAGATGACTGCTAAAGTAGATGAATAAATACTTAATTCAAGAATATATTTTGATCAGCAAATCCAGATTGTCCAACTACCTCAACCGTACCACCTTATCGTTGAACAAAACGCCATAATTATGTAGATTTATTCCCACCATATTCTCATCCTGCTTCTCAAACCCGTAAATATACTTTACGACCTCCAAAATAACGTTTCAAACGGCAAGCAATGCTCAGCGATAAATTCCTATAAACACCATTCCAGAGTTGATTATTTAATATTCTCGCATTCGATAATTTATTTCGACGAATAATAAAAAAAATAAATTGCCCCAAAATTGGAATAACAAGATAGGCACGAAAATAATTCCCATTGTCAAGGGACTCGAACTTATTGAGGGAAACCAATTTACTCCAGAAAAATCCAGTTTCTTGTTCATTTTGTGAGGATGTTCTCTGTTTCTTTTGAGATAACAAATGTACTAGTTGTCTTGAAGATGGATGGATGAATTCTGTTTGGCTTAGAGATAGTAGGGAGAGTGACCTTTACTGAAGCGTGCTTAATACCAGTGAAAATGTTTTATGCTTGAGAGGTCATCACAGTTGCGAGGAAAACATTGACTTGTATTGCTAGAAATGTTTGTGAAAAATGTGCAATTTCTTATTCACTTTTCTAGGTCTGTGGGTAATACTGAATCTGTATCATCCGGGTAAAATAAAAATTCTTCTGCTATATAAGTATAGCTTGCAGACCTGATTCAGTTAAGTTTGTATCTTGATACAAACTTAACTGAATCAGGTCATCAGGTTTATCATCATAAAACACTAGTGCGGTAATGTAAAAAAAAGCACGCGTAAGAAATTTCTTAGATTATGATCCTAAAAGCGGTGAGATAAGAGCCACTTTACGAGCAACTGTGATGGAAATGTTTGTTTATTGTGTCTGTGTTTTTCAATGTATTTTATTTGACAAAACAATAGTTTAGTTAGTAGTTTTTTTATTTTACTGTTTATTGTAGAGATACGATTTAAGTGCCCCCTTGTCGATGTCGTGTTTCAAAACCATACAAAGCGTTTTGCTATTTCTTTCAAACGGCTGAAAAGTATAGAATGCACTTCTTCCTGCTTTCGTTACATTATCATGTCTATCAGTGCTATAAAAAGTTATATTATACAAGCCGACGGCCTACCTGATAGTAAGCAGTCGCCGCTGCACTAGGGGGCGCTGCCGATGCGTTGCTTATCTTACTTCACTAATTTTGCAGGCAAATTGGATGTTTTATTTAAATTTCAGGCATTTCTATGAGATGAAATATAGAGTAGATCCACGATCACCGGCTCGAATACGGCACCGTTTAAACAAGACATATGCCTTGTTTTTGCTCTCAGTCGCGTGTGACCGCGCCTAATGAAAGTGATCTAACTCCCATATTATTATTTTACTATTCTACGCTATTTCATGGTGCTATGGTACATTATTAAAATGAAACAATGGCTTGCAGACTATTTTATATTAGCTGGAGAGGTATAATCTGTTTAAGTAATCATTAAGTAATCATTCACCATTGATTTGAGGTTTGATTTTTATAGAGATTGTATCTATAGTATACTTGACTCCAGGCTTTTCTTGACTTTAGTCCTAAATATAATAAGTACCTTATAAAGTTTTCGTTGTATTACTAATTAAAATGAACCATAAATATCGCAGCTCCTCGTCAGTACCTTCACTTTCACTTCCCTATAGTATAAAAGCGTATAATAAAAATCCGGCATAAAACAGATACAATTCAGATGCAATGATGCATAAGATCTCTCAATATGCCCCAATAAGTTTCCTAATATATACACGAAATGTCGCCTTACACCCCCTTTACACCCCCTTTGCACCCCTTGCACCCTATTGCACCCTATCGTGAACTATTTCATAGTGCCAAGTTTATGCAAAATATCATCACTGCATTTTATGGTCTCTCTCCGATAGAGGGGTAAAACTGTACTTTGATTCTAATTTTAATCTTGCAAATTTGAATATAGTTTGATTTATCGATGTTTTAAGAATCATTATTAATTTATTGTTAAATCAATCACCGTGCACCGTGTGGTCTTGGCGTAAGAAATAAGGATAGTATCACCCCATCTAATCCCGTAGAAGCCGTAAGAGCCGGCTAAGGGAATGTCCAGGGAATGGACAGCATTCTGCTCTATCTTCATTATAATCTACCGTGATCACCGAGACGCTTGCGAAGCGTGGTGATTATGTCCCCTATGTTCAGCCGTGGACGCAAAAAGATAATAATATAAAAATGTATCGTTGCAATTTTTAATTACATAATTTCTTTTCAGTATTATTTTTTAAGCCATTAAAGAGTACAATAGTGCTACTTCAACTTCAACTCTTAGCCTTTGACGAGAGGTTTTTTTAAATATAATTTATAGGCATAGCATTTGACCACTGTTCCACCTAATGGTAAGTGATGACGCGGCCTACGGTGGTGCATGCTTACCTAAAAGAAAAATAATCATAAGGCAACCATAATTGTGATTATTTTTCTTGAATTGTACAAAATTTTCCTGTTTATTTTTTGAGGTATTGTACGCATAGGTGGCCTATTTTGGAACGTCTTATTTTAGTTTACAATCTGAAAGAGGTTTTAGTAGGTTAACTTCTGGACTCCCACTGGCGCAATATCGAGCCGGCATATGGTTCTGCAAAATGCAGGTATTTCAGGTGTTAACCAACAAGTTTTAAAAATTTTGTCGCACATTATTTTATAAGTTAAACTTTTTCTTTTTTTTATTTATTTATTTTACTGAACACATCTTAATTTAAATATACAACATCCTGCCAAACTGCTAAGCGGTTTGTCGGCGACAAAAACTCTCATTTCTCTTTTTGAAAGAGATTTACAATTGACACTTTAATCCATCAAATAAAATCTATCTATCTATCTATTCTGTACATTAGAGGTAGCATAATTTGTAAAATAAGACACCAGAAGCACTTAACAATATAGGATAAAATAACAGTACTATAATTCTAAGCATTAGTTCTGTTACCTAGGTATCTTATTCTCCGTACACACGGCAGACGCTTATCCGCCAATCTAATTTACATAATAACTCTGAGCGCTCAGACACTACATATGTACTTTCACATTTCTGTACCATTTCGTGATTATACATTTACCCTTTCATCACTATAAATGTACTCTCTCATTACTATAATTTATACTATTCCCGAAGAAATGTTTGTTATGTTCTGTTAGTAAACCGGCGCGGCGGGGTAATCACGAAATTTTGATCGCAATGCATCAAGAGAAATTTCATTCCTAATTTGTAAATTTCCATCTATCTATTTTATCTTCTATTATAAAAAAGCCTTTGTCCTGACCACGTGACAGACAACGTACAGCTCACTGGACACACTGGACATAGAAACATGAAATTTGGAAGTTGCTTTCTTTTATGACGTAAGCGCGTGTTAAGAACAGATTTTTGAAAATTCAACCCCTAAATGGGTGAAAAAGGTAAAAAACGTTTGTATGAAATACCTACATCTCGTGACGTATCGTTTTAAAACTTAGCGCATATAAACAAGTATAAAATATATTGTAAAAATTCGTCATTTCATCCATTCATTCTTTTCCCTTATCTTCCCTCTTCCTTGTCTCTTTTCTTTTGGCCTGCATGGGATAAGGCGTAAAACTAATTAACCCATGCGAAGTCTGGGCGGGTCAGCTACTAATAACTATGCACATAAACTGCGTATTGTAACTGTTAAATCCATATCATTATGTGTTTCTACCGAGTGCAATCAAGT
The DNA here is from genome assembly GCA_910589525.2 of Ennomos quercinarius. Taxonomy (NCBI): domain Eukaryota; kingdom Metazoa; phylum Arthropoda; class Insecta; order Lepidoptera; family Geometridae; genus Ennomos; species Ennomos quercinarius. The sequence goes on from OU342503.1 coordinate 16,115,442, forward strand.
TACAAGTTCGCCTGCTGGTCCCTATAGTAAAACCTTTGCTTCGTTTGGTGTTAGAATATACTGATAAGTTGAGAAGTAAAAGCCAGCATGGTCATACGTCACAGTCACATTGATTTGGCGCTGGGATAAACATTTCTATGAAACAACTCATTGCATCTTATCCATTTCCTCCATAATTAAATATCTTAAAATTTCCAAACCAATTACCCACTCATAATTACAGATCCCGTTTCCCGTTCATGAACCATAACACCAAGATGGTGATTCAGCACACATTAAAGCTACATCCAGACATCTTAATCAAATTTTCCAACATGTGACGTTGAATATACACAGATACACAACTTACAAAGACGTAATATTTGGCCGTAATATTCTATTAACACATCAGTGAAATATCATTTATGAGTCTTTACCGGCCTGTTATTTTCACATTGGAAATGTCGTTTATAAATTACTAGCTGCGCCCCGTGGTTTCACCTGCGGATAAAAAGTAGTATATGTGTTAATCCAGTGTATAAGCTTTCTTTATTCCAAATTTCATCCAAATCTGTCTAGCAGTTTCAGCGTGAAGGAGTAACAAACATACACACAAACACACATACACATAAACTTTCACCTTTATAATATTAGTGTGATGTGATGTGATGTGAATTATCTGATTATAGTTGTTTGAAACTATACCTAGTATTAAACATAAGGTACAGGCTTACTTAATTGTGTATTTTTTGAATGAATTTGTGCTAATTCTAAATATTCAAATCTTTTTTAATGTTACGGTGTTTTGTTGTGTTTTATAAGTTTATTGCTTGACCAATTACACGCGTCATACCTTTGCCACAATGGTTTTACTGGAAACTCTACCACTATATCTGCAGCATGTAGGCCTTTTTTGACTAAGGGGTTTCCTGCAGATATTTCTCTTCCATTAGGCTTAACTGTCCTCCACGGCTACACAGAATATACGCATCCCCCATGTAGAGACATTAAACAGATTTCGTGCTCATAAAACCCGTAATTCGCATTCCTTAAGACCTACGAAGGGACGACGATGAATAATATGTAAGATTGTGTGTGTTTGTCCGGGAATGTTGTTGAAATCTTTATTTGGAAATGATAAAAAAGGTGTAAAAGCTGGTTAATGGCAGAAATATTTTGGCTATTCAATTTAAGGTTAAAATTATTGGAAATATAGGTGTATAAATAGAAAATATGGGTGGTTTGGGAGCTATGAAGCGCTTAATAAGAATTTTTTCGTTCCGAGTATATCATTTTTCTTTGATGATTTCTACTTTTGTAAAGCATTTTCAATTTTGTGGTTTTATTTTCATATTCATCATCAACAGCCTGAAGACGTCCACTGCTGAAGACAAACCTCCCAGAGAGCACCACCTTGAGGGACTGCTCGACTTATATTTTCATATTATCTCTTTCTACGAATTTATGGCCATTACCATTATAATGTAACACCATTATTGTGAAACCGTATCAGCCTACTGCTAGACATAGGCCTCTCTCAGGGTACGCTACTGAGCTCTGTCTTTGTATCTTCTCATGCAATTGCTGTCAGCATTGGTCTCAAGTCTCGCTCCACGTAGAGGGTGTCCAACACTACATTTGCCAAGATTCGATTAATTTTAAGTAAGTTAATGTACGTATAGTTGAAATTGTAACTCTACGGCAAAGATTTATTTTTATTTATTTTATTTTATTAATCACAAAGCAGATTACAAACACTTATCACAACAATAGTTTCATACTTACAAATAGTTTGGAGCTAGATTGTAACCCTAAATTATGTGAATACAACAGCACTATGTAGTTTTATATTATTATTTTAACAGGAAATCTATGTTTTTTTTTGTTTCATTTAAAATAATTATGTACATACAGTGAAGAAAAAAATAATGCTAATAAAATTAGATTAGATTTGTTACGATAACTTTTTTTATAAATATTTGTGGACATTTCACACAACGGCATCTTGCCCTAAACTAAGTAAAGCTTGTACTATGGGAACCACATAACTGATAGAATAACTATAATATAGGTACATTTTGTTTGTAAATGTGTACCTACATAGAATACAGTACAATATAACACCCAGACAATGAACAAACACAAATGTTTCTCCTGGGTAGGAATCGAACCCACAACCTTATATATAGTTCAGAAGACTAAGCCATAAGGCCAGTCTTAAAATTATTTATTTATTTATTTAATATTTTGCACCATACAGCTACAATCTTGAAGTATTCAAATCAAAAGTAAACAGGTATATCTTCTAGGAAGGCGTGTTACATTCTAGACCGCATCGTTACTTACCATCAGGTGAGATAGTGGTCAAGTGCAAGCCTTATCAAAAAGAAAACATTTTTATTTCGATTTTTATTTATACAAGACATCAATAGCTTATGACGGCCCATACTAGGAGTCGTCAGATATAACTCCTAGTTGTAGGAACGCCCACTTGGTCACTCAAGAAAAGTAAAGAAAATATTATACATCAATAGCAGGCATATCCATGAAGCAACCCCAGTTTCCCGTCGACTGCGTAAAGCGATAGTTAGAGTATGCTCGGGGGTGGAGGGAAATTTTATTTATTACGTCATCAGGAAGCGACGGCCTGTAAGTAATATTATTCTTATAGATTTTTACGATGCAATGTTAGGGAATAGACGACGGATGGGATGTTTTTTGGATGACTCAACTTATCTGAAAACGCAACTTGTATAAAGCTTGATTTCATTCATTAGGAAATATATACCTGTGAAGTTAAAAAATAATTATGAATTTATTGAATTTATCATCGTTCTTTTCAAAAAGAGTCCCTTTTCATTGGCTTTGTTTACGCATGTAAACGACTTTTCAATTCTATTCTATACTATTGTTTATTCAAAATAATACCTAAATCAAATCAAAATCAAAATTCTTTATTTTTGGACAAATAAATCTATTGGTTAGTGTGGGCTTACTCCTAGTGGTAGTGATCTAATTATAATAATTAATTGACACGTAAACACGTGACAAAATTACATAATTATACACAGTATACCCACCAACATGGTACCCTCTACGCATACACCTGCCTGCCTCTATCCACTAGTGTATACACAAAGTGCCGCATGATTGGCGAGTTGTACCGCTCAGCCACCGTATTCAAAATGCTATTGGTACTACCTCGCACTCGCCCCAGAAGAGATGCCGTCTTTTTATGAATGATGGCATGGAATCCGTCAGTATGAGCCTGGGAAAACATCTCTGAGGCGCTACAGTATCGAGGCAGACCCAACAGCATTCTGAACGCATTATTATATTGGACGCGCAGGGTACTTGACGATCACAAAAAAAAAACAAACAACCGTCAAGTTTTAAGTGTCCTGAGCCTGCAGAAAAATAAATCAAATAAATGTATCAAATAATTAACTCCTCAGTGTCTAAAGATGGTGACTAAAGCGAGATTAAAATTACGCTTCCGACCTAAGGTCATACTTAAAAAGAACTGTATCTTAGAATTATTATAAACCTCCTAACTTAACAGAAACCCAGACTAATGGTTCCAGTCTTATTTACAAGAACAAAAACAATTTTGTATGTACCTACTTTAAGAACTGTATAGTTATCTTAGCAACTAACATTCTTAGTAGAACTTACACTCACTAAACATTGGAGTTCTTTACGGCTGACTTCGGCGCCGCGTGGCGTCATGCAGCGTGCAATGCCGGTCGGACTTTTTAATTTGTTCGTGTTATTTATAGGACCGGGCGCCGCAGCACGCCGATGAGACGCCCCCCTCGCCCCCTCTCCGAGCGTCTTGAATTATTATGTTATACGGTACTTGCATGTGTAATTTTGTACAACTGGAATTTTTGAAGGTATATTTCGATGAAAAAAATTATAACAGACTCAAAGATAGTTCTTTGTTTTAGCTTAATTATAATTTTTAAGGTGTTTCCTTGCGGCTAAACTAATAACTAATTTATAACCTTGAAGTTCTCTTCGCCGAACTGTTGCGTCACAGTGGGAAAATACACAATTAACTCATTCTTTGTTTAAGGTGACGAGTAGAGTCCAAATCCGTTCAAAGAAACGTCAACCTTAACGACGTAGTCAAATATCAATTCAGTCTGCACTTCACTTCTGCGCGGCGCTTACGACAAAGACAACGCACGGAATGACTGATTTTGACGGTTTTTAATTAATATCTATTTTTATTTATTACTTTTCAAAGTTATTAAGTCATCTGATTGTTTGTTGCGACTGCACTAATTTATTTTTTGTAAAAATATATTTGGTAGAAGCTCAGCAAAATGGGAACATTCAAATTTTTTTTAGGGAGGTTTGCGATTTCTTTCTATAGAGCTATATTTGTTAATCGTGTATTTGTGGTCATCACAAACGAGTTAATGGAATGAATTACATGATGTATTAAATTCAAAGCTCCACGTGTTGTAATTACGCCAGGAAACGTCCCAAAAAACACCTTGTTTGGTCTACCCGCCGCCTTAATACGAATATCATCGACCAGCCCAATATTATTTTACAGTGTACAATGATTCATTTTCCTTCTTACAAAGCTTTATCCAGCCTATAAAAGCGCCCCTAAAATGAGTTTTCATTTCTCGAACTGAAATAAATCTCGACCACTATAAAAACACTTCACACTTAAAAAAAGATTTACAAAAACATAATTGCCATTTTACAGCTTTGAAAACGTCCAACTTCCCCCAACATAACAAAAGTAATTGTTTATCTAATCAAGTGAAACCACAATGAAGAAGTGTTTAGCGGTAATGACCGTGCACCCTTCTAATGCGCACGAGAATTACCAAAAATGGTGAAATATTTCATGAAAAATCACGGTCGTAATGCCCGGGCAGGGCAAAAGAAACTTTGGTATTGTAGTACAAGTAACAAGCGCTGAGAAAATGTCGGATTTTTTTTGCTAATGAAAGTTGATTATTTTCCTTGATTTTATTCTGTAACTAGCTTTTGCCCGCGGCTTCGCACGCATGTATTATGTTATTTCTACGTTTAGGTAGTCTAATAATAGCTTAGTTCATGCATTTTCTCTATACCAAATCACAAAATCCACAAAACTTTTTCGAAGCTCAGCACGTATTAGCAGATTAGGTAGCACACGTGTAAAAATGTTGTTTAGGTTGTAGGTAGCTATGGCTTTTCACGTGTCATCAAATCACCTACACATTGATAAAATAGTCAGTTAGAAACTGCAAATCATATGTATGTACCTACTTAGACCTACCTTATACTTAGCCGTTAGTTTTTTTAAATATACGGTAGATCTAGGCATCTAACGAATAAAAGTTCTATGGTATACCTACATACCAGTGATACGTTCGATCTTTTCCTTGTCATTTTCACTTCAACAGATTGTTCTTGTGTTTTCACCATAAAAACCGTTCAAGTCTTGATAAGAGGTTCCAGTAAATTTTGTTTAGGAAGTAGTTATACCTACTTAAGTACTTACCTATTATTTAGGCAGTTTAGAAAAATACAAAACAAACACACATTGGTCAGTTTTGCGCTTTTCGTTCCAAAGAGTATCTTTGTTGCATTCACCACATATTTATTTTTACTTTCTTAAGTTTGACTCCATACGAATTGAGTATTTAGCCAGTGTCAATAATAAGATTATATAATACTTACTTTACAGCAGGAGTATTGCATTAACCTATAAGATGCGTACTTAATTAGTTTTGTTAATACTAATTAGAAATCACAAGTATTTACGTACGCCACTGTAAAAAGAGTTGACATTTATATTATGTCCGGTATTTACCACGTTGTCTCATTCCCACTGCACTTTCAACATAGTGGTGGGAGTGAGAAAATAACATGTGTACAAAGCTCTAATCAGATTCACTTTTGCAAAGAATGTTCCATTTTTAGGGTTCCGTAACAGTTTTAAAATAAAGGAACCCTTATAGGTAACTGTACTTACCTAATAATATTAATAATGTGACATTGATAATACTGTTTTTTTTATTATTTGTTTTTATATTGTATACATTAAATGACTTTTTTTTTAAATATTTTATTTGTAACGCCTTACACGCTTTTTTGTACTGTTATGTTACAAACTGTAAAATAAATTGAATTTGAATTTGAATATGAATTTGAGGTAAGATCACTTTGTTGTCCGTCTGTTTGTCTTTCTAAATATCTGTCGAGACCATTACTTATTTTAGGAATAACGGAAAGAATTAAGCTGAACTTGATATATATGATCAATTAATTCAAATACGGCTATCATCATCATCATCATAATCATCATCATCATCAACAACATCCTGCTTCTTCTTGCCAAATTTTAATAAACTTTACAACTTGTCCGTAGAGCCAAGCAATTACCACCAAAAAAGAAAAAAGAAGTTTAAATTCTGATTGCATAAATACACCCAAAGATATTATTAACCTTCTTGGAGCAACCGAGTAACCAATAATTTTTACTCTAACCTGTGGTTTGTCCCAAATAGAATATAACTGCTTATAAAAAAAACCTTATCAAATTTAAGAAGTCCACTATGAAGTTGACATGATTAGTGATTGACACTGTCAGATTAACTGGTCTAGAGATGTGAACTAAATAATCGATATCGGATAAACCCGATTTTAAAGAGTAAAGGATACTGATTCTACATATTTATTCAATAATCGTTTAGTTTTTTCATATGATATGATCTCAGTAAGAGAACTAATGATTGTTGCGAATAAGAGTGTTGCGAAAATAAAGGCTTTCACTTTCACGCGATAGCTTTCTGCGCCCATCGATGCTGCGATGCATCGCTGTACGCGGCCACATGAGCGTTCAACAGCGAAGATTCGCTGTTGCTCCGCATGTCTGGCCGCGCCATAACACCAAGAGGCCTTTTTGAATACAAAAGATAACACGGTCACAATATTCCTATACTTGACGTCAATGGCTTGCATTTCAGCGAGGACAGCTAGACAAAGTGACCAAGTTGTACTATTTATTTCTTACATGTTGGCATACCTATTCATAACTATTTTGTTTAATAAATGAAGGTAAAAATATCTGGGCTATTGTGGTGAACTTTTGATGGATTATTATGATCTGGTTTATGGAATGAGATAAAATTTGTCTCATCATATCAAATTTTTGAGGGAGGTGATGACTTGCCACACTATAAATGGGGCACCCGTAAGGGCTACTGGCTACCGAGGAAGCAACATCGGTGTGGGGCGGCTTAGGGTGTGGAAAGGTGTGCTGCACTTTCATTGAACGCTACTCGCGGCGTTATGCCCTTTAACATTTCCACCCTGGAGCTTTAGGATTGTATACTATATAATTATTATAATTAAAATCACCCTTTCAAAGTAGATAATTAGCGAACTGCACAAGATTATATCACTGAATTATGCTCGCCCAAAGATTTGATTCGATTAATTACCTTATACGAAAATTTCACCGATTAATCGAATGTGTAATAGTCGCATCACTATTGTTAGAATAAAAGTGCTGCCAGTTCCTAAAGATTTTTTTCCCTAGATAACTTAAATCCCCTAAAAACCCCTAAGCTTTTTTTGTATTCCTAGCATATTCATTGTATGTTGCAGGTATATAAGTATTTGAAGCTCATAAAATAAAGCAATAATTATACAATGTTTCTTAATAATATCTAAAACGCAATAGTCGTGACACGGCGACCTCAAATCCTTATGCTATATGAACATTTGTAACATGAAATAAAAATGAAAGATTTTCTCTATATGGATATAGTTTTTATATTCTTTACGTTACTTCCTCATTTATAAACTGATTTGAGAAATACATAAATTTTTAAATTAGTACCTTTATCTTTTCTTATTCTTGAATGCGTACTGCTTCATGCGTCATCATTAAAACATGTTAACATTTATAGTCATATATTCATGTAAAAAACAATTCGTTGACCACAGCATGAACAACAGATGTATATTAGGTGATATACATCGGTTGCATCGCCTGATCGCACGGATAATTTTTAATAAATAGACTTTTTTCCTTCTCATGAGATGAATAATCTTAAAGTGCGAAGATTTCTGCAGCAAAAAAACGTTAAGCAATCTTGCCATCAATTTATTATTATTATTATTTTTAATCCCCTAAGAACCCCCATTCCTCTTTTACCTCAAAATTTAGGGAAAAAATCTCTAGCTTGGTATCCCTCGAAATGTCATACTGTACCTATTAAATTTGTGTAAGTATAGTTTGTTCATTGAAAAGCCCACAGACCTAAAATATTTTAACTATTAAAACTCATTTACTTACGTGAAAGAAGAAGAAGAAATCAAAATCGAACGTTACACGGCCATGTTGCTAATTCGAGGATCTTACCATAAAGTATAATTATACTTACCTATATCTAAGTACCCTTAGAGTATAGACTAAAAGCATAGAGAGAACTTCATTATCTGTCAAGCGTACCACTTTTTTGGACACTTTTTATAAGAAGTGGACACTTTGATGTGAATGAGTCTGACAGATTTGTATAGAAAAACCTTAGAGTATAGACTAAAAGCAAAGAGGGATCATCAAAACGATAGTATATTTGTACTGCTCACACGTATTGCTACGTCAGTGGCGAAGGAAAGAAACAAACATATAGTAATTAGCTACACTTGCGAAATTTCACCGTACCATTTTTTTCGACTCGAGTCAACTGTTTTTTCTGTTTGACTTTTCGCAAGCGTAGCTAATTACTTTATGTTTGTTTCTTTCCTTCGCCACTGACGTAGCGATACGTGTGAGGAGTACAAATATAATATCGTTTTGATGGATATCTCTATGCTTTTAGTCTATACTAAATATTTCGTAGCATTGGCTAAGTACAAATGTCGTCTAATGCCAAAATAAAAAAAACATCTACTTTCACACTATTAATATTTGTTGGTATATGTATCTATTTAACTTCTAAAATGCTAAACAAACCTGTAAAAATATAAATAGGGAACCTATAAAATGTTTTGATTCTCTTAGAGTAGCGGTACTAATATTACTCTTTGGTCATATCCATTCACAGAGTCTTTTTCTTTAATCTTTGCCTCCAGATAAACATGTGGCACAGAGTGTAGTCGATTGTTTTTTTTTCTAATCTGTGACAATATGTGGTAACTTACAACCACAGCTTACAACTTACCGTTATGGCGGAAACAGTAGCCAACTTAAAAAAAACTTACCTAAAACCTTTACCTAAAAACCTAACTTAGTAACGTACCTAAAACCTTCCCATTCATTCAATAACGCATTTAAAAATATTGATAGACAGAGAAGAGTTAGTTGTATGAAACGTGCGCTACACTTATACGTGTAGCGCACGTTTCATACAACTAACTTTTTTCTCTATGGGAGTCCCATCTCTTCAGCGTAAGCGGTTATTTTCTCTATGCTTACTATAAGTAACCAAAAAAAAACCATCAAGCGGCCATGTTGTTTAAAACTCCGATTCGTTCCGTAATGAAATCTTAATAATTGTCATCAAATTTTTTTAAACGATATTTCAATTTTAATATATCCTATGTTAAGCGCCGGTTATTTCTAAGCATTTTAGTAAAAACCGCATGAAAATCCATTCAGTATTTTAGGAGTTCAGTCATAACAAACAAACAAACAAACAAATAAACAAACAAACAAACAGACAAAGTGTTTTAAAAGTGGCTTAACGTGATCAGCGGCTAATTTTAAGCCAACCTGTGTAATTTTTTTGTTGATATCTTGCAATTACAGACTTTTTTATCTCTACAGTTTTATTATATGTATAGATTTTAACCATTTCATTATGCTAGAATTTTGGTTTTGCTAGTGTCAATAAAATCATAGTATAAGGCATTAATAAAAGTGCTCTGAACAACACACCCATACATTTTTTTCCAACTCTTACTTCTAATAGAATGTTAAGGTATATTGAAACAATAATTCAACAAAAATGTTATTCGATTGCAGCTCAAAACATTTCATCAAATTCACAACAGGTTTTCGAATGTAATTTTACAACTTTCATTGAATTGACGTTGCAGCCCGATCAGTTCATTATGCAACGAGCGCATCTGACCGTACATAAAACAAGCACTACTTGTTCCGTTCTGGACATCCTCTCATCACTTGCACTACCTTACTGCACCTACCTTATCTACCCTAAATCTCGGCTGTACTTAACACGAAGACTTAATGCGTCTGCTTACGGAACTTCAACTAAGTGGTAACTGACGGAAATTCTTCCATAACTTACTCGGCAAGTTTTATATGTAACCGTCCCAACGGTTCCGTCAACTTAATCATAAGTTTGACCGTTTTATTTTATGAAATGTGTTAAAGGCTTGTGAGTAGAGAGGAAATATATAGAAATAACCAGCAATGATTGTAATTTGATTTGATGAAAATTAAAAAAGAACTCAATAATTTTACTGCAAATAGGCTATTAATAGCACTATTACAAGTCAATATGTTATAAGATTTACATGTACACGTACTGTGTGGTCTCGTTGGTGTGAGGACCACCCCATCTCTTCCTGTGGGTACCGTAAGAGTCGGCTAAGAGAAGGTCCAGAAAATGGGCAAAATTCTCTTCGGTACATCAAAATCTGCGATCACCAAGCCGTATATAATAACTAATTGGGTTTCCATTCATGATATCTGAGTTTTTTGTTTTAATTAATCGTATTTTTTTCGTTAGTTTTAATTTGTTTGTAATTAAATTAAATTAATTGTTACCTACCTATGATAAATTTGGTAGTAAGCAAGTACAACTTAGATTATATCGTTGAGTAAAGTAAGAACTAAGTAAAGGCTAAATAACTCACCTGCTACCGGAGACAGCTTCGTGACGACTCCCCACCGCGTCTTCCACTGCAACAAAAGAGTTGTTGCAGTTAGCACATTGTTGTTTTTATTAAAATGTATATTTGAAGTTGATGTTGAAAAATATGGATTTAAAATTTAAAAAATGGAGAAATATAGAAACACTATGAAATCTTTTTAAATATTAGGTACATAATAGTCAAGAGCCTCATACAATTCCACTACTAGGATACAGGCCCTTATCAGGGATATAATGAAGGCCAAGGTGAAGGTGGTAGATAAAAAATCATGTTCTAGAATTTTAGAATAGAATAGAATAGTGCTCATTATCATCATCAGCATCAACCGCCTGAAGTCGTCCACTGCTGAACATAGGTCTCCCCCAGAGAGCGCCACTTCGAGCGGCTACTCGCCTCCTGCATCCATCGGCTCCCCGTGGCTTTCACCAATAAAATAGCAAAAAACGTGCATAGGTTATTGAAAAGTCTATAATTGAGGAAGTTAAAATAAAATCCCCGCTTGTTAAAATTTCAATATTCCAGCCGCACTAGCTTCCACTCTACCTGTATATTCCCGGGATTAAAGTCCATCATAAAATTCGCCATGTTCCACCATTTTATTCGCGCGACATAAAACCGTATATTACATTGGTTTATTACCTACCTACTTAAATTTTTATTTGTTTACAGATGAAATATGGCAACATTATTAAAATACCATTTTATATTAGGTTACCGTAATACGGGAGGATTATCTAAGGAAGAAAGTGATGTATTGAAACATTCACACCGAAATTTTTTAAAGATACACTTTTCTTGTGTAACAATAGGGAGAAAAAAATATTAAGTGTTAAATAGTCCCAGCTACATGGGAATGCGACAATAGCCATTATATTTTTTTGTAAATAAATGACGTGACAATATAGTCGTTCGCCTGATGTTAAGCCCACGGCTGCCCATAACAGATTGCACTATCACTCGGAACTCTAAGTGAATATAGTTTTGCATGACACTGCACTGTGAACGGACTCTGTTAACAAGTGAATTTTTGCGCACATCAGCGAAGATGCCATGGTTCGCGAACCAAAGTTTAAATCTATCAACTGAAGCCTTTAAAACTGGCCTTAATATAGTATGATAACTTTCAAATTAATTAGATCTTAATATTTTATTGTACTACGCATTCTCACTAAACCCATCCAATATTTTTTTTAAATCCAAATCTTGTTAGAACCAAAATTCCGAAATGAATGACTTGAAACATCTGCACTTGTCACAAAAGAACCCGTCATTATTCCCCTTCGAACCCAAAAAATAATTAGCAAAATCAACAAAAGCCAACAGATTTTATATTCTTAAAAATCCACAACTGCTACTGACGGCTCTAGATAAGCTCTCCTGTAGAGTTCGCCGACTTTACCATTCTCTACCATTGTAGAGCATCGTAGAGTCGAGCAAACAATGGCGCGGTGATAATGTTGGCAGTATAATCAGAGCCGTCCTGTTTTGTTTCTGGAGTGTGTAATCTCTGTTTCCTGTTGTTTCTGTTTGTTGTATTATAAAGCGGACTGTAGTTTAGACATTTGAATAAGATAGAAAACGATAGAGTTAAAGAGGGTCGAAAAAACTCACCAAATCAGCTTGGGCTTTGGAAGTTCACCTAATACCTATGGGGGCAAGTAGAAGTGAAGTACTTCGGCCTTTTCCAACGCTTCCCTTTTCCTTACCACAGGATTGGTGCTGATGCTGGGGTAGATATTGCGACAAACCGATAAAATTCCAAGGGAACACCCGCGGAGCGACAATTAAGACATCGAGAGAGGTTGACCAACGACAAGTGACCAAAAATGTAGGCGGGAATTAAAAAGTTATGAGTTGCCAGTGTAGGCATCAAAAGTTTAAACTATTTTGCAGAGTGTGACTCCTCAAAATTGAAATTAATACCAATAATGAACACTGTTAGTTGAGTAAGGTCAGGTAGAGTTCCGGGATTGTTTAAACAGGAATATTTGTGACACATTATTATCTGTTTAATTATAATGCTTTAATTTTTTTTGTGTTCCTAAAGAAAACACCAGTATGGTTATTGCCGACCGGCTTCACCTAAACTGTCCTCACTAGGCCAGTAATAGCAGTAGGGTGTATTTGAATCGTAACCATAACTAAAGTCGTTCAATTTTTGTCATATGATTAGGTCGATGTTTAGAAAGCTTAGATTAAAAAGTTGGAAATTTTTGACCCTCGCAAATTAAGCTAATTATGTTTTTGTAATTATCCCTTTTAAAATCTTGAATATAAAATTTAAGTTAAGAATGCTGGGTGTATATGACTTATGACATTATTATCCTATTATTATTAACTTGTTGGTTTTTTTTTAAACTCGAAACATAGTCATCATTAACAGCCTGAAGACGTCCACTGCTGAACATAGGCCTCCCCCAGAGCACGCCACCTTGAGCGGCTGCTCGCCTCCTGCATCCATCGGCTCCCCACGGCTTCCACCAGGTCGTTGGTCCACCGAGTGGGGGGCCGGCCTACGCTGCGCCTTCCGGTTCGTGGTCGCCATTTGAGAATCTTAGTAAATCACACAACATAGTAAATCTAAAAAATACTAATTTTCTTCCATTAAATTTTTCAACCCCGCACGCTGCGCTCACCGCTTGCCTCTGTCCGCGCACATCTCATTTTTGCAACTGCGCAGTGTTTCAGGCCAACTTCACCGCCGCCATTGAGTATGTCACTACTACACAACTACAGTTACTGAGGAGCTATGGCAATTACAAAATTACCGTGTTTCTAGTCTCTAAGCATAAGTGCTCTGTCTCAATAACAACACAAAACAAAACATAGCCTACCGACACAGCTGCCAAATCAGCTCCGCTCAATTGTTAAAATGACTCAATCATTAATCCGACGCCGGGAAGCGAGCTGTAATCCTCTGAGCGGCGACCCTCGCTTTCCCGACTTAATGCTTTACAGGCAAACACTTTTACTAGGTGGTTTGATTTTTCTGCAAAGTTCATCTAGGTAGGTACCACCGCTTTGCCAATTATTCTGCCGCCAAGCAGTAGTGTGCAAACACTACTGTGTTCCGGTTTGATGGGCACTGTAGGTAGTGAAATTACTGGGCAAATGAGACTTTATGACCTTTTACCATAAAATGTATGTAATATACTACCTGATGCCTAACTACTGCGTGAGAGGAAATCAGAGCACCAGATAGTTATTATGGTATTGTTTAATATTCACCACAAATTACCCTATGTTAACAACCTACGACTACCTAACGTGCCGGGGGGGTGACGACTGATGTGCTCTACTCGCATCATGCATTACGTTCGCTAGTGTCAGCAGAAATCAATGCATGTGCAATATGTGTCGCTACATCAACCGCCCCCTTTTTGAAAAGAAAAAAAAAATTACAAAAATAAAACCAAAATTCAAAATAAAACTCTACTGCATATGCAAAAGCTGTAGGTAAAAATACATCGCTCTAAAACAGAGCGTAAACACCGGTGGTGCACCTTGGTCTTGCTGACATCGCTGAAACTTGAGCGCGCGTCAGCTGTGAGGCATGACTCAAGCCCGGTGCACCCGCTATCTACCTAGAACTTTTGCCTGCTAAAAAATTACATCATTATAAAATTCGTACCGGCACGGTATTTATACATAGGTAACAGAAACATTTTAACCAAAAAAAAACACATAATATTATAGGTAGGTACACATTTAAATAAACAATGAAATATATAGATCACCACTCGCATACGCTATTATACAAAAATCGCGCACATAGGTAATAACTAACACACACACGGCACTGGATATAATTTTTGAAGTTGGCATACGTAGCTCAGAATCAGGAACACGCATAAGTTACCATCACGCGTAGTGGGTAGCAACAGGTGCGGAATTGGTTACAAGACTCGCGACCGTTGCTGGTGCTGCTACCGGCTGGAGCACTTGCACGTGGGAGAGAGGTGGTGCTGCTACCGGCCCGCTAGGTCCCGCGCGGAGCCATGATTCCATACGGCTACGGAACTGCCGCTGAATGCACCTTCGTACCCTCCGTAACATGGAACACCCCACGATAAATAAAAGCAACCCGATGATGACCATCGTCCACGTGCTCTGCCGTGATATGTGCGCCTCTACATCGGCGGAGTTCTGAGCAATGATGATCTGCTCAGTCTTAGACGGTGACGCTCCCATGTTCGTCAAAATCATGAGCCGTGTTATTGGCACAAAATATAACTAGTTAATGCCACTCCAAAAATTACATCCACATCAAGTAAACTCTTAACCCAGATCACAGCTTCATTATATTATTCCGATGTGAGCTAAAAACATTTAAACTTTGTACAGAAATTATGCAATCATACGATTCTGCGTTCTTACCGTTTCGATGCTGAGTTAAAACCTACTTAGTGCAACAAGTTTATAATAAATGCCGTCGTATAGACTAATAAATTTACAACACACAACATAACACAAATACATTATTATAGACAATAGTTATAAACAAAAGTTGTATATAGGTATAAAATGTATATAAAAAGTAAAACGAGTGTAAAAAAATAAGTAGTACCTAACTAAATCATCGTGACCGATATAAATATTACACGATATTAAACGTTTAAATATTAAATCTTATCGGTGGACGTACGGCGCGACCACTCCGAGTCCTCATACATGACGTAGACGGTGACGTAGAGTCACTAGATGCAATCGGAGCGCGGTTGCACGTTACGTCACCAGGCTTATCGGGCGCGACTTCAGACTGCCCCGTATGCTCTTCGCTAAGTAAGTATGCAGGTTTCAGACGGTCAATAGAGACGTTGAGCCGCCTAGTAGGTAATTGCACCTTATAAACCTTATCATTCCTACTTAGCACGCGATAAGGACCGTCATAAGGAGCCTGTAAGGGCTTACGAACCGCATCGTTCCTCATAAAAACATACTCACAAGACTTTAGATCCGGATGGATGAACAAAGTCCGTGAGTCACGATGTCTGACAGGAACGGCTCTCAACTTACGTATTTTATCCCGTAAGTCCTGCACTAATGTATGAGGATCTGAGGATTCGGATCTCGCTGACACAAAAAATTCGCCTGGCAATCTTAAAGAGCAGCCGTAAGTTAATTCCGCGGCGCTAAGGTTGGAATCGCTACGTAGTGTGGTTCTGAGTCCCAATAGTACGGTTGGTAACTCATCTACCCATGACGTAGTATTTAAGCGAGCTTTGAGAGCGACTTTGAGCGACCTATGCCATCGCTCTATAGCACCATTGCTCTGAGGATGGTAGGGACTGCTCCGAATCCTGTGAACACCCATACATTTCAAAAGTTCCGAGAATAACGAACTCTCAAACTGACGACCTTGATCTGTCGTTAAATAATTGCAAATGCCGAATCTGGTAAACCAACCGTCATAGATTACCTTGGCTACCGCCTCTGCAGTTATCTCTTTCAGAGGAAACGCCTCAGGCCAGTGCGTGGCTCGATCTATGATGGTCAACAAATACCTATATCCATCAGAAGTGGTTATTAAGGGCCCGACCAAAACCCACACCCTGACCCTGACCTGATCTCACATTCTAGCTAGACTGTGCTGATGTTTCAGGATGACGTGCGCAGAGCAGTGTCACGCAAAAGTTTGTATTGTACAGTTTCAAGTGACACTGCAACTTTTAAGGGCGGATGTGTCGCTTAACATCAGGTGAACGACCAGCTCGTGACGTCATTAAATACATAAAAAACTACAATGAGTCATTGTAGTTTAACAATATAACTCTGTTTTTTTCTTCGCAAATGTGATGAAAAACGTCGTATGACATGCGTGTGCATTGATCATTACACACATATCATAATGTACTATTACTGAGCTGGGAACGCGTCGAGAATACCCCCAGTGTTGCATGTGTCCATATGCTACGGTTAGCGCTGACCATCAGTCAGGCCGTACGCTTGTTTGCCATTCATAACACAAAAAAAACCTATAAAACATACATAAATAGATGATAGATGACAATAATATCAGCCCATACGTACCCCACCCGTACTGCTGGGCGCAGACCTTTTCTACAAGGGAGAGAGTGTAGGTATAAATCCATCACATGACCTAGTGCGGGTTGGTAGATGACGCACCAAATTTTCTCATTCTTGAACATTCGGATACTTTAGCAAGTTTTCCTTCACCACGCATGTAAAACTTGGAAAGTATTGGTGCAGGATTTGAACCAGGTTGAGTCGAATTGAAAGATGTACACGTCATCGCTAAGCAACTAAGCTACACGCTCAAAAACTTGTTGATTGTCAAGAATGCCATTTTCCACTACATTTCCCTAAACAAATTCCCTAACACAAGATAACAATAAAAATACTTTTACGAAAAACAACCTCCCAACTGAAATCAAAAAGAAATAAAAGCGAATAGTATGTAACTTGGTACGTGTCGGCGCTGCAATAAATCCCTTTGAAGTGCGCTAGTTTTTGGAACTCTTACTGCATCTTCTGCTATTGTTTTACGAATTTATACTCAATAGCATGTACATAAAGTTAAATTTGTTAAGACACCAGTTCTCAAGTTTTGTTAGTGACAACCATACCCATGTTGTTTCGTATCATTCAAGTTTAAACTTTTACTATAAGACGTTAAGATTGAAGTTCATTTGTAAGGATGTGAGATAGTTTTGAAGACAGTATCTCAGTTTTGTAGGTATCCAGAAGTTGTCACGGGAGCAGGAATTTAGAGCCAGAGGGAAGGTTGCGAGATAAGAGGCCTGAAATATGTCTCGGTACTTAGCGCTGCGTAGGTGATAACTTATTAGAGAACCGCTTCTTCAGTTTGCATTTCTATTATTTACAGTTTGAAAATAGAACGTCATTAATTTTAGTAAGAATTGGAGTTTTGGCGGGAACGCGGAAAAGTTCACGTCATTGCATTGTATTATTTTTCAAAACTTGTGCTTCCAAAATTCCATAGAAGCTTCTAGTAAAGTTGCCACCACTTGAAAAATTACGATACATGACACTGGCTAAATTCACTATGTGTGGAGCCAAAATAATAAGAAAAAATGTTAATAATTTTCAACCGGCTTCAAAAAAAGAGGCGGTTTTCAAATCGGCGGTGTTTTTATGTTACCTCATAACTCGGACATTTATAAACAAATTTGGAAAGGTTTTTTTTACTTAAAACGCCATATTTTCCGATTCATCATCATCATCAGCCTGAAGACGTCCACTTCTGAACATAGGCCTCCCCCAGAGAGCGCCACTTTGAGCGACTGCTCGCCTCCTGCATCCATCGGCTCCCCGCGGTTTTCGCCAGGTCGTCGGTCCACCGAGTGGGGGGCCGGCCTACGTTGCGTCTTCCGGTTCATGGTCACCACTCGAGAACCTTTCAACCACATCGATATCAGTTCTACGAACGATGTGGCTTGCCCTACAGACATCTAACAATAGTATTAGATGTCTGTGTACAAGACTTTGAATAAATTTGCCTACCTACCTATTTATTTCTCAATGGGACGGGTTTTGCTAATCATTTTTAATATTATATATATTAACATGGCGATAATATAATTTAAAAAAAAAACAAACAAAATTACGTAATTGGTTACCATATTACTTTTAACATTTATAGTTGGTGTTTTATTTTTTGATGATAAGCTAAAGAAAGAAATGAGAATAACATTGAGAGAAAAACTTCCGTTAGTCATTCGAAGTTAAAAGTCTAAAGCATTTCCGTGCTTCCATTCTCATGAATCTTCAAGTATTGGTAAAAACGTCTACAAAGCTATTAAGTGTTGTTGATACGCTTTGATGACCCGTTCAAGAATTTACTTCAGTTTCTTTTATCCGGAGTAGCCATTAGAACTGAGACCATACGCGTATATACCTCGTACCTATACACAGTATTGGAAATATTATTTTAAGTGCGGTCATCTTTGAAGTCAAAAATCTATATTAAATCACGGTCTTGACGCTAATAACCCTCCTACCATGGACGTAACCCTCCTACAACCCCCTGTAGGACACACTCTAGACCCTTTGTTACAACTAAAGGGCCTAGAATACTATCATAAATGAGTATATTACTGAGCAAATGAGACTTTATGACCTGCACCCCGATCATTTAACTTGATTGCAACCAATAGAAACAGAAATTTGTGCATAGTTACTCGTAAACTTTCAAATTAGGAATGAAATTTATCTTGTTGCGTTGCTATGATCGCCGCGCTGGTTTCACAGGCTTTAGTCATTATATTACTAGACTGTTGAGATGTCTCAGGTTGACGTCAGACTGCGCAGTGCAGTGTCACGCGACACTAAATGTAACTACAATCTGTTAGGTATGAGCGGTCGTGACGCTTAAAATCAGGGAAATGACTCGTCACGTCATTACTTTACATAAGAACAAAAAAAAAACCACCATCTATATTTTTCTAGCATTTCTCTATAGACTATAGACACAATATAGAGCAATTCGGTCTCCCTCATAGAAAGTCGCCCTTCAATTTATTGAACTCGTCCGTCTCTCCCCAAAAAGGGTCTCAAGATTCCTTTAGATCTCACCTCACGCCTTTAAGACGAAGTAACTGTATGGAGTGACTCTACTATGTTAAGTAATGGCTGTGGTTCAGTTTTTTAAATCTTTCTTTGATTTTTATGTAATAAATTTCGTGACGAGCTAGTCGTTCAGTTGGATGTTAAGTGTCACGACTGAATACAACAGTTGCAGTGCTCGGAACTTTAAAATATAAAGTTTCGTGTGACACCGCACTGCAAACGTTGTCTTGAGTCAGCAGTCTAGTAATAGATAAAAATTTAACGCCTTAAAAGACGTAAAATAAATGGCAGTGTAAACTAAAACTTATTTCTTTTAATTTTGAGAATTTATTATTTCATAACTATAGTATATCAAAAGTTAGAAAGATCGTGGACAATGAGGTCTGACATTTTGATAACAACAGTCAACCGGTAGGTAATCAGGTAACAACAGCTCCATATAATTCTTACCACCACTTGGACAGACCACCATCAAATCGTATCGCTTCTTCGGATTAGAGGAGAGTGCGCACTTATCTGCGACTTACTTGTTTACAGCTGCATAAAGCTATTATCAGGAGAAATCAAGATCTTACAGAAGTTTTAGGAGATGAAACATTTCAAGGTAAGAATTAGAAATAAAAAACGATAGTTTTGTAGGAATTGTATTGGAGTTAGATAGGTAATAGGAAGCGAGTGTAAATTAGCGGTAACCCGTGCTATTATCAAACCCATGCACCCAGTTACATATCCCACTTGGCCCTGCGCCAATGAGCTTTCTTATTATGTGCGAAATTCCCACTCGCTCTTACAACGGTGAAAGAAAACCTTGTGTTTCACAAATAAAACAGTGAGTAAACCGGAACCTTTAAGAATCACATCACAAGATTGGAAAATAGATATGTGATATCCACCAACCGCACTGGGCCAGCGAGGTGAATTCACGCTATTCCCATATGTGAGGACCTGCACATTCCAGTTATTGAGAAATAAATATTTTCAAATGCTTACTTATCATCAACAGATTCAATTGTAAAGGAAAAATGTTAACATGAACGGGATTTGAACCCGCACCCACCCGTCCCTTTAGCCGGGCCATGCTTTGCTTAAGCTGCCGTGACAAGTGGTCTGGTGTCCGAATTTATCCTCCACCTTTTACAACCAACTTACGGGGTTGGCAGCGCCATCTATTGAGAAATTCTTGACAATCATCCCAATAGCCTGAAGACGTCTACTGCTAAACATAGGCCTCCCCCACAGAGCGCCACTTTGACTGTCTGCTTGCCTCTTACATCTATCGACTGTTCGCGATTTTGACCAGATCATCGGTCCACCTAGTGAGGAGCCAGCTTACGCTACGTTTTCTAATACGTGGTCTTCCCCGTTGGGTGTTTATTCTCTACGAGCGATGTGGCCTGCCCATGTGCCATTTCAACTTGCTTATTTTAGAGTTATATCGGTCACTTTAGTTCTCTTGCGGATCTCCTCATTTCGGATCTTGCAGGAAAACACCTACCATAGCTCTCTACATAGCTCGCTACAGAGCTTACTAATGAGGCCAATTGAGAAACCACGTGTAAGTGCTATAATTCATCACTGGCAACACACATTGATTGATAATCCTTTTTTCAGGCTTTGTGGTATTTTTGATGAAAAGTTAGGCTATAATTCTAACGGTGTAGAATTGTAGGTATGATAAGTTTCATATAATGGTGGAAAAACTGGCTCTATGCCTGTTTTTCCTATTATTTTATGAAACTAATAAGGTTTTCCTACCAAAAGAAACAATCACGTGAATCCGTCAAGAAATCTTGGTAAAATCGCTAAATACACCTACATAAAGTACAAACTCTGTAATACATACTATCAACCATAGAACCTCATTGTTTTTAGAAGTTGGTGAAAAAACAACATCAATAAGCCGTTGCCGCACATCTCAAGCTAAGTTAATCTCGTGAACACGCTTAGGGCAGTGCTGGCATACATTAGGCAGTGACAGTTGGGAACGCCCGTGTGTGGACTTATGGCTTTCTTTGTTTTCATTGTGGGGTACATTTCAATTTGTTCTACTGTTGGGAAAGAAGATTAACGGAATTTTTGATCGGAATAGAGTAGGATTGGCATAGTCATTAGTCATCGTAAGAGTAATTCAAAAACGTAATTGGTTTTCTTTAATAATTATGACAGAGACTTGTACAATGTATACGGGACTAAAACGAGACTACGGTGAGTCTACGCCTTCCACGCTTCGAAAAAAGAATATTGGCAGACCCGGCGGTCGCGTGTAAGAAATGGCGAACATGAAATTTTAGATTTACATAGCTGTGTGAGATTGTTTTTTTTTTAATACTTGGTAGTGAGAGGGGTATTTATTTAGACGTCATTACATAATGATTCTTTTGCGCTGAAGTCTATTATTTATTCTATGCTCAGGGTACCACGTGATAGGGGTGAAAAAACGTAAAGTAATAGCTTTCTAGATTTCTATAGTGAATGCAGTCATATATAAGCGTACTATGAAAAGAAGTTTGAAGTTCCTTTGAAGGATAAGACTCAAAACGAGAAAGAACTCAAGGTCGCTGAAATTTCTCAAAGGGTTAAAAAGCTGAAATGGCAGTGCGGCGGTAGGTCATATCTCAAAAATGACTTTGAATGAGAATTGTTGGGTGAATTTTCAAGTGGAGACGGTGACTTAGCTAACGCAGGTTTTGGCGTTCGCTGGCTAGGTGGAGCAATGGTTACGAAAGTGGCAGGCAAACCTCGGTTAAGTCAAACCTAGACTACTGTCACAGAGAACTCAATAAACTATAAATATGTAGGTAATATTTCATTATTATATTATCACAAAAAAGGCAGTTCATTTTTCCATTGTCTGTATAAAACCCGCCTAACCTAACATTTTACATTACACATATTTTATTTACGCCTCCGCAATTTCAAAACAGCTAAAACATAATCGAAATCCGTGGAACAAATCGAATGCCATCTCCGAAATTAACATCTGCCCACATAACGTCTAAGCTTATTATTTTCCCGACAATCGACGCGAGTAATTTACCCAACATGGAGACGTAATTTTCCCGACGCAGGGATATAATTTCCCATCGCTGCGAGCGTCAAAACCGTGATATTTCTATTCGTTGTAGATAATTTGCTCCGACGTTTGTGCGGTATTGTGCGCGTTTGTAGGTCAGTGCTGAGATGAATGGGGTGTGGGGCGATTTGATTACACTTGAACGCTTTTGTTGAAAGTAATAATGAATGTTTTAATGAAATGACTTGTTTTGCCATGAGGTTTTATATTTAATCTGTTAACAGCAGATGATTATGATATAGGCCATGTTTGGCATTCATATACCTAATATTATAACAATTTAAAAGCTTAATCACACTGATCACTCTAATATAAAAAAATACTATTAGGGTGTGTGTGTGGGGGTGTGTTTGTACCGTCTCCACGCTGCAGCAGCTGTATTATACCGGATTAACAAAACTACATTTTATTTACGGGTAAAACTGCGGGGCGCAGCTAGTAATAATAATTATAAGGAAAAGATTACATAAAAAGCTATGGATATCTCAAAACCATCGCGTTCATAATCCTTATTACCCATTACGATAAGAGCTAACCACAAAGAACGCGGCCCAGCCATTTTTGACCGTAACGCGAGGTGTAAATCTACCACCACCTCGCATCATCCCTACAACAAAAGGCCCAAGTCTTTCTAATTTGTCAAAGCGGAGATAAAATCGCCACACAAGTGCGATATCCGATAAAAAATACACACTCACACACAAATCGCATAGGCGGAACTCACACATTCATATACCTGAATGGGGTAACCACACACTCACATATGAAAAAGCGAAGGTGAAACTCACACACCCATATACAATGCATCGTGTAGCCGCACACTCACATACACAAAGCGCAAAAACAAACGCTAGGGTTGCCCCATGCGGGTATAATCCGGCCTCCACACAGTTGGTAGCGATTGATAACGTTTTTATTTGCCACTTAAATAGAGGAAACAAGGGTTCTAAGGATGAAGTGGAATGACGCTAAATCTCGTCGGTGCGAGATGCGAGGAAAAAGTTGAAAGTGCCCGTGAATCTTGTTAGGTATCTTGAGGAAATGGGGGACTTCGGTCGGGCGTGTTACGCGGCTACGGCTTGAAGTGGACAATCTCATTTACTATCGGATCCTTGCAATAAATTTTAACTTTTATATAATAAATTTTAACATTCATAATTTTGGGAATATAATTTGTTTTATTAGAAAAAGCTAATTTTAAAACGGTGTATTTGGGAGTTTCATAATAAAACTTGCAAGAATTTAGCCATTAACCCGTCTTAGTCGTAAAATATGTTTCCATGTGGTCGCAGTATGCGAATAGGTGGTCCTATTCGCATACTGCGACCTTGGGTGCCGAAAGAGCCAGCTAAGGGAATATCCAGAGAATGGGCAGCAGCATTTTTATCGGTAGGTACATTAGAATCTGCGATTACCAGTTTCCTGCTAAGCGTGATTATGGCGTATAAAAGCGTCCAAAGGGTCATTTTATGGGAGAGGCATATGTTCAGCAGTGAACGTCTTCCTGCTGATACTGTTATACCAAATCAATCATGCATTTCATATTATATATTTAGGAAACAAAATGGAACCTACTGCTTCCACAATAAGAGTCAGCTACCACTCGTTACCTTACGTGACCTCTCCATCTAAACAATAGAATAAATTCACCATCAACACAAAAACTCTTCTTTCCCACAATCATTATATTTAATTACGGCCTCTCATGTCTGAGTGTGCGTGAGCACGTAATCAATCTTGTACCCCCTCTACCCCCCACTTACCCTTATTTCCCATCTCGAGGTAAGGGGTGAAAAAACGTAAAGTAATATCGTTCTAGAGTTCTATAGCGAATACCATCACACGTCACACTTGTCACGTCAATGACGTGTCATAGAAAGAATGGATGACTGCACTCCAAAATGATACAATATGAAGTGTTGCTCCGATAAAAGTGCGCATGTTGTAGCATTAATTCCAACACCAGTATTTGCGCTTTTTTCTGCACACAAATAATTGTCTTGTCACGGGAGCTGAACCTGCAGCTTCCGGATTATGAACCGACCTGCTCAACCACCACACCACAGCGGCTGTCTAGAATTTAAAAAACAAGCATGTATCATTTATTTCTTTTTTTAATTTATATTTTCAGACAATTTAGTTTTTCATCATTTAATTTAATCATGAAACCAGCATTTATTTAATTGATTCAGTTTTATTGACTTGCTAATAAATAGCATAAAATCATAAAAAATACTTTACTTGTTGCAGTAGGTATCTAAACAAAACCAGGTTTAACACGAGTCTCATTACAAATTGCAATAAATCTCGCAGTCCCTTGTCCCGCCACCAGTGTGTCCCCTAGCCGTCACGCGAGAGACATTGCACGCGTGCTACAGTATTGCTGATGCAACTCTAATCCGCAACGATTTGGTTCTATCCGCTTTATTAAACTAGACACGTGAAAAGATGTCTTAATTCTTTAATTAATCTAAACATTCATTTCATTTATTCCAAAACAATAATTTGTATAGGAAATTCATCTTTACTACATACAGGCACAGACACTTATACTTACACGTATACTTATTCCACCTATGTACGCTATGGAAGCAATAAAATATCTGAATCTGAATCTGATATTTTAGGTGTACCTACATATTATATAGACAGTAAAACTACCAACAAAGCACTTATCTGTCATGCCCCAAATAGGTACATGGCACACGGTACATGGATAACCGATGTTACAAACAGCGCTATAGCCGACACAAAACTCGAAAACAAACAAATTCTTTATGCGTTGGTGCCCATAAATTGATTTTTGCTGAAGTGGTCATCTAAATATTCCTGAACGGAGTAGTAGCATTTAAAAGGATCCTATCCTTATCTCAGAAATGAAAGCGTAACTTGCATTATTCATATTAAGATTTATTCAAATAATATTGCAATGCTTATCAAAATATCACCAATAATTTAATAATCAGTGACAGCTTCACACGGTTCTTCTCAACTGTCAGATGTCACTGTCTTCTTGACGTTTACCGCTTTTCGGAACCACAGACTACTTAGGAATACATATGAAGTCCCAATCAATATTGCCATTGGATATTATATGAGATACATACTACCCAATATTAGTAACCTAACACATTTTTCTAAAAAGGGCTTCAATACGTTTTTAAAAGTATACACAGTATAAATAGTCTTTAAGGAAACAGGTAATTTGTTATATAATCTGACAGCCTGGGCTGCAACACAATGGCTAACTACCCGCAGAGTGGGGAAGAACTTGCTTTTTAAATCTTTTCTTCTTGTGAGTTCTCTTAATTTTCTATCTTCGTCTGTTTCAAAGGCACTCAAATTTTTAAATAAATTTATTAAAATTATTCGTCATTAATTAGTCTTATTGATACAGTGAAAGCCCCTAAATAACAACCCTGCCTAATAGTTTATACCCCCTTACCACAAACCTAGAACATTTTCGATACTCTCAAAAGACTCACGAAGCAAGGGAACGAGAGGTACAAATCAAGTACACACTGTCCGATCTGAGAGGAACAGAGATAGTGAAATAATGGCAGATGTGTCATTATTTTTATTAACACAAGATTAGTACATATCTCCACAATCTGTTTTACGACAAATTTTTATGGTGGTCACGAAGAGCATTTCGTGATCATGTACCATAATCCCGTTATCAAAGTGCAAAATACTATTTTCGCAGCTTTTTCGTCTCCGTGAGTTCACTCACGGAGACGAAAGGGACGGGTTAGTATGTTTTGTAACGTCACATGAATGTGACGTTACAAAACATACTAACCAAACAAATACAAGAATCATTGCAAACTTATCGCAAATTTAATTGCATTATTACTAATCACGTTATGTTAATTTTGGTGTGGAATCTGACTACAAAAACCTATTTGTTTTCTAGATTAGGAATGCTCCTTCCCATATATCGCAATATTTCAGTGATTCAAGTTTCTATTAAAATATATAGTTTTGAAGGATCTCGGTAAATAAAATTCCTAATATTTTATTTAAAAAAACTATGGGGGCTATTGGTAGATTCAATATTTAGTAAAAGCTGTAGTTAACTTGTCGCAAATATTGAAGATCATAATCATAACAACAGTTTTTCACACACTAATTTTCTTGAGATTTCTTGTCCATCTTTAAACTGTCATTGTTGGTCTTGTGTCTAGGTCTATGCCTCTTACAAATACTCTCGTCACGTCATTCTTTCTCTTAAAAAAAATAAATAGTACTTACTTACAAAAAATAATAATAGTTTTATATAAGTAGCAGATAATGTGAATTTTATTCCGGTATAATGCCAACATGAGCACTGATTTAAGACAAAAGGTAGCGTGACACACGTGACACGTGTTCTACAGTCTCACCGACGCACACTAATCCGCACCGATCCGGTTCGATCTGGTTCATAAAACATTCAGCGTGACGACACTTTAACATTCTGCGTGACGAACGTGACAAGACATCTCCATTTAGTTGCGGTGTTAAATGAATTGTTCGTTAAAAGTTTTGTTGTTCGAAATTTAACATGTTTGGTTCTATTTATTACTTTACCCTCGTAAGTGAGGGGACAAACACAGAAGAATGCTGCGTATCCAGTAAAAGCTTAAAGTGGCGCTCTCTGGGGGAGGCCTATGTTTAACAGTGGACGTCTTCGTGGCTGTTGATGAATTTCCTCTAATAACATTTGAAACGCTTTTCGTGTGTACAACAGATTTGAGAGGATAAAAACATTTTTCCTGCGAAATCAAATTCTAATTCAATACTGCAACGCTCTGTAAACCAAACCCCGTTTTAAAGTAAAACCAGATAAATAAACTTATCAAAGCACACTTGCACGTTCCTATGCAGTCAGTACAAATAGCTTTAACCTCTTTTCTACCTCCTAATCATACACCAAAACCATTGCACGTTACACTACCATACTATCTGAAATCAGTCATCCTTGCCAGCAGTGTAACTTAAATTAACCGTTAGTACACAGAACGGGTTAGGAATTGGAGATGTTTGGGTACAAGCCTCAAAATACAGACCAAATTCTGCCTTTGTAAAACCTTTGAAGGATAAATTCAGCATCAAATGAAAAGTAGCCTTTTAGGTAATTAAAGTGATTCCGTATTTGTGAAAAGGGGGTTTAAGACTTTTTTTTCATTCGTTTGATAGCTATTTATACTATAATGGAAATAAAACCGGTTGGCAAAGTTTTTGTGACGATCGGTTGAACGATACTCCGAGTATTGGATAGCTCCTACGTTATGATAAGTATTATAGACTGGTCCGTGTTTCTGTATTGGCTGGCTGATAATGTCATTAAATGTTGGTTTAAAAGATGCTATTATTCTGATAATAAATATAATAGTTTTTAGTTAAGTTTAGCGAAGAGCAAAAAAAACAAGAACTAGAACTTAAAAAAGGTATAATTTCGCACATTTTGCAGAAGAACGCAGCTGGTTGAAGGAATGTTAGGTTAGGTTTTTAGCATTTAATTGATTATCAGTAATATACTTATTGGATTAATAAAGGGAGTAATGCAGCAATTTTTTTTTGTTTTAAAGTTACACTTCCATTGTTTGTTAATATTATGTAAAGACAAAACATTGTGAACGGACTTATGGCATCTATACTAGTATCAAAACTATGTTTCATATATCACATCACACTATCACACTTCACACAAATATTATAAAGGTGAAAGTTTGTATGTGTGTATGTGTGTTTGGGTGTATGTTTGTTACTCCTTCACGCTCGAACGGCTGAACAAATTTGGATGAAATTCAGACTAGAGATATTATATGCTGGATTAACACATAAACAACTTTTTAGCTGCGGGTGAGACCGAGGGGCGCTACTAGTATTTCATAACACTTTCCGTACCTTAGCAATATTATCGAGTGGTATACAATAGCAGTAAGAAAATCAAATGCCATTATATGAAAACACACACAAGCACAAACAAATCACTATTTCACTCCACATGACAGTCGTGCATTTTCATTACATCATTTCGCGAACGTAGATCAATTTGCCACCATGTTGCTGCATTTAATCTGAGACGACACGTTTAAGGATGTCCCGTTGTACATTTGTCATGCTTTGCCCTGTGTGTACGAAGCTTAATAACAATATTGGTTTATACATTTTAGACCTTATTTTTCGTTCCTTAAGGTGGTGGTTTGGATAGCAGTGTAAATTAATGTAAACCGTAATATTATAGTTAAGAGAGCATCTGTGTCTAATATGCGCCAGCTCCAAAGTAGATTTCTAATTTGGTAATGTCTATTTCTAATAGCTTTGTGCCGTAAAATTACTAGTAGATAAGGGAATAGTTATTTATGATATTAGGGCGGTAAGTTGGTTTTTACAAACGAGTAGACAAATGTAAGCCCGAGACAAAGTCAAGAGCTTACCATAGTCACGAGTTTGTAGAAACCAATTCCCGCTCGTGTATCATGTAGGGAACCCTCCCACATTTATCTATAATTTACATATTATATACAAAATATATTTACTACATGCTATTATATATTTACATAATATAATTAATATAATTAACCTACATACTATTATTTATATATTACATTATTATATACAATTATATACGGTAACATTACATAACACACTCCATACATACAAACATTCAAACGCCTAACACAATTACTTACCTTGCCTAGTTTGCCGGATGACGTACGGAAATGTAATCCGTCTACTTACCGCGTGACGTCAATAGCGAGCCCCGACCGGTGGTAAGGTAGCCGCGGTGCGCAAGCACTGCTTGATACTACCCCCCAGTTAGTTGATCTAAACTATTCGTCCGACGCGCTGCTTTATTAATTTCTCCTTGCGAATCGTTATTTATCTGTTTTGTTTCTTAGTGTTTTATTACTACTCTTGTTGTGTCGTCCTTCTGAACTTGTAAATATAAAATTGTGTGTTGTGTGTGTGGAAACACAGCGATCAGTGTTACGTTTGGACAATTTCTTTTTGGACTCCCGTAAGGTACCTACATTACACTGCATAATCCCTAATCCCACAGCAATACCATAACTGGTGACCTCCTGTTTTGAAGACGCTATTAAGACACAATGAGTTCGAGTAGTTCACGAGAATCGGCATCTGACGATACCACTGTCGCAAGGTCATTCCGGAAGCGTCCAAAAAATCACGTTTCCATTGATGCGGCGGACGTCAATAAAGTCGGAATCCGAGTTCCACCATTTTGGCCGGAGGAGCCGGAGATATGGTTCGCGCAAATTGAGGGGCAGTTCGCCATCTCCAACATCACTGCCGACACCACAAGATTTTATTATGTGATCAGCCACCTGGAACCGCAGTACTCTAAAGAGGTGAAGGATATAATAACCAACCCTCCGAGCCAGAACAAATATGACAAGCTTAAAGAGGAGCTGATCAAGCGACTTTCAGCATCAAGCGAGGCGAAAACCCAGCAGTTGCTGATGCATGAAGAGTTGGGAAACCGCAAGCCTTCCCAGTTTTTGCGCCATTTGCAAGGCCTGGCTGGACCGTCTATCCCGGACGACTTCATTCGCAGCATTTGGTGCAGCAGGCTACCCAGCAACCTTCAGGCCCTCATCGCTTCCCAACCCAGCAGCTCTCTAGCAGCATCCGCAGACTTGGCTGATCGCGTTTACGACATCGTGTCGTCGCCGCTCCAAGTCTCCGCTACTTCTGCAGCCCCGCCAGTTCCCGGATCCAGCATGCAGTCTATGGCCAACGAGATTGCAGAACTGAAGGCAGCTGTCAAAAATTTGACGATGCAGCTGAACCGTCAAGCAAGACCTCGTAACCGCTCAGAGGAACACCAACGTAAGCGTTCGTCATCTCGCCGGTCCCAATCCAGCTACCGGAAGTACCCGCTGTGTTGGTACCACTCGAAGCACGGAGCCGACGCCAGACGATGCATCAAGCCTTGCGATTTCCAGAAGTCGGGAAACGGTCAAGGCACTCGGTAATGGCGGCCGACGATTGCCTGGACACACCTGGTCGCCTCTTCGTCACCGACCGCAGGTCCAAGCTCCAATTTCTTGTAGACACTGGAAGTGACGTCTGCGTTTTTCCGAAGTCTGCACTTCGTGACCGTCGGGCGAGGACTACGTACCAGCTTTCAGCAGCAAATGGCAGCACGATCGACACCTACGGATACCTGCAACTGAACTTAGATTTAAGTTTACGGCGTAGCTTTCCGTGGAACTTTATTGTTGCCGATGTTACCAAGGCTATCATAGGCGTCGATTTTCTCAGCCATTACAATTTGATTGTTGATGTATGAAATAAGCGGCTTATTGACAATGTAACTTCTCTGTCTACTGTTGCTCAAATTGTTGATGTACCTGATGTATGTTCGGTCAAGGTTCCTATTGGCAACACTCGGTATCACGCTATACTTTCGGAATACCCCGAGATCACTCGACCCGCAGGCACACCACACGTCCCGGTACACAACACAGTACATCACATTCGTACTACACCCGGCCCCCCCATATCATGCTCACCTCGCAGATTAGCCCCGGACAAACTTAAGGTCGCTAAGGATGAGTTTGAGTTGATGTTAAGCAACGGTACCGCGCGCCCTTCTGAGAGCCCGTGGTCTTCCCCTCTTCACCTAGCGCCTAAAAAAGACAACGGCTGGCGCCCTTGTGGAGACTACCGGCTTCTCAACGCGCGTACCGTACCTGACAAGTACCCCATCAAGCACATCCACGACTTCGCGCAAAACATTTCTGGTTGCACCGTCTTCTCAAAAATCGACCTCGTGAAGGCCTACCACCAAATACCGGTTTTTGAGGACGATATAAAGAAGACCGCTATCACCACACCGTTCGGACTATACGAGTTCCCATTTATGACTTTTGGACTTCGTAACGCCGGGCAGACTTTTCAAAGGTTTGTAGACGAAATGACTAGAGGCTTAAACTTTTGTTACGCGTATCTCGATGACTTCCTGATCTACTCACGTAATAGCGCTGAGCACGAGCATCACCTGCGCGAGCTGTTCGAGCGGATGAAGAAGTACGGCATCGTCGTCAACACTTCTAAGTGTGTGTTCGGAGTGCCAGAGGTAACTTTTCTTGGATACACCATCAACGCCGCAGGCACCAAGCCCCTCGAATCCAAAGTGCAGGCAATTCGTGAATTTCCGGAGCCGAAGACAGTCCGGCAACTTAGGCGATACTTGGGCATGCTGAATTTTTATCATCGGTTCATGCCAAATGCTGCAAAAATTCAAGCCCCATTAAACGCCCTATTGACTGGCCCAGTTAAGGCATCGGATCCAATAACCCTGACAGGTGAAGCGCACGAAGCTTTTCAGCAGTCCAAAGACAGTCTATGTGATGCTGCATTATTGGCACATCCCGACTGCCAAGTCAAACTAGCTCTTGTTACAGACGCATCTGACTTGGCCATGGGAGCCGTATTGCAGCAGTACAAGGACAAATCTTGGCAGCCATTAGCGTTCTTTTCGCGAAAATTGAGCCCCTCACAGCAAAAATACTCACCCTACGACCGTGAACTTCTCGCAATTTATGAGGGAATCAAATATTTTCGCCACATGCTAGAAGCCCGTCACTTCACTGTCTATACTGACCACAAACCGATATGTTACGCCTTTCACGAACGAAAGAGTAACTGTTCGCCGCGTCAGTATAGGCATCTGGACTACATCTCGCAATTCACCAGTGACATTCAGCATATATCCGGCAAGGACAATGTTGTTGCTGATTTTCTGTCACGCATTGATGAATTGCAGAGACCAGTGGACCATGAAGTGCTGGCTAAAGCACAAGTATCAGACTCAGAGCTTCTCCAACTCCTTAGCGATGAATCTTCACTTCGCATCAGGAAAGTTAGAGAGCCCGAAAGCCAAATCGAGCTGTACTGCGACATCAGCACTGGCATTGCAAGACCTTTCGTGCCTTACCCCTTGCGCAAGCAGATTTTCGATACCCTACACTGCTTGAGTCACCCTGGCGCAAACGCTACTGCTAAACTGGTAGCACAGCGATACGTTTGGCCAGGGGTCAGAAGGGACTGTCGAAAATGGTCACAAGCATGTCTTGCCTGCCAGCGCTCCAAAATAAGTCGTCACGTATCGGCCCCTCTCAGTACATTCGATCTGCCACGAGCAAGATTTATGTTCGTTCATATCGACCTAATCGGCCCTCTTCCAATGTCACGTGGTTTCCGCTATTGCCTGACGGCCGTAGACCGTTTTACCAGGTGGCCAGAAGCCATCCCTATAGCGGACATGACTGCTGAAACGGTTGGCAAAGCGTTACTGTCGGGCTGGATTTCCAGGTTTGGATGTCCATCCGACATAGTAACAGACCGTGGAGGACAGTTTCAATCCGAGCTGTTCCACTATTTATCTAAAATAGCCGGATTTAAACACCGCAGGACGACTGCTTACCACCCAGCTTGCAATGGCCTGGTGGAGCGATTCCATCGACAGCTAAAGACAGCTATTACATGTCACGCTGATAGCAATTGGACGGAATCGTTGCCACTGGTGCTATTAGGTATAAGGAGCTCATTCAAAGAAGATTTACAATCTTCTTCAGCAGAACTCGTCTATGGAGAGCCTTTGAGACTCCCAGGCGAATTCTTCGAGCACACGGTTGACAGTACGACTGACATAACCGACTTCACTGCTCGAATCCGCTCGTTTGCAGAAAAACTGCAACCTGTTCCCGCTTCACGGCATAATAAAAACAAAATTTTCATTTTTAAGGATCTCGCTACCTCTAGCCATGTTTTCCTACGAGAAGACGCGCTAAGAGGCACTTTCCATCCTGCATATTCCGGTCCTCATGAAGTTATCGAGAGAACCGACAAAGTCTATAAACTGTTAATAAAAGGCAAACACGTCACGGTTTCTATAGATCGCCTAAAACCGGCGTATATACTTACCTGTCATTCGCCAACTGCCATCGCTCCTGACGTAAGTCCAGAGATCATAAATGGGAATAACGTACCGATACGGACAACACGGTCTGGTAGACAAGTCCGCTTTCCGAATTTCTATCGCCCGTAGATCCGGTCTCTGGAGGGGAGTGATGTGGGGAACCCTCCCACATTTATCTATAATTTACATATTATATACAAAATACATTTACTACATGCTATTATATATTTACATAATATAATTAATATAATTAACCTACATACTATTATTTATATATTACATTATTATATACAATTATATACGGTAACATTACATAACACACTCCATACATACAAACATTCAAACGCCTAACACAATTACTTACCTTGCCTAGTTTGCCGGATGACGTACGGAAATGTAATCCGTCTACTTACCGCGTGACGTCAATAGCGAGCCCCGACCGGTGGTAAGGTAGCCGCGGTGCGCAAGCACTGCTTGATACTACCCCCCAGTTAGTTGATCTAAACTATTCGTTCGACGCGCTGCTTTATTAATTTCTCCTTGCGAATCGTTATTTATCTGTTTTGTTTCTTAGTGTTTTATTACTACTCTTGTTGTGTCGTCCTTCTGAACTTGTAAATATAAAATTGTGTGTTGTGTGTGTGGAAACACAGCGATCAGTGTTACGTTTGGACAATTTCTTTTTGGACTCCCGTAAGGTACCTACATTACACTGCATAATCCCTAATCCCACAGCAATACCATAATCATACAACGTTTTTCAACACATTTGCGAGAAAACAGTACAATAGGTAATGAAACAAACTTTTGTTTATTAGTGGGAAAGTCGCAACAAACAATCTTTGATGTTTCTAATCTGACATGGAAATGGGCTAAAATGGCGCGCATTTACAATGCAAATGGCGCCACGCGCGTGTGGTGAAAACTAGAACTACATCTTCAGTTTCATTTTTTCTTTAGTATTAAAGTGAGACGAACGTATTGAGCAAAAACGCTTCCAAGGAGTTTCGATCATTCAGCTTATTTATTCTCGTTATGTGAAACTCTTTGCTGGAATTTTTATATATTTTTTATGGAAATTAAAAAAACCGTAAAGGTTACGCACGGCGCTATACAACGGAGTGTGCGGTAAAATAGGTACTTAAGTGAGTGTACCTATTTTACCGCACGCTCCGTTGTATGGTGCGTTATGTTTAACTTTCGAACAATGTATACAGGCTTTGTAAATGCATTTTTTGAGCGAATGTGTTGAAAATTATTTTTTTATCAGTATCGAGTCACCTTTACTGAAATCTTAATCAATAAAAACAATTTATCATTCGTTGTTCAAAAATTCCAACTTCTTTTATATTTAAATAGAAGTAACATAAATAAGTGGCGCTCTTTGGAGGAGGCCTATGTACAGCAGTGGACGTCTTCCGGCTGTTGATGATCATGATGATGATGATGATTAACATAAAAAAAGAACTTGTAAAAAAGAGTGTGTAAATTAGAAAATTTTAAATCATTCGCGTATTTTACTAATTATGAAATCTGAATTTATTTCAAAGATACCAAAACCCCCAAAAATAATTTAAAATCAAAGACATTTTGAACGTTATAACAATCCAAAAGTGGTTCAAACAATAGGGCTGCGATATTACATTGTTGGGATATCTAAAACGGAATATTCATTAAATTTACGACTTTACCTTAAAACGGCGGTGACTGAGAGGAAATCATTAGCATTTTCTACAATGGAAGGGTACCTATTCTACTGAAGTTAATAGGGTTGGGATACTTGCACCTACATCGATAATGTGACGATGATCTATTGAATGTTTCAAATTGAATCTCTATTTTATCATTTTTTATCCCATATCGTAAATGTAATTATTATTAAGATGAAAGAAACATTAAATAAATAAATATGCAAGGACGTGTCACACAGTGGCATGTCACGTGTCATTAAATATTTATTTCACAAATGAGTATAATTATGAAAGGTTAGCAAGTGGCGGCTACGAACAGAAAGACGCAACGTGAGCTGGCTGAAAACTAGGTGGACCAACAACCTGCTAAGCACTGCGGAGAGCCGATCGATATAGGAAGCAAGCAGCCACTCATGGAAGAAGCCTATGTTCAGCAGTCTTAAAGTAGTAAATTAGAGAAAGTGTCGTCCTGTTACCGGACCCGTCTGCAGGCTGGTGATGATGATAATGATAATTATGTAATATGTTATTTTAAAAGATGGTTTCAAACGATCTTCTCGATTGCTATTGATTAAATATACATAAATAATAAAAATATAAACATAAAGGATGTATTTGTACAAATTCAATATTACGGAGAAAAGCATACCTCGATATATCGAAAGTTTTAATTGTCATTTCTCATCCCTACCGCCCACCCTACACTCGTTACTGCGCGTCCACGTTTCGGGGTATGAACACATAAATTACACCTTTTATCCATTCCCGATTCCTATTGCTATCATTGTGCCCCCTTATTGAAGCTTTAACTTGGCTTTTCACGCGGTTTTATTCGCAAAATATCTTTACGGAAAATGAAAATTAAAAAAATAATAATTACGTGGATGTTTATTAGCTATGCTGTGTTTATAGATGCTTTTTGAATAAGATCTGGTTAATAACCCACTTATGATTTTGTAATCAGCACTTAATGCGTGGTGGATTATGATGATACTTGTTGCGCCCCGCGGTTTTACCCGCGCATAAAAAGTATCCGTTAATCAGCGTATAATATATCTGCATTTCAAATTTCATCGAAATTGGTTTAGTAGTTACGGAGATATTATAAGGTAACAAACATTCACACACACAAACTTTCGCATTTATAATATTAAAGTAGGATAGGATGTAAATAGAAAAATATGTCACACTCCAAGGTCACTGTATACATATAATAGTCTATACTTTGACTGGCCTGATAGCTCAGTTGGTATTAGCTCTGCCTTCTGAACCGTAGGTCGTGGGTTCGATTCTCACCCAGGGCAAACATATGTATGGTGAACGTAGGTGTTTGTTCTGTGACTGGGTCTTATATTATATTATAAGTATGCATTTAAAAACAAAAAGTTATATAAGTATTCTATAAGGTATGTGATTCCCATAGTACAAGCTTTACTTAGTTTGCGGCTAGATGGCGCTGTGTGAAATGTCCACACATATTAAGTCTATCAAACAATTTAAAAAAAAAGTTTATTTATACTTTGAACTTGGAAGGACAGCGTATGTCCCAGCATTGGGAAATAATGTTTAAGCAGCACTTTGTCTAACGAGTTAGTTCCGTCTATAGATAATTAATTAATTAATTTCCTAAATATTAAATGCAAATGACGATGGGGACTAACTAAATCTTTTATTTTAAAATTATTTACATTATATGTTTTATATCTTTAAATGGATAATACAACATAAAATATAATTAGTTTAATTTGTGTTGCAATGTGAGCTAATCAGTTTCATCGTAAGATTAGTGTGGCGGTGCTACGGTAGCGGCTACGTCGTTACGCCGTAGCTCACCTGCTACGAGCTCAGCTACGCCGTAACCGCAGCCGTAGCCCACTACATCGTGCTACGTTAATTAGATTGTAGCACTTTAGCGCAGTTGGTTTAATTTTATAAATGACTTTTACGTTCAAAAATCATTACTAGTTAATATAAACTATTTTATAAATATAAGTAAATCTGTAGTAAAAAAATACTACATGTTTTTCTCATCCTAATAACATGGATTATATCTGGACAAACCTAACCTAGGTTTAAGGCATATTTTTACCGAATGTAAGTTTGTTTTTCTGATGGTTAAATAAAAATATATAAATATAATAAACTACAAATGAACTGTAGTGGATGATCGATGTCTTTCTCCGGCATTGAAATACACCAAATATCATTAGAGTAATTATGAAACAGTGTATTAGGCTAAGTTTTGCAAATTAACTCATTCATTCATTCATCATTAAAATTGGTGCAGGCATTTAATCATAAAAAACTATGACATACAGAAAGACAGAAGTAGTTATTCCGAATGTAGATGGAATGACGATACTAAGAACAGTTTAGGTGACACTGCCTACATGTTCGTTATCATCTTTATTGAATAAAATAACTACAACTATTATAATATAAATACAAAAACGTCCACACCAATCTTCCTAATCAAAGTCATCAACATCAGCCTGAAGACTTCCATACGCCTCCTCCACAGAGCACCACTTTGAGCGGCTGCTTGACTCCTGCATCCATCGGCTCCCCACGGTTTGGACCAGAACGTTGGTCTACCTAGTAGGGGCCGGCCTACGCCGCGTCTTTCGGTTCATGGTCGCCACTCGAGAACCTTTCTTCCCCATCGGTATCGTAGTATGGTAGCGCTCAGCCCTAAATACCACTTTTTGTAGAAGTGTCCCATTTAAGTAGTGACTACAGCGAATGTTGCTTAACTTTACAAATCAAGTGTGCTACTAATAGGCCCAGGACCAGGAACCTAACAAACTTTCATAGGCACAATTGAAATCTACGTAAAACAAAGTTCAAAATCACCCAGTATTTCTCGTGTCTTGTTGACATTGAGGGGCGTACGCACGAACAAGCCCACTCCACTCTGCCCTGTACACACGTCGCCGATTGTGCACTAACGAAGCGTGAGCCGGCGCGGGCGCGGCTTTATGACTAAACAATACAAAACGGTACATTATTGCTTGCCTGTATTGTTTTTAGTCTGATAAATAATAATTAAAGAAAGAATCAAAAACATGTTTTTTTCTTGAAAAGCGCTTCAGTTTCGTGCAGCTTATTGAAATGAAACGGAACGAAATAAAATGAAATTTATCTATTTGTGTCACCATAGATAAGTACACACATTTAACAAAATATCTAATAATGTTTGCCACAAGCTGGCCCAAAAGTAAAGGTACCTAATATCTCTAGTAAAGATACCTTATATATCTTATGACGGTAGACTTTCTCATCTAACTCACCTTTAAGTAATCTGGGAGTTTTCATGTAAAAAGTGAGTAGGTATCTTCTAAGCAAGCGTGCAATATTATCATTTATTGACCACTGTCTCACCTGGATGGTAAGTGATGACGCGGGTGGTGCATGCTTGCCTAGAAGATACCTGTGCACTCTTGACTTGAAGACGTCCATGCTATAGTTAGCTGGAAACAAGGACGCCGGCAAGGTATTCCGCTCATTTGCTGTTCGCACTATACAGTTGCATCATCATTTAACATCAGCCAGACACTGTTTAAAAGTTTTGCCATAAATCATTAAACCAAATCAATTCATAAAATCCTTAATTTATAATAGAGTTTGAAAATCTACAAAAAAAAGCTCTAAAATTCAAAACTCAAACGGTTTATTGCAAATAGGCTAATTTCAGCACTTTACAAGTCAAAAGATCGGAAAACTAAAAGTATTATGATATTTTTCTAAGCATATAATTATTATGTTCCTGTTATTATTATAATTTACAGTCAAGTTTATTTAAAATTATATTATTTTTCGTTTACTACTAGTGACGAAACGATCATAAAACTGTGATTCTAACCTTACCTAAATTAGATTATAAAAATTTTGAATTATGAACCACTATAAATATACGAATCAAAGTAATATATAAGCCTCTTTTTTAATTAGGTTAAAAGTTCACGAGTAATCAAAATATTTAAATAATTTTCAGTTTTCTAAATAAATCAGTTCACCCACAGCTATAAAGCTGTGCTCACTAGCTCGTGCTTCGTTAACTCACAATTGCACTGCAGTGGCAACCCGTGCATGCGCCCTTACACGTCAGGTCTACCAAATGTTCGAGAAATCAAATATCAAAAAAAAAGTTTATTTCAAAATTATATAGAAAAAATGATGTTGATAATAATGATAATTTATTTATTCTATTTTCAAAAAAAACTTACAGCTAGGTATACTCACATACATGGTATTATTTTATAAGTCTCTCACAAAGAGCATTACTTTTAGTTTATGCCTATTGCTTGTCATAGGGAGGGAAAACAATCGAGGAGAAACCTGTTACCCACTCCCTCGATATTCCAATAGCTGGTCCTTATGGGACCTGCTGAAAGAGTGTGGCTGATGTGGTAGTACTTTTTCTTGTGCCTGGACCACACAGTATAATTAACAGAAACATTATCGCTCATAAAACCAAAACCAGTAGTTTGTACACTAGCTAGACTTGCCCATCACGTGGCTATTATACCCATTATACTACCTTACAGTTTGCCATGCATCTGCACAAATCTGGCCCCGAGGGGACAGGTATAATGCTGGGTAATGCAATCGCGAGCAATTTATGCCTAAGTGGTGTCTATAAATTATCTTAGAACGCTATAAGTTATGAATACAATCCGTATAGAGTAACCTACGCCACATGCAAAAACATGGAAAGCAGATAAACTATGAACTAAGACTACGGGACGTTGCTAAATGCTAATGTTACATCTGCTAGGCGGTCATGTAACATGATCTCAACTGATAGACATATTATGTAATATGTTACACCTGATATAATAATATGTTACGCCTGATCTAGTATGTTAGACCTGATCTGATGTTTGTTGTACCTGATCTAATATGTTACATCTGATATAATATGTAACGTCTGATCTAGTATGTAAGACCTGATCTGATGTTTGTTGTACCTGATCTAATATGTTACATCTGATATAATATGTAACGTCAGATCTAGTATGTAAGACCTGATCTAGTGTTTGTTGCACCCACAGATAACCCCCAATAGATACCGCATTACGGTATTTTTGTTCGGATCCTTACTCACCAAAACTGGCGGAAGGCGCGGGTTGCGGGGACTGGAGCCAATGCGCTATTATTGGCTGTTTCGAGTGACGCCCTAATAATGAACTCTAATAATTGGTCGAAACTAAGGCCGTGCTGCGAAGCGGCGATTTATATAGAACCATTTACGCCAATGCATGGTGCGCGGTCGTCGTCTTTCATGCGGTATCAATTGGGGGTTATCTGTGGTTGCACCTGATCTAATATGTTACACCTGATATAATATCTCACGCCTGATCTAGTATGTTACATCTGATCCAGGTGGATCAGGTGTAACATACTAGATTAGGTCTAGTTTAGGTTTAGGTGGAACACTTCATATTAGGTCACGTGATACCTATTAGATCAACCTGATCTAATAGGTAATACCTGACCTAATATGAAATATTCAGCCATACATTACCACTACTGGAAGGCAAGCCCTTATCTCAGGGAAATGGTATAGCTCTTTATTTACTACGCTGGTCAAGTGCAGGTTACGTTTTCGAATTTTTGTGATTTCGAATCAGGTTTTGAATTAGGGTTCGTAGGGTTAAGATTCGCACTTATTATTATAAGCTTCTGCTCACTAATTCTGCCGTTTTTAAAATTAAACAGTTTGTTTTGGTATAAAGTACAATGACGTCATAAATCCATTCCTAAATCAGCTTCACACTATTCCTTCACAATCAGTGACTAACCTTTTGACATGATCATCGTCAAAACGCTCTTCACAAAACCCAACGTTTAATCAACATTATCTCGTTGCCATGCTCATTCAATTATCATCATTAAAACCTAAGTGGCACAGTTCACCATTAATTGGCACGTCATTGCGTGATATGACTTGATGACTAATCAAATTTGTCGCGTCTGTATTTGAGAGCCGAGACATAGCAATCGATTAACGACCAAATATAAACGAATTAGGGTCGGTTTTTGAGTGTTTGTGGTTTATGATTGAATGCTAGTGTTTAGGAGAGACAATGAGCCGTGAGGATAATAGCTAGACAATATTGCATAAAACCTATGAGCTTTGATTGTGACGAAATGAAGCTATTATGATGCAGGCGGTTGGTTGTTTGGATTTGTTTATTAGAGCATATTCCGAAATATTTGGTGAAAGCGTTTTAGGAGACCCGTTAGCAGAGATTTATCGAAACGGGTTGGTTTAGGCTGTGATTGTTAGGGATTATTTTGCTCTTGAATAGCAGGATTACGTTTGTTATTCGAATAAAAATGTTTTGAGAGGCGCTCTAATTCAAGTAGGTAACTCTTTTTATTTGGTTATTTTTACGCTTTGTATTTGCTATTGCTACGTATTTTATGTAGATTTTACCTAGAACAAAAGATAGTCTTAATTTTTCTTCTCGTTTAGACAAGTGGTCAGCCCTGGGGTCAGAAAAAAGCCTAAAAGCTTCTGACTGGGCTTAACGACGATTGTCTCACGATAAAAATGGGGACTGACGGCTTAACGTGCTCTGCAAAGCACGGTAGTGTAAATACCACTTTTTGTAGCGGTCACTCAACAAAGTATTGACTGACTGCAGCGAACGTTGCTTAACTTTACTAGTTGTGCTTAACTAAAGATAGTTAACATTTCACATTATGTCCATTTGTGTAATTTCCACTGTTAGCTTTGATTTGTTTGTAATAATATTGAAAAAAATATTCACAATAAATGGCTCTTCAATTTTACAAGTAGGCATAAAGCAACAATGCAATTTATTTCTGTGACTGTAAAGAATGCAATTCTAACTATGTCACTTGGAGCATTCGCTTGTAATGTAACGTTCCAAGCATTACATCAGTGAAGGAGGGGAACCGAGTATTACAGTGTGCAAACTGTAATGTTACAGATTCGAGCATTACGTTGGTGAGGGAAAACATTTTTAAGTTTGCTTATGGGTCGGTGGATTCTTTGTAAAATATCCAAACCGCCTGTGTTTTTTCGGTTTTGAAATAATTTATGGCACCAATATCATTTCTTCTGATTTTTTCGTTAATAACATTGTCAAATTAATATTGATGCGCTCACAACGACCGCTTTGTCTGACATTGTGGAATGAACTAAATTCCCAAAATCAAATCTCATTAAAAGCGAATGTTCGTCAGTCAGGGACAGTATTGTAATGTTATGCTCAAAATCGAATCTGAAATGTACGTTACAGGCGAATGCTCCAAGTGAGGGAGAACTTTTTTATCTGACACATAACGTATATCTCCGTATCGATATAAATCGTACACACTATGAAAACTTTGTTCAGTCATGTTTCTAAAAAAATATAACATTTTGATCAACTAAATAATCATATCCTTAAAAATATTCTTTCAAAAATCTACAATCAAAGTTAAAAGAACAGTTGTTCAAAGTACGGCTAATTTCCCATTCAGCAAAATTAAACCGCCATCAAAAAAGTCACTGTAACCAGAAATGGCCGAACTTTACGAAAGTTAATTAATCACTTTAAAATTAACTTCAAAAAGCCACTTTATATCATTCCTGAGCCGGCTCAAACCGGTTAGGACTGGGTCTGACCGGTTACATTTCAGATGGTACGGAATAAAAAGAAAAGAGCAAAAAATAAAGCGGGACCCTGTACTCGTGTGTTTTGGTCACTTTTCGTATGAAACTCTTTTTTGTGGACAAGTTAAATACTTGGTATTGTAGGTATTGTTAGACTTTTTTGCCGACTTCAAAAGAGCAGGCGGTTCACAATTCAGCTGTATGTTTATATATAAATGTTGGTTCACATCAGCAGCCGGAAGACGTCCACTGCTGAACATAGGCCTCCCCTATGAAACGCCACTTTGGACGCTTATCATAGGAGAGTTTGCTCTCGCAGAAAGTTTTTATGTAACTAGGAGAATGCTGCTGCCCATTCCCTGTATATTCCCATAGCCGGCTCTTACGGTACTCACGGGAAGAGATGGGGTGGTCCTAATTTTCACACCGCGCCGGGAGCACACGGCTAATAGAAATAGTTGGACATTATAATAATAATTTTCAGTGTCATTGGCACAACAGAATATGACAGTTTCCGACGCTTATAGAGTAGAAGATTTAACCTCTTCAGCTGCGTATGAAACCGGACGTTCGTAACCAGTTACGATTGAAGAATAATTCTTCGTAATACGATACTAGTGACTATGGAATGAGTTTATTTCTTTACGTGACACATTGGTTACCGCAAAGGAAAAACATAATTATAATAAATGTTAAAATAAATCAATTTTCTGACACAATAAATCATAACTTAGGAAATTATATTGGAGGTTCTTTTCTCGACAAAATAATAGAACTGTATAAATAATGAAAAGTAAGCGGGGGTTACTTTTTATTATAGTTTTTAGTTCTATTGTTTAGGGAGCCGGATACCCTTTCGGTATAAAATCAATAAACAAAAAACATTCAAATATAATTCGTGTTCCCCACGTAATTCACTTATAGCGCTACCCTGTGACAGGAAAGGGCAACTAATTGTGACGACACAAAATACAATTATCGTATGATAGAATTATGACGTAGTCTTTGCGGTTGTAAAGATAAACTCGTTATGTGTGTGTGAGGGTGGTTTTTGTTGTGGGGGAGAATTGATGCATTTTGAATGCAGCTAATGAAGTTATTTTGGGCTTTGTGATGATTTTGGCTTTGATTTTGTCTCCCTTTATGTGCTGTCCACTGAACACAGATCTACATCTGCCATGAGAATAAGAGAAAGTTTAAATGCTTCGACATTTTTTACTGCATGATGCTTTTTTATATGCTAAAATGTGCATACGTTTGACAACAACTCACCTGATGGTAAGTGACACAGTAGTTTAAGGTGGAGCACGTTTGCCCTCGAGATACCCATACACTCTTGACCTGAAAAGACCCAGGTTATACTCAGGAGGAAACACTGTTGCTGGAAGAGCATTCCATTCCTTGGCCGTTCGGACTATGAATGGCTTAGAAAAAAGCTTAGTGTAGACTTGTGGTATGTACACTAACGACGTAAGGATGTGAAGAATCACCAAGCCTTGTTTTTAACCTTTTAACCATGAATGTATAAAACCTACT
This sequence comes from Ennomos quercinarius, assembly GCA_910589525.2. NCBI lineage: Eukaryota > Metazoa > Arthropoda > Insecta > Lepidoptera > Geometridae > Ennomos > Ennomos quercinarius. The sequence goes on from OU342503.1 coordinate 16,159,703, forward strand.
GATTCCGCAAGGTTATAGACCGCAGTAAAATGCCAAAATGGTGGCGACGTAAACAGTAGTTCTGCGAAAGGTAGACCTTGTGAGCGAGCACAAACGTTTTTGCAACAATAATTATGTTCAGTTTTGTGCATAATGGTTATGCACAAGGCTGATCACGTCAACAGCCGGAAGACGTCCACTGGTGGAGAGAGCGTGCGTCGCACCAGCGTTCTTCGCAACTACACACCCCCCTTAGAAACCCCTTGGACCCCCTTGGACTCCCCTTAGAATAAGTACCTATAGAAAGTAAGTTTTTAAACAACACCGTCTCAAAACGTACGCCACTTTTTTGGTATTTTAGATGGTTTAAGAAAAGCTTGATGCTTGATTAGCTTGCCAGTGGGATGTGTCACCAGGACACTTATGCTGTGTTTTTCTGATGTGTTGTGGCACGATTTCACCGCGCAACCACGCTACTGTCATTGTAAATAATTTCTTGGAGCTCTTCATACCGAGAACTAGCCACGCGAACGTCGTACGGTGACATATAATAAATGTACTGTGGTTCTATAGGTACTTATTCTAAGCCTACCCCATAATTTATGCTGTAATTACCACGCATGGCAGGCGGCTTGATGATTGCGAAGATTTTAACACCAAGGAGAATGCTGCTGTCCATTCTCTGGATATACCCCTTAGCCGGCTTTTACGGCATCCATGGAAAGAGATGGGGATGGGGAAGGGATGGGGTGGTCCTATTTTCATACCGCGTAGACCACACAGGTTGGCTGTGAGTGCCATCTATATTTTATTTCCAGTCTGAGCTCATTACTTATAAAGTAAAAACACTACTCTCTCTTAATCCCCGAGCGAAATAGTGGAACATTTATTTGACATAAAAAAGACGCAGTGGTTCCACGCTCCGTTTTTTTTTGTAGCCAAAACAACGTGTACTAAATCATCGCCGGGCGCACAGTGCGGTCAATGGGCAACAAAAGGTTGTGACTCTAATTAGTTTTTTTGTTCAACTGCGCAATATTTTACGTTTTTGACCGCATCCGTAGGTAATAATTTTTCAATTAAAATGCTTTTACGTTTTAACGATCGGTGACATTTACGCGTAAAATGGAATGTTAATAATGAAGAATTTATGGTGGTTTTTATGAAAATTTCTGGTTTTGTGATTTAGTGATGTTTACTCACGTTGTGTGGTGATTCTCGTCGGGAACTTACCTGAAAAATAAAACATATATTTACACAAACAATTTTTTTTTTATTTTTATTAGACATTCAAAAATTCCTATAACAACCTAGAAATTGTTATAACGAATATAATGAATAATAACATAATAATGCTCAACGATCGCATACATAGATCTAATATAATATGTGTTGGACCTAGGCCGTCGCTTGAGAGAGAAAGGGTGGTATCCCGGTCGGGCTGGTTTGTGGTCCAGCTATAAATGCTTGGCTATAATGGCCATCCAGTGAGGGAACGCCGCGAGTGTGCTAGGGACGTTTGGTCATGGAACAGTGCAAGATGTACTTTTTTTATTAGTGTTACTTAAGTGTTTTTTAAGCTAAATTTGACGTTACATAACCAAATTTTAAAATGTGTAGGTACCTATAGTTCTAAGTTATATGACGATTTGTATATATCAAAGTTTGAAACAAAATTGTCAATTTAGTTTGATAAACTAATAACTGTTTTTGAAATAAATAAAATGAATGGAACGAATATTGAAAACATAATTATTATGAGAAATAGTATCTCTTAGAGAAAAATAATTATAGATTTAACTTATAATAATTTATAAAAGTATTAGTATCTATGTGGACATCCATTCCTACCTTACCAACAGCTTAAAAATGGATACGGATTTAATTATTCTGGTCACACATAAATTCCTTCATAAAAAGTACAATCATCCTCTCAAAACCATTATAAAAGTACGTGCCAGTAGTTAAACCCTTGCATAAAAGTTATAGAAGAGCTGGAAAACGTCCACAATCAAAAAAATCTGCATGTACAAATTTTCAGAAAACTTTTCTTTTATAAACTGCGTTAAAACATTTTATTTCCTGAACTTTGCAACTCTGTAAAGTTGTATTAACGGTAACTCGGCTCTTGGTTTTGTTTTAATAATAGGAGTCAATAAGTTACTTATGAATTTAATTAGTTATTATTCATTTAAGAGATAGTGATATTTTGCTTTGCGCTGCTGTGGTTTCCAAAATGTCTTTCAAAAACTTTCTTATTTCTGTTTCCTTATAGAAAGCGATACGACAGTCAGGCCAACATACAAAAAGACAAACAGTCAAAGTTACTAAGCAAAACTGCGCTGCTAATTTTATTTTGAACGAGAGAAGAAAAAAAACAGTGAGTTGGTCAAAAAGTTGCCACTGTACTTACGTTGATAGACATTAATTTGGACGTAATTTAGTTGTATGTGTACATTTAAATTGTTAGAAGGTAAATAGAGTACTGGCGCATATCTGTAGGGTAAGCATCATTATGAACGTGTTGGATGGGATATGGGAATCGTAATTACACACAACTTGGTCTACAATCTATGTTACACAATCCAAGGCTAGGCACTTTTTCTCATCGAATCGGCTGCTTAACCCTTACCAAGCTCAGGTCAGGGCCTGCATGAAGTACTGTAGCCACCTGAGGGCACCACCCGATACCAACTTGCAGCTTTAGACACAATTGAGCGGCGTGCCAAGAAGCTTATCAACGATGAGAGACTAGTTAAAGGGAGAGTTCAAAGTCTTGAACATAGACGCAAGATCACCGGTCTGTCGGTCTTCTATCGCTTACATTTTGAAGAGTGTGCACATGCCCTTCATCAGCTTATTCCGTCATCCCGTTTCCATCATAGAACTACAAAACTTGGTGATTCTTCACATCCTTACGTCGTTAGTATACCACAAGGCCGCACTAAGCGTTTTGCTGAGTTATTCATAGTCCGAACGGCCCAGGAATGGAATGCTCTTCCAGCTACAGTGTTTCCTCCTGGGTATATATAACCTGGGTCTTTTCAAGTCAAGAGTGAATGGGCATCTCATGGGCAAACATACTCCACCTCACTATCATTTAAATAACTAGTTTACTCATTTATTAATAGCGAAGTAGATCTTTAATACCTTAAAAAAATCTAGTATCAATTCGTTTTCCAACTAGCATTCTTTTTGTGTTTTGTGCCGGATTGATTTATTTTTATTTATTTATTTAGGTATTTACCGATGTATTTATAAGTATACTGGCTAGCTTACCTAGATTCGGTCTCTAGAGAACTCAACTTAGTTAACTTTCTTTATTGAAAACAGTCGTTCCCTAAACTTATCTGAAAGCAGACGTAAAGAAAACTATCCAGGACAAATAAACTAGCGCTAGACAAAGTAATAAGCAGGTAGTTAAGAACTCGAAATGGATGACAGAATAAAGAATATTGCAGAATGAGACAAAATCTTCAGTACTTTAGCAGCCAAACTGGGTAGGCTTTTCAACACTAAACCTTAATCTACGTTTATGTACGCTAACACTTGAAATGTACCTGTTTCTTCGCATAAAGTCTTTATTTTCCGGTATTTAGACTGATGGAAAAGAAAGGTTCTAAACTGAATATAAAATTAATAAATCAAATTAGGATCACCATATCAAAAATTGTATACTCAAAACTGTATTATTGATGATCAAACGTAGATCAAAAATAAATGGACGGTTTTATTCATTTTATTCAAAGCGTTTTATGATAAGGCCGGTGCATCGGAGTGTAATATCGCGAGAATGAAATCATTACATATAATTGCATGGCTTTTGTAGCAATATAAATAATAAACAATAGACATTTTCAATGGTTTTCATGATACTATCCGTGCAATCTCTTTTAAAATTGTATTCCATAGGGAGTCTAGTCAGGCAATAAGAATTTTACATTGTAGTGTAACGAAGACCACTGCAATAACATCTTACGGGCATTTTACTGCCCTCCCCCCACGCTCTCACGTTTTACTGTATATCGGAAAAGAACCACATTTTATGGTTAAGACTTAATAATAGATTAAACTGGTGCAGACTCGTTGGTTAAAATATTTCATGCCCTTGCGAGTTGTAGTGATGTGACTTGTTTGGTATCCGAATCATCCGGCGTTATCCGGCCACTTGAAGTAACTAATTACTTCAAGTGGCCGGATAAACGCCGGATGATCTGGGGGTCCAGCAAAGATCCCTCTCCATTAGCGTTAACACTATGCTATGGATTAGCTGTGACTGTGTGTGTGCTGTCGTTCCCATACATTTTGAGTTATCTTTTGGCGTTAACGCTAAAGGAAAAGGATCTTGGCTAGACCCCTTGTTATGTGTCTCGCTTAGAGTAGGTTTATTAGTTGTGACTGGCCTTCGCAATCGGTAGCAGGTCTGTCTTTTTAACTGTAGGTTGTGGGTTCGATCCCCACCAAAGATAATGATATATGAACATATGTTTGCTCTGTGTATATTAATAAACAAAAAGAGTGTAAGTATTCTATGAATTAGCTGGTTCCTATACCTAGTACAAGTGTCGCTTAGTTTGGGGCTAGATGGCGCTGGGTGAAATGACTACAAATATTTATTTATTCATTGACATTTATTCATGGCATAGCGATCAATAATAAAAAAAACAGCTGATTGCATTATATTTCGATCAGCGATCACTTATTTTCTAAATCTATAATTATTTATCATGTTTTTGCTTCAATTCTGTATTCTGTAATAATTCATCGTATTTTAGCCATCGCGTCAGACAACACGTGAAAATTACCACTTCAGAGTAAAGTCGTTTCATTTCAAAATTAAGCAAGTAACTTAAAAATCATTTTTCACTTTCAGTGTGGCTGCCTGGCCGAATAACCCGTCCCATCTCTACGCGCAACTTTTGTAGCGAGCTTATTAAACTTTTATCTGGCAGTGTGGGGGATCGAGTTAGAAGTTGGACATTATGTCCGCATAGTGGGCAATGCAGGTCCCACTGTGCCGCGCTGATTCAATTTACTGTTGCGCGGGATTAATGTGATTGCTTTATAATTTGGTTGGAAAAGCGCAGTCTATGAAACGGATTTTGAATAAAAATTTATTAATTTTGAAACATTTATTGAAATATTTTTTCTTTTAGTATGGAAACATCCTAGTATAAAACTGTAATTAGTGAAGGGTGTCCCATCTTTATTTATATTGAGTAAAAAATGCAATTTTACTTAAATGAATTACATTTTTACAGCTATAAATCAAAAATCTTTAAATAATGTTATATTTTTGCAATTGTAATCTAAATAGTTCAAACATTTCTAGAGGGTATTTTTGTTTTCTGTCCACACCATAAAACTCTAAGGTATAAAATTCCTGTTAATTGAGAGAAGCGACCCCCCTCTTCCATACAGTGCCATAAAGTGCCAACGCATTCCATCTCTAAATGTTATCCGATTTTGATGATATGTTGTCTAACCAGTAAAAAACTATGCTCGTACGTCTTCCTTTTTTACGTTTTTACAATATCTTCGTATTTATAGCCACCTGAAATTACGATTATTTTGGCGTCAAATTATGACGAAGAAAAGTAGTTGTAACTAGAACACGAAACATATTTTCAAAAAGATCAAGATGTGCAAGCATTGATTGAAAATCATTGGCGCCCAAAACGCAAACATGTAGGTAAATTCACTTATGAACTCTATTGTCTCTATCATACGTGCGGAGAGCAGAGCGACGCCAATAACATTTTCAAATACCAGGACGGTCCTCTTAAAACTAGTGTTAATGACCACGAATGTTTTTAATATAGAAATCAGTTTCAAGGTTAACGAATGATGGGTTTTCAATAATAAATGAAACAGCAAACGATATTCAAAATTAAACACCATACACTCCTTTCAACTTACTTTCAAAAATGAAGGCTAGTCGAAAACGTCCAGCTCGTTATTAAGTTAAACTTACTTTACCTACTTGTCTTTATTTAACTTCTATTTCAACAATGACTCCATTCCGAACCGAGGAGTATCCGAGCGTCTTAATTGAGAAGTATCCAAAGAAGTTGCGAACAATAATTCTTGTTCATAAAGTGGCTGACAGACGGGATGAAACCTAGTTAAACTTCGCAATAAATATCTGTTTCAGACAAAAACAATTCATCAACAATGAACATTTTCTTTTTTGAATATGGCCACAGGTCCGTTATATTCTAAACGAAAACTCTTCGAACTAAAAAGCCCTTAACTCGTGGAACCTGTATACGAAGTTTGGTCAAGATTCATCGAAAAATACGGCCTGTACGCGGTACATACATCGACAGCCGAAAGCAAATTTGGTGAGTTGAAGCAGATACTTTCGCTACCTTCGTTCGCCCGGTCACTTATTTTTTGATCTGTAAACTAGACATTAACAATGCCGAAGAGTGAATTTCTCAATCGCCTTTAGTAGGTATAAGACTTTAAGAAGACTATCGACTATTATACGCTGAAATATGAGTGCGCTACTTGGTGTCGAAATTCGAAAATACGAAGAACTTAATATGAAATTGGATAAAAATAGAAAGAAAGAAAAAAAGAAAAATAATTTATTTATGACAAAAACACAATAAACAGTACAAATACGATTAACAGTAAATTGTCATTTGCCACAAATCGGTCCCAACTTAGCTTAATGCTGGTCATGAGACCAGCGCTGGGCTTCCGTTGGGGCCGGTTCAGTGTCGTCACGGCGCAGTTACATCACAGCTACGAATTTAAAACATTTACTTATATTTTATGTAACCAGGCATTCTAATAAAAACTATAGGTACTGTGAAATGACAAAAATGACAATCAGAAAAATTACAATATCCTAACAATCTACCAAACTAAAAGAAAAAAACACTATAAAGAGTAGCAAGAAAAGACTGCGGCAGCTACTACAACAAATACAAAACTAAAATAAGTAACTAGGTAAGTTGCATTATGCTCTGACAAAATTATAACTTTACACCACGAAAAAAGTAACATAGAAGTGACATGAAAATAGAGTCATTGACTAACAGTTAAACTATGCTACAAATTGAACAACGTTACATAACTCCTCAGAACTATATCATATAAAAAAATACGTCCTCCATAATGTTTATGAACCTATTGTACGCAGGCCATTGCTTGCATACCCCATTCCCTTCGCTTCGCAGATTCGGCAGTTCCGTGATAGGATTAGCAGATGGACGGGGACGATGATGAGCTCTGGATCGTTAAGGCTGGATTTTGCGGTTTTAGGGAACCAATGGTCAAGGTCCCGTTTCCAGCTACTTGCAAAACCCATTTCTATGTCAGTGGGAAAACTGACTGTTTTTTTATATAGCTAAACCAATTTGGACGGTACTTTACGACTTTTTATTTGACGTACGAATTAAGATTCAAATTTAAAGTTACAACAGGAACAGTTAAATAAGTGGTGAACCAATAACACATAAAACATAATGTTTTATTATGCATATTATTTTATAGAAATATAATAATAATTATTGTTATTGGTGGTTGAGTAAAAGTTTTTAACTATTGCTACTGTTCATATTTGGAAAATTACAGTAGTACGCCAACCATTGACAGCAGTGCGCCGACCTATAATACAAGCAATGTACGGTCCCATGCAAGGAGTAGTGAGTAGTGTACCAACCAATGTGAGTCGTGTTTCAACAACAATAAGTTTAATATCACTCCATTGGCTGTTCCTTTACAAGTACATCGGAATTATTGAAATAGGTATTTTGTCTATGGCGGTGATTCCCACGAGAACAATGCTTAAAGAGGGTTTTTCTGTAATCTTAAAGGATTTATAAAATATTCATGGAACAGTGGAATGCTCCTACAGTTGAAGGAAACTTATGTTTTAGATAACGCCAAAATACTTTTTGTAATGTAACATTGGAAAATTTATTGCAGACTTTTAAAACACGAATGTGTATGATTTTTATAGCAGTATCACCAGATTAGCGTAATCTACAGATTAATTTGTAAAGGAAAATTTGAATCACAAACGGGATGTGAACCCGCATCAATTCATCCCTTTAGCCGGGACATGGTTTACTCAAGCACGCACATACGAGTTTTAAAACACCTATGGGTTTCAAAATTGCTATTTTTGGCTCCAGACAAAATATTTGATAAACAATTATTGTCCTTTAAAGTGAATAACGTAGTAACTAAAAGTTCGTATTTTTCTAAAAATAAATGATTATTAAATATTAAAAAAAAATATTCATAAAAATGTTTATTCTACGATTACTAAACCTTGCAACAACTCCTCACAATCAGATCCTTTTATTCTGGTATAATACAATTATAACAGTCGCATTACTCACTGTAACTGGAAGATAAATTACTTGCCACAAATCTAATCGGGCCCTAATTTCGGTTTTTAGGCGCGAAGAGATTTATTATGAAGGCGTGTTGCTATTCGTTACAGTAAATAAAGTCCAGCGTGCACTGGCGGACGATCGTTATTTAGTTATAAATGAAAGAAAAAATAAGAAAGAAAAAGATGAAGAAAAAAGTGAGGAAAGAGTGAAAAAGGAAGAAATGCAAGCACAGGGAAGAAGGTAGAAGATGAAAAGAGAATCAACGATTGCTGGTTTGTAAGTAGGTTAAAATTCGAATGTAGATGATGCAATGCGATAGGTACCTACCCATACCCAATTCTCATAAAAGCACTTTACAAAGTTCCTTATTTACTTCAGCGATGGTGTATAGATTTCGATAAAAAAATTTTGAATCTGCAATAAAAGTAGTTTTCTTCCCGAATGTCTACAACTTTTCAATTTTGAAAGCAAAATAGTCAGCAAAAACAAAAAGAAAAATATCAAAATAGCAGCTTTATTGTCCGCCAAGCCTTATTCACCGCGGTTACTTTTCCGATCCACTGATATAAACAGTCGGTCGGTATTAAAACTGTGTTATACAAAATTCAAACACTTTTTGTTTATACTATCTGAGTGTGAATTGAGATATTTTCCCGAAAGGGTAAATTTACTCCCCCGAGGTAGACAATGCTTTTTCTACGACTTTTCTAAATTAATAGTTTTTCATTGAAGAAATGCCATGTAAAGTTTACGTTCGAAGATAGCCGTAGTGCAGCTGGGTGGTTGAACTTCGTCCTTGACCGAATGCACTTAAATGAGTTTAACAACCTGTGTTTAGAAATGAATTTATAGTATCTTGTTAACTCTCGTAGCGATCGCACGTGCATATTTGTGAGTGGATTTATTTTTTAGTATGGAGGTTTGGAAACACGCAGTTTCAAGTAAGGCTCTCACAAATTTTGGGCTATAATGGTCCCAGTCCCCCCCCTTTCGGGATAACATACTAGCGGCAACTTTACGTAACTATAAGAACTTCATCAACTTCATACAAATATTTTAGAATATTAGATAGCAATACAATTATAATGTACATTCTAATAAACTCGTACTTGTTATAAGGGTACTGAACTATAGTTTATAAACTATTAACCATCTTTTTAAATTCTCGTAAATTTAACCAATGTTACAGAAGTAGGTGTACAATGTTCTACACTTCCAACAAGCACCGTAATCCGCATTGTCTCAGTAAAATACAAAGTCCGACATTTCTTTGTTCATCGCAGTCGCTCTTGCCACAAAATAGATTGTTTCACTGCAAGTGCATTGTACGAAAGTAAAACATAATTTATAAGAACGATCCAGGAAACTTAGGAGATGGTCTATTACTTTGAATTGATATTATATGAATTTAGGACAAAAGAGAACAATAGTCACCGACATAGCTTTGAGAATTAGCAAGTTGCAGTGGCAGTAGGCAGGCCACATCGCTCGTAGAACTGACAACTGATGGGGAAGAAAGGTTCTCGAGTGGTGACTACAAACCAGAAGACGCAGCGTAAGCTGGCCCTCCACTAGGTGGTCCGACGAGCTGGTCAGAACCGTAGGGAGCCGATGGATGCAGGAGGCAAGCAGCTGCTCAAAGTGGCGCTCCTTGGGGGAGGCCTATGTTCAGCAGTGGACGTCTTCAGGCTGATGATGGTGACGATGATGATGAGGAATTTAGGACGAGCTATATTTCACCGAGCGAGTGAAGCATTTGCTCATAGTCTTTGCAACAACTGACAACATTAATCAACATTTGCTTTAATCTGTCCGGATTTATATATTGTATGGATGTCAGTACTTACGTACAAGTAGTATTTTTCAACAAATTTTGACGAAACTTTGTGTACAGACTCTTCAATTGCATAGATTTATTTTTTTGAAAAACAGTTTTTTTTTTTACAGTATTTGTACGTCCAGTCCTTTATCAAACCAATCACACATTTCAAAGCCCTTGCGTTAGTTTCCAAAGATTCGGAATGTCTGACGTCAGATCAACTGTAAGTCCTTTTTCCGTCATCTCGTTATTTCTTTGACGTTTGTTGGATCTAATTGAAAGGAAAGATAAAGTTACTTTGTTACCTTTGTTAAAGACAACGTCATTTGTTCTATGTATAGGTAAGTATAGAGAACTAGAAGTGCCTGACCCGTTCATCTGTTTTCCTATAAAAATTCAGAATTTTCTGAATAAACTGCTATGTTAGTGTTGGTCGTGTAAGTGACCAACATATTGTGTGAAAAATTACATCCAAATTGGTCAGTTTCAGCGTGAAAGCCGCGAATAGAAGCGACGTTTCACTTTTGTATATTAATTAGGGAGTAGGGAGTAGGGAGTAGTAGAGGGAGGGTATGTGTGTGATCGTTGGATGATGTTTATTTATTATTAGTTTGTTTTTAGCGCAAATTAATTTGAACATCAAATAAATTCAAATCATAACTAAAAACTAAAATGAAACTGCGCCCAGAAATCACAGCAATATTACATTACAATAATAGCAAGCCCATTTAAAAAATTGTTATACCGCTTCCCCGTTCCTCCATTTAGTTTTCTATTCAGCTGATGAAGGTTCGCAGCGACTAGTAAATAGCTAGAGGTAGCACTGCGCCGCGCCACATATCCACGCCACATGGCGGGTGTGCATAGATCTTTGTAATGGTTTAACTTACAGGCGGTAGCGGTTTACGCCCAGTATCTAAAACAAAATGATTTGAGTATTAAGCGTAATTCTATTGAATCAGGCGTTCGCAGAAATTCAATATACATTATGTAGTACCTATTCATATGCATTTAAGACAGATTTAGGCAAGGTCATTGGTTATCGATTTTTTTTTGTTTCATACTGTCGACAAATATAAGTCTACAGATGTTTCGTTTGGTTGTTTAAATCATTGTTTTCGCCACTCAAGATTTTACTCTATCCACAGAGTCTATGCAAAAATTTGGAACGAGTCCTACTATTTGGAAAAATAATATATTAATTGAAATGGAAGCACTAAGTTATCGATATGCACTATTACCGTTTCTCTCGCTATTTTTTCTTTTTCATCCATTCTTCTACCTCTGGTATTTCTGTTCTATCTTTTCTTTTCTTTTCTGGCTTACCTTTACCTATTTCAAGATTATTAAGAGACCAGCAATAATCTATGTGTACGGTTACTTTGTCGTTTTGCTACTTTCAATGTTTTTCGTGTCTTTGTGAATGGTAACAATTTTAAAACGCTCCCGCCCTACTTCCGGCACATGTCCAAAATGGATTTTTCAATTGGCAGTGCACTTTTTACCCCTCCATTCACTTCTGCACTCCATCGCATCATATTTGAACAGCTAGTGGGTTCATGAATGCGCAAACTAAACCATCCGTTTTAGGAGAAGTGTTAAAAATTGGCGGATATTTACGAATATTCCCGAAGCATACCGGGTTCCCATGTAACAAACTGTACATGCACTATCACACAAGTGATGATAGTAGAAAATTTATTTACTTCATATTTATTTCATTAACTAAAACGGCAAAAGCATATACGAGCAAAAGCATAACAGTAGCAATGCTAGCTATGCTATGCTCATGTAGACGTATATTATGCATCTATACGAGATTGTCAAGTGTGTTGCATTCAGGCGCGGATACAGGGGGGGGCATGGGGGGGGGGGGGGCCGGGGGGGCGCCCCCCCCCCCCCCCCCCATGGCGCAGGCAGTCCAGCACCAAGCACGGTAATTATCCAATTTACCAGGAAGATATAGGTGCATGGAATTCATCATTTAAAGAAAAGAGCACAAATTGGTCTTGTATACTTATATTGTGTTTCACCACCACATCCCCAAATTCCTCGATTTGTGCGCCCCCCAGTGCCGTAAAGAGGCCGGTGCCACTGGTGCCTAGGCACAGGGCGTAGACTCTGGGGGGCGCAAGAAGGGCCAGACCAGGCAGGTCTATTATTTTTTCGGTTTGCTCCTGATAAGTTCCCGCTGCGCCCCTAGTGCTCAATTCCAACACATACGTACGTACATCGTACATGCCCGTATCATCAAATATTAGACAAAACATCGCGATCATTTTTTGCCAGCTAGACGCGTTTGCTGAAATACAATAGAGCAAATATAAAAAATTTCGCGCTCGCTTCGCTCGCGTATTTAATATTTTTACTATATTTTGTTTTATAGCAAGCGCGTTTGTACTGACTGCCATGGAATTCATGTTTGAATTGCCATACGCGTTTTCTGAAATACAATACAGCAAATATAAAAAAATTCTTTTTTCTAAATTTTTTTTTGCATAACAAATAATATCGTCATATAGACATCCTAAAATTGCAAAACTGCATTAACGGATGAATAATGTCACTTCCCTCAACTCCCCTCAACTGTCAACTGTCAAACAAAACAGTAATAACGTCAAAACTGTCACGTCCCCACCACAGATTAAACGCAGTACTCCCAGCAAATTATATTACGTCTGTCTGTCTGTCTGTAACGTCAGGGGTTGGTGAACCTGCCCTTGTGCAGCTTGATTGAGTTTAGCAAACTATAGGCTTATGGTTTATCGTAGCTTTGCACCTGGGAGATAGGTTGCAGCGGTAGAGCCTCAATTCTTAAACAACGCCGGTGTTTATTAGGTTCGACTTACTATGTATTTTGTGACTATGTACGGTCGTCTGCAGAATATGCGTTTTTGCAATGTTTCACTTTATTTTTTTACTATCTTCTTCTATACATATAATAAAAGTGTAATTGGGCTAAACCTGTACATTGAATATTTTTTTAATAATATTGATTACATTAAACTTCTTTGTCGATATAGAAAAAAACATTTTGAACACGCATCATGCTGAAATTACTGAACGGATTCAACTGAAATTTGGTATGGTTATAGATAATTATTCAGAACAACATTTAGACTTAGAGTATATATACATAGGCATACCTTGCTTATGTATACTCTAAGGTCTCAACAAATTCGCACTACAACATTCATGTTGCTTGTCAACAAAACCTGTTATTTATTCTTAGCAAGAGTGTCTATCTGTAGATGAAAAACTGGAAATGCGTTGAACGGAAAACCGTGAATTAATTTAGACAAAATTAAATGTACATCCATCGAGATAGCCATTGTCATAAAGAAAATTATAATATTAATGTATAATCTCTAGAATATGCAAAATATTATTAACTTCCCTGGTCGGTACCCGAATTGGCTAAACGAGGGCTACAAAGCCATCTGAATTTGCGGCCGACGCGTTTATCGTTCCAATCAATGCTACCAAAACCTGTAAGAGAGACCTAAACAAAGCGAGCCCGGACCGTATCAGCAGAAAATTCACGCAGACGACCGTGTCCAATTAAAAATCGTGCTTTTATTTTAGGATTCCGTAATCGTGGAGTTGGAACGTAATTTGAGCTCTGCTTCAATTTGTATTTTTTATACACTAGGATAGTAAATATGATTTTGATACCTATGATAGCTCAGTTGGTAGGTATTTTTGATCCGTAGATTGTAGGTTTGAATCCTGTAATGACATTTTGGTAAAACAAAAACAATCGCCTGGCTAGCTACCATTCTCAACTAAATAATCGGTTACCAAACGTAGCATTAGATAGTGAAACTGATTAAATATTTTTGACTTTGATAAGGTTGGGGAACGTTAATAGAGTCAAAAATATTTAAAAGTATAATCTAGGTGAGTATGTAGCCTAAAATGGGTTTGCAAGTTTAAATCAATGTGAAATGTTTATAACTACTCTGAACTCCAGATTACAGAGCCCGTTACACACTTGGCCAGATTTTTATTTAATTTTTTTAATACAAAAACCGGCGTCGGACCGACGCCGACGGGTGAAGTTTCGTAGCCCTTTGCGATATAGAAAAAGGCAGCTTTGAAGGCTGTGCAGTTAGGAAACGGAGAAAAGAGAGTCAAGCAATTTTTGCCCTTAAATAACGTTACTTACTATTCATTTCTGTTATAAAATTGTTCATACGAGGAAGATATTGCAATGCAAATATGATAATTTACACTGCAAAGAAGGTATTATTTAAGTTGTGTATTACCCTACACAATTTTGTTTTCCATACAAAACTACAAATAACTAAAATAAAGTAACTGTATACATTTTATATACTATCACGTGGCCTACCTTTTAGTAATATCCTTTTCAAATTAAAAATTTAAATTATAAAGCAAATGTTGAATTTTCATAAAATCTTGGTGCATTACATAAATTAGTTTCGTAAGAAAAAGTCCTTTGAAATCGAGAAGTTTGACTCGCGGGGAAATATATTTTTGAGAGTCTCAGAAGTTCGTGGATCGCTGCCCGTGAGATTATTTGATGAAATCTCTTCGATACGCTTGGGAGACACTTTCAGTTATTTCATGTTTGTTTTTGAGACTCATAATAGTTTTACCAGAACTTGACTTCGTAGATATCTTGGAATAATAATTTTGTGAGTTGAAACTAATAGAAAATTTAGTCCTTCAAGAAATTTACATTTTACGTTATCATTCTTACATTGTTGTCTAACCACGAACCGGAAGACGCAGTAATATGTAGACTGAAGATCTGGTCATAACCGCGGGGAGCCGATGGATGCAGAAGGCAAGCAGCCGGTCAAAGTTGCGCTTTGTAGAGGAGGCCTATGTTCAGCAGTCGACGTCTTCAGGCTGTTGTTGATCTAGTTTTCCAGCTGCACAACTACGTTACTAAATAATCCCCCACCCAATCAATGCCTCGTGAACGGCGACCATTAGAAAAGTATTCAATTTGAAGACAATCTTTAAATCTTTCCGCTTTCCTAAATCCTTAAATCTTATAGTATTAAAAAAGCCTTGAGTGTGGAATCCCGTTGAATAGAAATTCTATTAATTTTGGGAATGAAAAGAGTATTTTAATGATCGTTTTGTCCCTTTTGTGCAGGTTTGATGAATGGATTGCGTGTTTGTGGCATTGCATTGGATATTCCTATGTACCTCTCTATAAATAAAATAAAAGAGTTTGTCTTGAGTGACTGACTGTACAACCCAAACTACTGCACATGGGAATTTATATTTGAGAGTTCCGATATGGACAGTGGACAAACGTGTCGCTTACCATCATCGAACAACCTGCGCGTCATGTCAATAATTGACATAAAATAGAGTCTTGAGATTTGAAGGTATTCCTTCCTATTACATACCAAACGTGTCATATGTAATGAAACCTCAGGAAACTGTAACTATGGCTGCGATGTTTCTTTACAGGTTTCAATACAAATGTTATAAAAAGGGGGGTTTTGTATTATTTCTTGTTTGTAGTATAGTTCTTGCCACTGCTCATTTTTTAAATGCAAATGAATGACGTGACGAGCTAGTCGTTCACCTAATCTTAAGCGCCACTGCTGCCCATAACAGATTGCAGTATCACTCGGAACTCTAAATTAATATAGTTTTGCGTGACACTGCACTGGTCACATCATCCTAAGACTTCACACAGTATAGTAATAAGATTACTAGATTGTGTGATCAGATCATAAAGTCTTATTTGCCCAGTAATTTTACTAGCTACAATGCCCTTCAAACCAGAACACAGTAGTGCTTGCACACTACTGCTTGGTGGCAGAATAACTGGCAAAGCGGTGGTGCCTACCTAGACGAATTTTGCAGAAAAGTCCTACCACCTAGTAAAAAGTTTTAGTTATTTAGTTTATTTTATTCGTGTCTATAGTTGAGTACCTACTACAAGAAAATATGTTGTGTACTGACCGCACGACCTACAGACAGTCAAATAAAAAAGTTGAATCAATAACCTGTATCTATCATTATGAAAGATACAAAACTTACAGTTGTTTCCAAAGGTCAAATGCTACCAAATAAACGAATTCTTTTTATAAAATTTTATGTTACTTCACTTATTTATATCAATTTAAAATGTTTATAACTACCTGTTCTCGGTACCCTTAGGCACCTAAAAGATGGAATGCCCTCATAAATAAAGGAAACCATAATTTGTTACTACTGCACTACATCTCGCAAATTAGCAATGCACTAGCATTGCAGTGCGGCAATAAACCTTTAAAATAGAGTTATATTAGATAAAGACCGTAAATTCCATCCTGTGTGTTACGGCAGGCAACCTTGCCGCACTGCAACGTAGACTCACGTCCTGTGATGGATCGCCGCCAAGATGGATGGCACGGTTGCACTCCGAGGTTTCGCTTCTCCATTTGAATATTCCAGATTTAATTTAATTTGCGCCACATTTTGGAAGAGTGTTGTAAGTGAAAGCATGCATAGATTAAATTCTTTTAAAAAGTCTTAAATGACTTCAATCGCCTTTAACTCATACCGAGAAATACAAGTAATTTAGTAAGTATTTTTTTTTATGATACTTATATTTTTGTATGTGGTTTGATTTAATAAATACAACTGGAATGAGTACCTCTAAAGTCAGTTATAGGTAAACAAAACTACTTCGATGATTTTTATTAAATGTCCATGAGACAATTTGATAGTATAACCTTTTAAATACGTTTTTTTTACCGTAATGGGTTCGGAAACGACGGAGATTGAACCTAAAAAAGAAAAATAAAAATGAATTGATAAAAAATAAAATTAAAATAAAACGTGTTCCTTGAAGTCGCGTGAAAATGCAAAATAATTGTTTTACTTGATGTACCAGCTTGGTGGACCGACGATCTGGTGAAGTCCGTGGGGAGCCGATGGATGCAGTAGGCGAGTAGCCGCTCAAAGTGGCGCTCTCTGGTGGAGGCCTATATTCAGCAGTGGACGTGTTGATGGTGATGATGATGATGAGACTTGATGTTAGCCAATCCTTTTATTAATTTTCAAAATAATGGTAAATCTACCTCCACAAAGTGTTGTGTACCATTAATTTTCACTCAATTCAATTCCCAAACTCAGCAAGACTCTGTAACTCCAAAACCGCGATTCGTTCAAAGATATTAATTTTAATTAATGTTCACCGAAACTCAAGGAAATTATACAGTGATATAAACAGTACTCCAAGTAAGTTCATTTGACTGAATTATACCCCTATACCGTTGCATACGAAAGTGAAGCTTAGCTGAATAGAACTAGGAACTAAGTGGTTGGACTTTTCTGCAGTTCGTCTAGGTAGGTACCACCGCTTTGCGAGTTGTTCTGCCGCCAAGCAGTAGTGTGCTAGCACTATTGTGTTCCGGTTTGAAGGGAATTGTAGCTAGTGAATTACTGGGCAAATGAGACTATGATCACACAGCCTATTAACTTTATTACTATACTGTGTGAAGTCGCAGGATGACGTGCGCAGTGCAGTGCCACGTGGAACTATATTATTTAGAGTTCCGAGTGATACTGCAGTCTGTTATGGGCAGCCGTGATGCTTAACATTAGGCAAACAACGAGCTCGTCATGTGATTCACATACATCAAAAAAAGAAAAAAAATAATAATTTCAGTAACATGAGAGGCACTATGGAAAATGCAGAGTACCGTCATATTTACTTATTTAAAGTGTGCCACGTGTATGAACGTGCAGCATAACAGTGGCAGATATTTAAGTACCTAATTGATCGAGCGAGGGAAGCGAGCCAGCTCTTCTATCATGATCATCTCATCAGTCTCTTACTTGTTAGATTGTTTATGGCAGTACTAGTTGCACCCCGTGGTTTCACCCGTAGATGAAAAGTATCTACGTGTTAATCCAGCGTATAAGCCATTTACATTTTCAAATTTCGCCAAAATTGGTACAGTAGTAACGGTAAGAAACTTTCACAAAAACAGACACACAAACTTTCGTAGTTATAATATTAGTAGGATTGACAGTATATAGTTGGATTACTGTCACTAAAATATACTGTAAGTATATTAACATAGATAAACCGTCGTGTTTGCGTAGGTAGGTAGGTACTGGCAAACTTTTTGTTTCGTTTGATTTCGTTAATATTTCGTGTTTATGTTCGTACCTGGGTAGAGGGTGGCTATCCCGACCTTTAAGTAGTGACATAGCGAAATATTAACCAGAGCATAAAGTAGACGCGTTGAAAATCATTGTGGTAGCACCTTGCAGAAAAAAAAACAGGATAAAGTGGTTATGCTTATTTGTTCTCTGTTCAAATAATGACTTTATTATTTAAAAAAGAACTAGGTTTAAACCAGTTCGAATTTTGAACTAAATTCATTATTATTAATTTATTGAACAACTCCATACTTCGTTTCCTTCTTTTGCCAAGACCTTGAAATTTTGCCAGATTACACGCAACTGGTTACTCTATGAACCTACTGGTTCAGGCACTAATCATACCAATTGATAGATAAACTGATACAATCAGGTGAAAATGATAATTTCATAACGCGAAATTAATTTTGCCACAAGTATGATTGTGCTGACAGTTAAAACTATCACGAGGAGAGCTTTAAAAGAAGTGGTAAAAATTATACCTACTTTAAAAAAATATTTATTTGTAAGTATGACTTGTAAATGCAAAAAGAAAGTAAAATATCAGCTTTTGTTATTGCGCAACATCATGCCAAAATAACACTTTCCCGCTCACTCCCGTGCTATCGCACTACTCATGTAATTCTTTAGTTACACCCTTCTCACTCTATTCCACTGTGTAGCGGGGGAGGATCTCTTCTTGTTTTACTTTGTATCATTGAACAGAGCTTCAAAACACAAACAGCTGACTGAAATTAGGTCGTATTGGATACCTACGACCTACGACCTAATTTTTGATAAAATCATTAACCGGTTTAAATGTTTTTTCCCCTATTTCCTTACTTAAGCCTGCCTTCCTTCGCCGGCTCATGCATCATCATTACCCTCTAAACTGCCAGTAGGCTACTTGTATGGAGCTGTAAGCTACAACCGAATTATGTGTACGATCCGTCTGTCAGTCGCCCCATGAATATTTAACAGATCGGTGGGTAAGGGCTAATCATGCGAGTAAACCCTGGAGGCAGCATTAACATAACGGTGCTCTGTCAGTTATGTCAAAAGTTTGCATTTACCACAATGGCTTGAAATACATGATCTAACTTTATTATAGGTATGAAAGTGAAACCTAGAACGCTGTCTGTGTGATGAGCAGGTCGGAAGTTTACATGCTTTTTTAAGATTCCGTACTCACAGGGTAAAAGCAAGGCCATATTACTAAGACTCTGGTGTCTGTCTGACCTATAAACGGCTGTATCACTTGAACCGCAATAATTTTAATACGAAACATGTCATGTTCTACTAACTGTAATGAAATTAATTGCTCTTAAATAATAGCCAGCTAAAATTTTCACATAATATGCATCAAACTTCGGCGGTATCACTTGACTTAAAGAATATTATAAGAAAAAAAGGGGGTCCCTATATAAAAGGAACGTATTTTTACGTTTTATCTATTGTTTTTAAAAACGGTATTACATACAAGCCTCAAGCATTGTATGATTATAGTGCATACCTACCTAATTTGTATAGTATAACATCTAGTAATGCTTATTTCTCCCGATTTAAATACGTAGCTATATATAGCACGCTTGTTTTTGG
Source organism: Ennomos quercinarius (assembly GCA_910589525.2). Lineage (NCBI taxonomy): Eukaryota > Metazoa > Arthropoda > Insecta > Lepidoptera > Geometridae > Ennomos > Ennomos quercinarius. The sequence goes on from OU342503.1 coordinate 16,179,584, forward strand.
CGCAATTCAGTCCTGTGTAAACATACACTATGTATAATTTATCTAATACTAAAACCAGCCAAATGCGAGATGGACTAATAAACAACTATTTTATTTGATCATATCGCATAAATGTATAAGTCGGAAAGGCGCACCGAGAACAGGCTGTGTCTGACTAGCTAATTACGTTACTCGCAACAAGTTACAGGCGTACATTTCGCAATCATTGCTGTCAAACGTCACTTTGGCAGAGCACAAAGCACAAACAGGGGGGCGACCGTGAGCTCTTGGCACGATTCAAAACAGAGCCTATATTGCATCGCTTTGTTTTTTTTTGTATGGGGATTTTGACAAGCGATCCAGTATAGGCTCTGTTTTGAATCGCGCTAAAAGCTCACGGTACGCCGCCAGGTCTGTGGCAGAAAGCGATCGAGCGCTAGATCACCGTTTGTTAGATCAATGAACTAAAAAGTGCATTATTTTGTTTCCATCTATTGCTGTTCTGTTGCTAGTGGCGAGCAACAGGCGGGCGACTATGACAGATTGCTAAGTGTTTGCTGTCACTTTGCTACTCCTGTTGCTTTGCTACTGTTGCTATTTTTACATAATACGGTAGCATAACTCTTGGTGCGTGATCCTGGCTCGCACTTGGCAGGTTTTTTTCTCTTTATTTATTACTTTACAGCTATTTTAGTGCGCAAGAAGAAACAACGAGCGAACTTTTTCAAAACGTTACTTTACTACATCACATCACTAACACAAAGAACCATTCAATCCAGCCCGTTTAGCCTCTCCATGGCTCCAAATGTAAATAATAGAATGGCAAACAAATTAGAGAACAATTAAACAGCTACGCAAGAGCCCTCTCCAGTTTGCTCAGCCCTCGGGAGTGTCAGCAGCCGATACCGCTTTCTGAAACATTCGAATACCAGCTGAACGAATGAACAGTTAGATGGTACGTTCAATCAAAAGAGTGAAGCTAAAAAACAGAAATACGATGAGGGGTTTTCTTTTAGGCATTGTCGGTTTAGTTCTTTCATCGTCAAGAGATGGCGCTCGCGTAGTACCTACTTTTTTATAATTAACGAAGGATGCTATTCTCTGAGGTTGATTCTCTTAATGGTAATACTAATGTTTCCAGAACTGTCGCCAATGCCATCTAGCGAGAGATAAATAATGCTAAATTGATATTAGGAGAACTGCTCATTGCAGTATCGTATCAATTTGTATGCATATAAGTACTGGGTGTAATTGAGTTCATTAGCATCCTTTGAAACTAGGTACCTACTCCTGACACCGATCACGTTTTATTGTATTGTGTTGTGTTGTATTGTATTGCATTGCATTAAATGCAAATACACATACAAATTTATTTATTGTTTCAATATAAAAGATACAGATAAGCAACATTGCATTTCATTGCATTGTATTGTATTGTATTGTAAGTATTCTAAATGTTAAAGTAAGTACCTACACTTTTTCAAGGCATATTCAGAATATAGGATCTAAAACAATGTTAATTAATGCCATTTTGTTTTTTTTTTGTATTCTAGGCATATAAAAATAGCAAACTAATGAGAAAAGAAGAAGTTCCCTTTCCTACTACTGATGCAAGCAACCCAGGGCAACCAAGAAAACAAAACTCGGGAGCTACTTTTACACTAAACTTGTAAAGAAGAAGGAAAAGCTATTTCGTTTTCCATTAGTGGTTACACTTTTCAGTTTTCAGTGTTCCATCTAAGTATATTATTTAGTTGAAGCTACTGAATACTCCTGAAACATTGTTTCTGCTCTTCAAATTTGGGGAAACTTCGAGTTTCTTGCCATCTTTTTTTTATCAGCACCCCTAATACGAGGTTATTTGAATGTATATTCTTTACTCGTTATCCAGTAACGTATTAACTGTAAAATGCCAGCATAGCGCCATAGCGGGAACTATACGTAACCACTTAATACTGCAGGTACCCACAGAAGATTCACTCAGCAAAGTCACCTAAATAAATAGCAACTCTAAGTACAACACAATAGAGTTTAGTTCGGATGGCATAGCACTAGAAGCCTAACCTAAACAGTTGCCTCTCGTTCTACCGCTATGTCGTTGCTCTTCTAACGCGTTACGCGTAACGGACAGACCCGATAAGACGGGCCAGTCTCATGTTATTGTACCTTTGTACCTAAAGCGCAGCGTGAGTGAGGCCCGACGTAACTAAGGATTACATTTAAAATATTTTATGATTTTCGATAGCTTTCTCGATGGAAAATACAGCAGGTAGTGTACATGCATTCGAATAAATTCCGAAGTATTGAAACATTATCTTTTTAACTGATATTTAAAGTTGGGGAATGTTGAGTTGTTCAGTTCACCATCTCTATTTATCATCGTCTGTATGAATATTAAGGATCAAATGTGAAAGGCGGCTGGTCTGTTAGCTCAGTTGGTAAAAGCTCTGCCTTCTGAACTATAGGTTATGGGTTCGATTCCCACCCAGGACAAACACTTGTGTGATGGACATCGATGTTTATTCTGTGTCTAGGTGTTATATTGTATTCTTTGTTTGTATTTACAAACAAAATTCTATCAGTTTGTTTCTTATCTGGTTTCCCTAGTACAAGCTATGCTTAGTTTGGGACTAGATGGCGCTGTGTGAAATGTCCATATTTATTTAAAAAAAAATGATTGAACCTAAGTTTTAACAATGCTTGTTTGGAAATTTTCGTTGTTATATTTAATTCTAAACCATTTTTATATCTAAAACATTACGTTGACAACCTGCAAGATACAGACAGCCTCTAGATGGATGACCGCATACATCAGTGAGTCAACACAAATAAGTCACGACGTTGAATAATGCGGGGCTGGTGCAAGACGAATTAATACGACCAGATTAGGTTACGCTAATGCGTTTGGGAGTGTTTATTTACCTATTTATTTTGGTCTAAGGGAGAATTCCACTTGATTATAATGCTCTATGGGCACATTACTTACTGTTAATGGTTTATATTTTATATTATTCCATATATCATGCCATACCATACCTCTCGTTCCGTACACACACAACACTCACCACTGTACCACTACACGTAAAACTGAGATGTTTGCCTTCTTTTGTTTGTTTAATTTTTAGGTTAATGTAACTTCGTTTCAAAAAATTTACTTATTTTAGTTTCCTATTTCATTTCTTTTTTATTATTTTTTGTTAATGTCTACTTGTATATTTTTACTATAAACCGTCGAAATCGGAAGACACTAAATCCCACGACACAGGTCGCCCTAGTGTGGGATTCAGAGTTCCTTCTTATTATATCCTTTAACACTGTAACAACCTTCGATGTACCTATTTTAACTTTTGTATTGTTTTCTTTGGACCAGAGTACGGAACAAATTCCATTGCAAAGAGGCGTGAGACAGGGAGACGTTATTTCTCCGAAACTGTTCACAAACGCATTGGAGGATGTTTTGGAGTGGAAAAGATCTGGCATCAACATAAATGGCGAGTACATCACTAACCTTCGTTTTGCCGATGATATAGTCATAATGGCGGAATCGCTCGAGGACCTTAGCACCATGCTCAACGACCTCAGTAGAGTCTCCCAGCAGGTTGGTCTTAAGATGAATATGGACAAGACAAAGATCATGTCTAATGCTCATGTTCCACCTATACCGGTAATTGTTGGGAACGATACTCTCGAAGTTGTCGACAAGTATGTCTACCTAGGACAGATTGTCCAATTAGGTAGGTCCAACTTCGACAAAGAGGTGGCGCGAAGAATCCAACTCGGCTGGGCAGCGTTCGGGAAGCTTCGTCCTATCTTTTCGTCCAAAATACCGCAGAGCCTGAAAACGAAAGTTTTCAATCAGTGTGTGTTGCCAGTGATGACTTATGGAACTGAGACATGGTCTCTTACTGTTGGCCTCATTAGTAAGCTCAAAGTCGCGCAGCGAGCTATGGAGCGAGCTATGCTCGGTGTTTCCCTGCGAGATAAGCTCCGGAACGAGGAGATCCGCAGGAGAACTAAAGTGACCGATATAGCTCTTAGAGTTAGTAAGTTGAAGTGGCAATGGGCAGGCCACATCGCTCGTAGAACTGACAACCGATGGGGAAGAAAGGTTCTCGAGTGGCGACCACGAACCGGAAGACGCAGCGTAGGCCGGCCCCCCACTCGGTGGACCGACGACCTGGTGAAAGCCGCGGGGAGCCGATGGATGCAGGAGGCGAGCAGCCGCTCAAGGTGGCGTGCTCTGGGGGAGGCCTATGTTCAGCAGTGGACGTCTTCAGGCTGTTAATGATGATTGTTTTCTTTGGCCAAATAAATTACTCTTATTATTATTATTAGGTTTTAATTATAATACTAGTCGACCCGACCCGGCTTCGCACGGGTTAATTAGTTTTACGCCTTAAACCTATTTATGGGTAAGAGGGAAGCGAAAGGGAAAAGATAGGATAAGAGGATGAACGGATGAGACGGCAATAGAAGGGAGGTAGATGAAGCTTGCCTTCCTTCGATAGCTCATCCCTTCATCCTTTTCCCCTATCTTTTTCCCTTTCCGTTCTCTCTTCCCTTTGACAGGATGAATATAAATAGATAGGTGACTAAAGATAATTATAATATAATATACAAACAAAACTATTCTTGACTTGCTTCTTCGTACAGCCCGCACTTGGCCGTTTTAGAGAACAAAAAATATCCTACATGTTATTTTGAAAAATTAGCTACCACCATACCAAATCTCAGCAATTCCGTTCAGTAGTTCCACCGTGATGCGTGTTCAAACGGACAGACAGCCCTACCTTAGCTATCACATGCCCTAGTGGCTGCGAAATCTTTACAGCTATATTTTTGTATACTAAATAGCCGTATCGACAACTATAAATAAAGCCTGTGTTAGATGGGTAAACTATACATAAGCAGTAATTCCAATACTACAATGTAAGAAATGTCTGTAGATATACTTACTGTAAAAGATGTGTTAAAAATGTCTTTCCTTAATGTACCATCTATCTTGCACTAGCACTAGCGAGTTTAAAGCCGCGTTACAGCGCAGCGTGTCCCGAAGATTGAGATCGATGAGCTGCCTCCGTAAGTAAATTGAGTCTGTATTTACTGAGGTGTATGTAATAATGTCCACGTTAGGGTAGGACTTATATATATTAATTATTTCCAGCCAAACTAAGATTTTTAATGTAAATAAATTATGTTAAGCGTCACGGTTGCCCATAACAGATTGCAGTTTTGCACTGCGCACGTCATCCTGAGACTTCACACAGTATAGTAATAAGATTACTAGACTGTGTGGTCAAATCATAAATTCTCATTTGCCCAGTAATTTCACTAGCTACAATGCCCTTTAAACCGGAACTTAGTAGAGCTTGCACACAGTAGTGTGCAACCAAGTGCAGCCAAGTAGTAACTTGGCGGCAGAACAACTGGCAAAGCGGTAGTACCTACCTAGGCGAACTTGCAGAAAAGTCCTTACCACCTAGTAATTCATAATACTAATCATATATAAAAGTAATTTAACGTAGTTTTCTCCAAAAACTGTCCCTTAAATTATGGAGCGGCGTTACGGACCTGAATCATAGGCGTCCGCGTCGTTATGGGAATGCCTACGAGACGCGGCGCGGCGTTACGAGACTCAATGTATAGGATTTCTGTCAAGCGGCATAGCAAAACTCCATCAGAGCGCCATCGTGGGAAGTGGCGGCGTGGCGGGAAACATTCAACGAAAACATTGTGAGGAACCCGAAATTTTAACAAAAAACACAAAACTCGAGAACACGTGTGTACCACCAACCCGCACTTGGCATCGTACTTTGGACTACCTGATATTAGCTAGCTGATTGCTCCAGTGGCGAACAAAACTACAGTGGTCGAACCTTGTTTGTGATATTACAAGTATCACGCACACATTGCTGTTAAATTGTGCGCATGTAGAACTAACTTTCATTCAAAACTGCAATGTATGGCACGACAGAAGTTTTCGTACAAAAAATCCACCGTGCCATTTCCAGCTCTATTCCGTAAGTATTACTGATTAATTTAAACCAGAAGTAAACCATTAAAAGTTTTTCTAAAGCCTTTGGATAGACCGTCATTGAGAGTTAACGATCTTTCACGCTCACTATCGAAGGGGGATAAATGGGGGTAAGGGGGGGTGTGGGGGTAATGGGAGGGTGATTAGCTGCAAACACCCATTTCCTCGCTTTATATGGACCTGGGTTTTCTTTCTTTTCCTCCTCAGTGACACTAATAAGAAACCTGCTTTTTTCATAAAGTTCCAGATATAATATCAGCTTATCTTAAACGCATAAGTCAGGCTTTAGCCTGCACAATGTTATAAATTGTAGTGAAAGTGGCACTAAGTATTTAATTACAAACCACGGCGAGCCGATGGGTGCAGGAAGCAAGGATCCGCTTAAAGTGGCGCTCAGTGGGGGAGGCCTATTTTGACTCAGCAGTGGAAGTCTTCATGCTGTTGATGATGATTTTTGTTGGGTAGGTCCCAACGGATCCCACCAAACGGATCCCATTTAATTTATTTGCGACTGCTTTCACAAAATATTATTATGAGCTCTCATCTGATCTCAATCAAAAAGTTGGACGTTAAATAAACGATAAACGCTGTCAGAATAAGTTTTTTTTGAGGTGGAATATATTGTCGACGACGAAAGTGTTTAAGTAGGTAAATAACGAGTAACTTCCTACGTGTTTCTGCTCTCTGAGTGCTTATTATAAGTGTAGTAGGCACTAACTTTTATTCATTATGTAGCTACTTGTTTTTAGAAACTATAAATAGCTTTGTAGAAAACCTCATCATCACCCTCAACAGCCTGAAGACGTCCACAGCTGAACATAGGGCTCCCCCACTGAGCGCTGCTTTGAAAAGCCGCTCGCCTGCACCCATCGGCTCACCAGATCGTAAATGAGTGCTTTTTAATCATTAAGCAAAATGTGACAAACACTATAGGTACTGTCTGATACAAAATGACCAAACTGTACGAACTGTAACATCATACTAAGCAGCACTAACTCATATGTCCCTCCAGATCACAAATTCTATTTGGGCTAACGGCTCCATAGAAAAGACCGCTCTAGGCTGTTTAAGATCACCAAGCTAACTAAACCGGCCGAACTTATTACTTAGCTGGGCCAACGTTGACTTTCCAACGCGTGTCAATGATTTGGTAGTCTCTCTTTGTATTCCTACACAAAGGTGAAGTGAAGGCAGATTTGTTAATGCAATGAACTACAGTAAAGGACTGAGTGGCGCTGTGAGCGTAGAGATTGATTTGCCATTCCTACAAATTCGAATTGACACCTCTTCATAGAAGTGTAATATAAACACAGATGCACCACCTGCGCCCTTACTGTCACCTCTTAGTGCGATTCTAATTAAGCCTAAATCGAATCGCTACCTTACAAATTTTACTGTAGCGATTTACTTTAGGCCTTAGGTTGAATCGCGCTAAGAGGCCACAGTAAGGCTCCTGAAAACTATCAACATTAGAACCAGTGTTCAAATCGCGCTCAGCCCTGCACCAGACACTTCTAGCTGTAAGGGAATTTGAATTTGCTTATACATCGGTGACGAAAACTTTGTATGGAAAATGGCATGTTCCTAGGTGCCTGGGTGTCTTCAGGCACTGATCTCTATCTGTACTTTATACTAGTACGCTGGACTTCATAATTACCAATATTGACTGAAGGCACTTGATTTTCGCCAATTTGGCGCTGATTGCTAAGAGTAACATCGTGAGCGTCCTCGGAACTAATTAAACCAACCAATCAACGCGATGGATTTTCAAATTATAGTTTCCAGGACACTCGAAGTGGTGCTTCAATCGGCATAAGAAAGAAGTTCTTAATTTTTGTAGGTTACCGTCTATCCGGCGTACTTGTATATTAGAGATCAGTTCTTGAAGGCCAGAGTGAGTAGGTACTCTCTAGATTTACTTGCTCCGTCTTCGGCCACACCGTTGCTTACCATCAGGCGAGTGGTGAGCAAACGTAAAATTATAAAAACTACAAAATATTCAAGAATCACAAATTACGAACATGCGTCATCCACCGACCCGTACTTGGCTAGCGTGGTGGTTTGTGGTCTACTTTTTCTGTATGTCAGCTGATACATAGACGTCCATACAGTCAGCGCCTGGAAAAATTTAAAATGATAACACTCCGTGGCCGTCGTAAATTGATGGATATGACATTTTTACATAAAATCATTAACGGTAAAACCTTATGCAGCCATTTACTTGAACGTTTTTCCCTATCAGTCCCATTTAACTACCCACGTCTCACAATCCAAAGAATCTTCCATACCCCAGCCTCACGCACTAATCTTGGTCTCCAAAGTCCCACCTCACGAATATCTGACGAGTACAATGGCTATAACACAAAAATAAGTGACTTAGACATTTTTAGTAACTCCCTCGTAGTATTTAAACGTAAAATATTCATTTATTCACAAACGCACAGTTCTTTATGTAAATTGTAACATTTTTTTTATTTTATTATTTCAATTGTATTTCTGATTTTTCTTAATTTTTGTTTTGTGTCATGAGTACATGTAGCCAATGCTATGCACGCCGTTCTTGTCGCATATATCAGTCCTATTTGTATTAATGTTGTATGTGTAATTTTAAGTTAATATATGTGATGTGGCTGTCCTATTTATAAATATATAAAAAATAAATATATACAAAAAAGTGTTACAAATTATTTTTCGCTCTAAAACACTCTAACCTAATACAATTGAATGCGTGTAAGTCTTTTCACAATCTATTCACAAGCCCTTTGCATAATGATGTAGCTTTCGAACAACAGACACAGCAAAATGTTAAGGATTGAGTTATTCGATAAATAACAGAGCAAAACAAATCAGATAAAAATTTGGATGCAAAATATATTCACCCACACCTAACTAAAAAATAATACTACGACTTCCATATTTCCACATTACAAATTTATACAAAGTAAGCAATACCCAGCATTAAGCGTGAATTCGTTTAAAGCGTATTATCCACCGGGACAGAAACTATTCACGCAAAAGGGTTTACGCACAAACAAAACAAGGGCAACTTACATTTTTCACTTGTGTTGCCTTACCCGCGTCAACTTGACGCAGGGCTGATTACGTCAGGTGTGTCCGGGACGTAACATTGACGCTGTGACGTCACTATTTCCTCGGGATAAATGGATACCACATATTTGGGGTCTACTATTTGTAGCGTCAAGTTTAAAAATCCTCCTATTAATTTACTCATTTATTACATTGTCTTAGATTTAGGTTTTTTACAATATTCCTATAAAAATAAATTATAAAAATACTTTAGAAAACCCTAAACATAGAGTGCCGCTGGCAGCGGGACAGGACCCAAGCTACCGGTGGTTAGGCCTGCAGAGTGAGGAACCTCCTGACAATACGTGCCATGTCGAGGAGTACTGACTTCTGAACCTGACCCTTGACCCATAGACCTTGACCTTGACCTTGACGTCTAGCGAGAGCCTAGATTATTATTGTTATTAACTAGCTGACCCGCCCCGGCTTCGCACGGGTTAATTAGTTTTACGCCTTATCTCAGTCTAAAGGAAGAGAGAAGGAAGAGGGAAAAAGATAAGGGAAAAAAATTGATAACATTTAACCACGGTCTCACCTGATGGTAAGTGACGACACGGTTGACGATGGAGCATACTTGCCTAGAAGATACCGGTTTACTCTAGCCTTAAAAACTCCCAGATTAGATATATTTGTTAGGAAACAATGACGCTGGTAAACTGATAGTAGACCCCTATTTATAAAAGGGAGCACTATTTATAAAGGGTTTGCATAGGATTGTATGGTTGGATAGTGGACCCGATTTATTATGCTCAGCCGGTTAACCGGTTAACCATTTAACTGGGTTGCGGTGAATCCATCCCGATATAATGAATTTATTGAGAGAGGTGCTGTTGATACGGATGTAAGACGTAGCTACTTCATGAAGTATTAACAGTTTGTACGTAAAGCGCTCTTAGAATTAGCAAGACGAGTAGTCTAAAGTACAGTATATTTTCCTGGAAGATGAAGTTTGTATTTTGTTTGTAATTATATTTGATAGTATCAGAACAGCTATCAGAATTTAAAAAAAACTCTAGAACTGACCATTTATCTACATAAAAAGAAAGAAAGACTGCCAAAAAATAGAGTCATTTAGTTATCATTTACGTTTGGATAAATATCCGCTAAGCTTATTCTGTGTTAGAACTGAAAGCCCAACAACCGCTTACAGCTCCAAACTCCAAAATTCCATCTTACAGATAAATGGCATTACACTTCAAACTCAACCCTTCCAAGGGCTCAATATTGACTGAGCTCTCAGGACAAAGCGAAATGGCTGACTCCAGCGATGTTTTTACAATAAACAATGGCAAGGAAATTGGAGGTGCTGGAGTGGAATCGAGGACTTTTGGAGATGTTGACGAGCTTAGTCGGCTTTTTGAAAAGTGAAGATAGCTCTTTTCAGATTATCTTTTACGAGTTGGATTTTTCTCAGTGGGTTTACGGGCTATTTTAAAAGTTATCCATGTGCAAGATAACATTTAAAAAATGTGGACGTCTTCAGGCTGTTGACGATGATGATGATGAGTAAAATAGAAGTTACACAAATTCTCATACAATAGTTTTGCTGTTGATGCCAAAACAAGTAAATCCACAGTTACCAGCCTGTAACCGTCCACCTGTGATTACCTGTGATTGTGTGATTGTGTGATTAGCGTTAGAATTAATCAGCCGCTAACAAAGACAAATAGTTCTGTGTTTGCCAAACGGACCAGTGGAAGCGGGTAATTGTTTGTAATTTAGTGTAGCGAATTAGGAGTATTGGCTTCTGTTCTGATGTTATATGTTACTTAGATATTACGGTTCTCTATAATATATATCTTTTTGTAAGTATTGTTTGATTACATCGATAACAATAAGCCCCTGTCACAGCCATATAATTACAATCGTTAATCAACCAAAATTGGCTGTGGAAATAGTACAATGTGATAAAAGTGTGTAACGATCAATACACATGTATTCATACGACGTTTTTCATCACAGTAGCGAGGAAAAAACAGCTCGTATTCTTACCAACTTATTTATTAAAAATAAAAGTGAAAGTGCCTATTTTAGCCGCATAAAAACTCTTTGTTAGTGTAATACTGAATCTGTATTATAATACGGGAAAATGAATTATTCTTCTTCTATATACGTATATCTTGCAGTGAGATACAAACTTATCTGAATCGGGATATCATCATAAAACACTAGTGCGGTAATGTAAAGTAAAAGGCACGTGTACGTAATATTTTAGATATTGACCCTAAAAGCGGTGTTATAATACCAGCAACTGTGATGAAAAAATAGTTATAATAATACAATATTAGAAACGAACCTTTCGCCCGCTAGTTTTCTCCGCATTTTGTGGACCATGGATAACAAATAATTGGCATATTGTAACAAAGACTAGTCTAGCCTCTATAGTTATGAATTATCCCTGTAACGCATCTTTTGATTTTAATATTTTAAGTAATACATACATTTAACGGCTTGAAAATTATGAAAATATCTGATCTTTCACTTCAACGACTAACTCATATTGACTCAATTATGATTCTTTCTTTAAACAATCCCACGCATTCTTCCTTATTCTGTGACCAGTTATTTATCAAGCGATGTAGTCAAAAGGTCTTATCTTTCGGCACGGGCGAACACATTATAAGGCTCACACGGCGGCGACATAACGAGTTCAGTCGCGCGTTAACGCCGATACACTTATGTTATGTTTTTTCTACTTGAGTAGCAGTGCTGGTAACCTTTGTGAAATATCTTTGCGCCTTAATATCACAATGACAAAGATCTTTGTGTTGCTGCACTAGTGTTGTTGTGTTTTTGACAGCGCATTTTATTGATTTTGCTGAAGTAAAGTTAACAAATTGCAACTTGCAAGGAAATACTTGAAAGTTACTTCAATCGGATTTCAATGTTTCATAAATTAATGGTCTAACCAGAGCCAGAGCTAGAGCATTCAAAAATATGAAGCTCGTCTTTCATAGTGATAAAACTCGGATAAGGATAGTTTGGTTGGTTTATTGGGTAACCGTAAGCACAACGTAAAGAAAACTAGGCTCTAATTTAAACAGAACAGCGGGCAAAAAAAATGGTAATAGCCAAAGAAACTAGCTCAATGATTGGAAAATAAATAACACTGATGTTAAAATGAACAAAAGTAAAATTCCAACGAACCCAATAGCTTTAGCAGAATCCAGGAGCGGCATCAAACCTTCAAAAGAACACACCACAAACCTACCTACCGCTCTCAATTCGATTAAAAACACTCCTTACCAACAACACGAAACAGGCAGTTTGTTTGCATGTAATTGAGCGTACATTCTATTACGCCATAAAGCATCTCCCTACAGAGGTACAGGGGTAGGCAAATATTACGAAACCCCGACGCATATTGAGGACCCTTAAGTACTTAAGTCTGTTTAAGTTAAGTTATGGAGCTAAGACGTCTGCTAAGAGACTAGGGTGATTCAAAGATGGGCTTGGAAATCAAATTATAAATATGATCTAATTCTGTCGAAACAAGATTAAACTTATAAAAACACAATTATATCAAATTTTTTTAACAGTAATAACATATTTTGATAAGGAATGAAGACAATAAGGAGGCAACAAAACAATATGGCTTATAATAAAATAAAGTAAATAAAATATATATGTGGACATTTTACACAGCGTCATTTAGCCCCAAACTAAGCATAGCTTGTACTATGGGAACCAGACGATAACTGATAGAATACTTAGATACTTTTTGTTTGTAAATAATTAGCGTACAAGCTTTAAATGAAAATAATAATGCTGCAAATAAGCACAAAATGTGAGATGAAGCAACCAGTCAACTAGATGCGGTACTAAAGACAGTTGACATCGCCATTTGTAGGAATAAGCTTTTAAAATTTCACTCTAATTAAGAGAGCGGATTTATTCAAACCGTTAAATCTGGGCGGGAAACAAAACGTGATTGCTTGCCGACTTATAATTTAATGCAATTTCCTTCGGTATTTTGGGGACTGAGAGATAAGAGTTGGCGGTAGCATCTATGTTAGTGAATCAAAATGGAGGATGGTCAGCATGAAGCTAAATATTACAGTAGTGATCTTGTGTAAGTATCTTCTCTGCAGTGACGATCAAAGTACCGTCATAAAAGTTATTGTCGACTACAGAGTTACAGACGGACCTTCGCGACAAGTGTGACCTTTTTACTATATACATTTATTTTTAAATAAATGCTTGGCGTCCGAGCGTCACCAAAAAGTGGCAACAGTTTCTCTAATAGATTCGGTTGACGCAAGGGCGCTACAAATATTAATTTATTTAATTCTTTCATTGTCGACAGTTATGATCTGTCTAAAAATATAACATTCTGTAATAAGATGAACTAGATAGGTTTAGAGACACGAAATTGTATGTATGAGTTACTTTTATCAAATTCCTTTTTTTTTAATTAGCTAATACGCTTAGAATAACGCTAGTCTTTCGTAACTATCACTACACCAAAAATAAGGGTGCAGAATCCTCTTATTGCAGTTCGTTGGAGCGTGTCCCCCCTTCGACTGGCCTCGGTTCGTTACCGTAATACCTCGGCCCAACTGATGCTGCACTTTTGAAGGCAAACGGCGCCGGTGACGAGATGTCTTCATAAGCTGTTTTGGACGATAGAACTTTCTTGGGACGAATATCCTTAAAGCTGCTTGAAGAGCCGGTAGGTAAGCTAATAATATTATGGAAATTTCACACGATTTTTGCCGTCTAGCCTTGAACGAAATACAAGGGTCAAACGTAATGGGCCAACAGTACTTCCCTGTGGTACTCCACAATTTATTGTTCATTGATTACTATTGTAAGTTTGTTTGTGTATTCATTTTGGGTATATAATATAAATATATCAAATAAAATACATAATATTAAAGTTCTATTTAGAAACTCAAAACATTTTATAAGCAGGTATATGTTAAGACTTAGCAGTATAATTAGATGTCTTTAACATGACATGATCTATAAAACTAAACAATACTTTTCAAAAAGTTGGAACACAGAATTATCTCTTTTGTTATAGCGCTGTGACCAATAATACCCCTAAGGATATTCGACAAAAATTACAAAAAACAGGAGTTTGTGAAAACTGATTCGCATAACACTTTAAAATTATTCCCAGCATAAAAATAATCGGCTATTCGGCCCCCGGTGCCGATCGTTGTGTAAAACGTGCAAGTTTTCAACAACCAACCGTCCTTCATTAGGCATTCAGCGAACGACGGTAGAGGAAAAACCTCATTCAACTTACTAATAACGACTTAGATACTTAAAGCTGTATAGCACAGTAGGGTACACTTTTATACTTGGTTACAGATAGAGTTTATCATTATGTAGAAGACCGTTGGAGCCAGAAGAAGTAGAAACTTATAAAAGTTGTCTAAGGAAAGTATTAATCTATATCTTCTATCTATACATATAATAAAACTGTAGAGATAAAAAAGTCCGTATATTGCAAGATATCAACAAAAAAATTACACAGGTCGGCTTAAAATTAGCCGCTGATCACGTTAAGCCACTTTTTAAACACCTTGTCTGTTTGTTTGTTTGTTTGTTATGACTGAACTCCTAAAATACTGAATGGATTTTCATGCGGTTTTCACTAATATGCTTAGAAATAACCGGTGCTTAAAATAGGATATCATCATCATCATCATCATTAACAGCCTGAAGACGTCCACTGCTGAACATAGGCCTCCCCCAGAGCACGCCACCTTGAGCGGCTGCTCGCCTCCTGCATCCATCGGCTCCCCGCGGCTTTCACCAGGTCGTCGGTCCACCGAGGCTAAAATAGGATATATTAAAATTGAAATATCGTTAAAAAAATTTGATGACTATAATTAAGATTTCATTACGAAACGAGTCGAAGTTTTAAACAACATGGCCGATTGATGCTTTTTTTTGGTTACTTACGTTAAGTTTTTTTTAGGTTGGCTACTGTTTCCGCCATAACGGAAAGTTGTAAGCTGTGGTTTTTTTTTCTTTGTATTTTGGCTCCACACATAGTGTATTTAGCCAGTGTCAAGTATTGTAGTTTTCACCGTGCTATAGAACATTTCATGTAATGTCAAGTCTTAGTCACAGTCATAGTCCAGTCTGTCATGCCCCAGTAAAGTGGTGGCAACTTTACTAGAAGCTTCTATGGAGTTTTGGAAGCAACAGGAAAAACCACGTTTCACCACATTATATCACTTGCCCACAGTCATGCTCGTAGTTCAGCACTTAATGCGTAAAATGCCACCAATTTTAAACATTAACACTAGGAAAAGCATAAGTTTTGAAAAACAATACAATGCAACGACGTGAACTTTTCCGCGTTCCCGCCAAAAACTCTAAGCTGTGGTTGTAAGTTATAAATACCACATATTGTCACAGATTAGAAATAAAACAATCGACTACACTCTGTGCCACATGTTTATCTGGAGGCACAGATTAAGGAAAAAAGCTCTGTGAATGGATATGACCAAAGAGTAATATTAGTACCGCTACTCTAAGAGAATCAAAACATTTTATAGGTTTCCTACTTATATTTTTACAGGTTGTTTAGCATCTTATAAGTTAAATAGATACATTTACCAACAAAAATTAAATATTGTGAAAGTAGATGTTTTTTTTTATTTTGGCATTAGACGACATTTGTACTTAGCCAATGATACGAAATATTTTAAGAAAAATGTTTTAAAAGGGTACATAATTATACCTTATGGTAAGATCCTCGAATTAGCAACATGGCCGTGTAACGTTCGGTTTTGATTTCTTCTTCTTCTTTCAGGTAAGTAAATGAGTTTTAATAGTTAAAATATTTTAGGTCTGTGGGCTTTTCAATAAACAAACTAAGCGGTTATATTCTATTTGGGACAAACCACAGGTTACAGTAAAAAATTATTGGTTACTCGGCTGCTCCAAGAAGGTTAATTACGTCTTTGAATTTGGCAAGAAGAAGAAAGGTATTTGAAAGTGGACGTCTTCAGGATGTTGTTGATGATGATGATGATGATTATGATTATGGTGATGATGACGATGATGATAGCCGTATTTGAATTAATTGATCATAGATATCAATTTCAGCTTAATTCTTTCCGTTATTCCTAAAATCAGTAATGGTCTCGACAGATACTTAGAGAGACAAACAGACGGACAACAAAGTGATCTTACCTATAAGGGTTCCTTTATTTCAAAACTGTTACGGAACCCTAAAATTGGAACATTCTTTGCAAAAGTGAATCTGATTAGACACACTCTTTGTAAACATGTTATTTTCTCACTCCCACCACTATGTTGAAAGTGCAGTGGGAATGAGACAACGTGGAAAATACCGGACATAATATAAATGTCAACTCTTTTTACAGTGGCGTACGTAAGTACTTGTGATTTCTAATTAGTATTAACAAAACTAATTATGTACGCATCGTATAGGTTAATGCAATACTCCAACTGTAAAGTATGTATTATATAAACTTATTATTGACACTGGCTAAATACTCAATTCGTATGGAGTCAAACTTATCAAGTAAAAAAAATATGTGGTGAATGCAACAAAGATACTCTTTGGGAACAAAATGCGCGCGGATATATGGTATACCTACCACCTAAACAAAATTTACTGGAACCTCTTATAAAGAGTTGAACGGTTTTTAAGGTGAAAACATAAGAACAATCTGAAGTGAAAATGACAAGGAAAAGATCGAACGTATCACTGGTATGACCACCACATAGAACTTTTATTAGTTAGATGCCTAGATCTACCGTATATTAAAAAAAACTTACGTCTAAGTATAAGGTAGGTCTAAGTAGGTTCATATTTTATTAAATATTGAACCTATGATTTGCAGTTTCTAACCCACCATTTTATCAATGTGTAGGTGATCTGATGACACGTGAAAAGCCATACCTACCTACAACCTAAAAAACATTTTTACACTTGTGCTACCTAATCTGCTAATACGTGCTGAGCTTCGAAAAAATTTAGTGGATTTTGGGGTTTGGTATAGAGGAAATGCATGAACTAAGCTATTATTAGACTACCTAAACGTAGAATACATGCGTGCGAAGCCGCGGGCAAAAGCTAGTCATGAATAAAATTTTAGTTTTACTACATAAAGGTGACCTGGGTGGAGATATCACGGGCAGTCAGGCATTTGAATTATAGCAAAATATTATCATTTATCTCCACACTAAGAAATTTTAATGAAACGTCGCATATATATATATATTTACGCATGAATACTAAACTTTAAAACAACACTATAATAATAACATCAACCTTTTTTAAACTGCCTTCATTAAACTTCATAGTTTATCGGTGAACGTGATGTCAATAACGTTCCCGATTCATAACACTAATTGGAGTTGTTATTCCTTTGCTTAAAATTCATGACGCGATCCGAAGGTCAAACTGTCAACTCCATACAGCATTGCTGTTTGCTAAAAATACATAATTGTTTCGCAAAAGCTTAGTGCCTATTGGAAGTAGCCAGAATTTGTGATCTTATGTTACAAATTATTTCTATCATTTCTTAAATATAAAAAACCTTTAACACTGTCATATAATAATTAGTACTATACTGTCATCATCATCACCATCAACAGCCTGAAGACGTCCACTGCTAAACATAGGCTTCCCTCAAAGATCGCCACTTTGAGCGGCTGCTTGCGTCCTGCATCCATCGGCTCCCCGCGGTTTTCACCAAATCGTCGCACGAGTCACTGTAGAACTTATTTATTTAAGTTTAAGTTATGATACTTTCGCTTTTCATTTTTTGGTCAAGAGTAAATTTACAATTTCAACATTTTTTTACTCAGTTTTATCATCAGTTTTATTGTCCATCTATTGTTATGCAATACGCCAGCATTAACATACATACTAAAGCATTACATTAGCATACAGTTTTTTTCTAATCTCTATATTTATTGCATGTATCTACTAACCAAGAGAAAAGTGTTTTCAAAAGTATACTCGACAGGTTTTAACTTAAGCTTTCAAAATGGTAAGCCAAAACCCAAAGAGCCCCAATGAGTAGCTTTTTAAATTCAGAAAACAGATTCTCCCAAATTAAAAATCCAATACTAATTACTATGAAAACGACTGTAATCTTCATTACGCATTCAACCGATCCGAAATAATTTAGCCTCAAAACACTTTTGCCGTTGCTTCAGAGGCTCTTACAACATCTTTATTACGTTCTTCAAATATTAGCAGTAACCTCACGTCCTCAATTTCCTTTAAACGCTGTGAACAATAATCAACATTTACTTAATATTCATAGCTGAAGATTCTTGGATGGACCCCCACAGTTGGCACTTCTTAAAGGATTAAAGTTGTTGACAAAGTTTGCTTTCTGTATATTTGGATTTGGATTGTTTTGTTTGGGCCTTTGTCTGAAATGAAAACATACATAAATTACAGATTCAAGTGATATTATTTATAAATAATCATACAATTATTTATTGCACTATCGTGGATGTCTTTGTCCTCGTTAACAGAGTTCTCTATTGCATTATTTTTATTGATGTTTGTATTATTTTATTGAAATAATCATCATCCTCAACCTGTATTAGTCCACTGCTGGATGTAGGCTTCTCTCAATGTACGCCACTGAGCTTAATCTCCAGCTTCTTCTCACGTAGTTCTTGCTTTAAAATGCAAAATATCTTATAGAATAATTTTAAGGCTCGTTATTTTTTAATACCATTATCTTAATGATTTTAATGAAAAATGCCTAAACACTTATAATTAGCATTTGCTTAGTATTCATAGCCAAGTGATTCATTGAAAGGTCCCCTTTGAAAGCTAAAGCTGGTTTAAGTAAGACCCCTCTGTTGCCACTTCTTAAAGGATTAGACTTATTTACTGCGTCTACATCTTTGTGTGTATTTGTTATTGTTAGCGTTTACCCTGCGTTTGTTGTTGTTTTGTTTTCATTCTATTTGTGTTTACATATTGTTTTCACTTTCATCTTTAATTCATATCAACATTATTATACAACAAAAAAAGGATATACAAAAGTATGCTATTACAAATTCTGTGACAAAAGCACGTCATGTTAAAATAATAAAATTTCTATCGAAAAGAACAAAATTATTTCTTTATAAAGAAATATAAATATTTCCTTTGTTCAAGATACGGTACGTCTCCGCAACAATATCATGTATCTGCCGAGATACAAGTCTAAGTTTTTCATGAAACTTGGCGAAATTCCCATCCCGAGGAGTGAGTTCCGATTGTTCTTAAATGGAGCATCCTAGTATGCTTTTTGTCACTTGATTGATGTGTGAATTGGATCGTGACAAGCACGGTGAACGTGCATCAAACTTTGACACTGGATAAATAAATAAAAAAAATTAAGTATAATAATTAGGTTTATAATGCAGCAGTATTTCTGTGGTGTCTTTAGGATTGTTAATATATAAGTTTGGTCGTACTGACCGTTATGGATACGACCAGTGCAGACACAGAAGGTATATAAGTTTAACGTGTGTATCTATTTATCTGTCATTTTATCAACATAATTCTTAGCTATAAGAGGTGTTTTTTTGTGTCGAGGGTTCATACATTTTTTATTTTAATCTTGTTATCTAAGTGTTGTTGTATCGTTAAACGTGACTTGATCTTTTAGATGTGTTTATATGTATTTTTAATTAATTATTTATTTGAACAAAGCAACCGCTTGTCGCAGCATGTTTATTAAACTGCATCGCGCTTTGATGCTTACGTAAAGTATTGCGTTATGTCGAGTGTTTCACATCGAACAGCGAAGTTTGCAGACGAGCCAAGTTCTGCCATTTCATGGCGCGGTACCTATATTGTGGAGTTTTTCATGGGACGTAGACCGAATTTAATAGTAGAGTTATGTAAGTAGTATGTTTACATCGGTTTGGACCGTAGTTTGTATTGCATTAGAAACCATACTATTATACGGATAT
Organism: Ennomos quercinarius; assembly: GCA_910589525.2. Taxonomy (NCBI): domain Eukaryota; kingdom Metazoa; phylum Arthropoda; class Insecta; order Lepidoptera; family Geometridae; genus Ennomos; species Ennomos quercinarius. The sequence goes on from OU342503.1 coordinate 16,199,610, forward strand.
TATATGCTATTTTACAGAACACAATGTTTTAATTGTACTCTTGTTTTTGTAAATTAAGCTGTCCTGATAGGGTTTGAAATTAGCTAGGTGTATTATCCTAGTGAACATCATTTTATCGGCTCTGTAAAGAATTACATTGTTGAACTCACAACTTAATGATAATATGGTAGAGAGGTCTTCAAAGATAGACAAAGTCTTTTTAAAGCCGTTGGTCAATTTATTATAAGAGTACCATACATACTTACCATAACTACATCTACTAAGTATAACGTAGTTGTTTTTATAGTATAAGTAGCAAACAAGCATGCCTTCGCCCTGATGGTTGTTTTTGCTTCTGTTGAAAGAAACAGTACTGAGTTATCAAAAGTTTCACTTCTACTGAAGGAGTTCGTTGAAAACCAGACAGTATTTCAAACACCCCAGTGAGACATATTGTGTGAAGTGGCAACTTTACATCACACAGCCCTGCGGTGATCAGACGCTGGGCTCACGGTGGCCCAAACAATGCACTACTGCTGACGGATTAAAAGTCACTGCTATAGGACAAGTCACCAACTTAAGCGATTGTATTCAACTACTGACAAATATTTACATGTGTAGATGTAAATTTACATCTACAGATGTAAATATTTGTCAGTAGTTGAATACAATCGCTTTTATATACATAAAAAGAAGTTATTGAACAAATTACTGTAAAACATTGTAGTTATAACTTGTACAGAGAAGAAAAGGACGAGTTATACATATTTTGGAAGGAAAGGACTACGGTTTATACCGCAACATCAACATACCACTTAATCTAAATTTATTATTTTTCGGAAATCTTTAACTCGCTAAGTATGTAGTGTGGACTGTATTATGCATAGGTACGTTGCTCGCTCTCGCTTTTGACTTAAAGGACGACCAACCTACCAACCAACGAAGCTTTCACTGATCTCAACTTCAAAATCCTCGCTACTTGTCCAAGAGGATTTATTTTAAATCTGTCACTCTGTTTGGATTGCACCGGCTGGGGTTTCAAATGAAATACTCAGCCATGATATGAATTCAGAATAGAAGATCATTGTGGTCAATGCACGTCAAAGGTGCCTTCTACATATGTTAATAAAAAACAAAAGGCGGTACAAAACCTAGATCCAAATTTATAATCTACTACTCTGTACAAATAACTTAGAAAGAAACCCCAAGAATAATATACAAAGTAGATAGGCACACAACTTCCAACAACCCTGAAACAAGGCAGTTTTGTTGCGTATATTTTTAATTTCCACCCCGTTACCAGCCTTCGTTTGAGTAATAATTTAGTTCTCATGGGAGCTCTCCCTACAGCTAAGTAATGCACAAACACTAGCATTCCCTAGCAGCATTGTAGTCTTTTTTTAAATTAAAAAATCTAGGTATTTGTGTGATTTATATTTGACGACACGACTTTTTATAGAAATTTTACAACACATTTTAAGATGTTCACTTTAGATGCAATGACGCACGTTAGCATAAGCTATAGGTCGTATCAGTAGACTTCATCATAAGACTTTATTGATGCCAAGAATAATCTGTGAACGTTATGGGGTTTGCGGGCTTTATTCACAACTAGCTGCTGCCCGCGGCGTTGCCACGCGTGGACTACATTACCTAAAGTAATAGTTATAGGTACTTAGCCCCGATGCAGACCGGCCACCGTCCACAACCACCGATGGCTGCCACGCACCACCGCCACTTTCGCAGCAGTAGCGGTTACGCGCGACAGCCATCGGTATTTTTGGAAGCTGCCACATTTTATGCTATGAATAGTTTACGTGTGTCAGTGTAGTCTTTGTTCTGCATAGTATATATTTCCTACCTGCATTGCACAGGAATGAAAAAATGGCTTTATTTTTAAATCCACAAGCCAGAACCTTTTAATTCGAAAGATTTCATAAAAATTTAAATTATGTAAGCTTTAATATCTTTTGGTACGTATCTTTTGTACTCCTAAAACGCCAAACAACCTGTAAAGGCATAAATAGAAAAACTATAAAATAGATAGGTAGCAAAAAGGTTAAATTCTCAATTACTTATTGTATCTACCTACCTCTTAGAGAAGCCTCTTTGGTTATGCCTACACAGAGATTTTTTTCTTTAATCTGTGCCTCCAGGTAAAGTAGGCACCAAAGAGAATATAACCGCTTACGCTGAGTAGGCACCAGCTAGGTGACATAAAGTTACCGTCAGTGGCCATAAAAAACTCACCATCTCACCATGAAGCGGCCATGTTGTTTATAATTCAGTTTCGTTGCATAATGAAAACTTAATAATTATGACAAAAAAAATTAATGAAATTTCAATTTTAATATATCCTATTTTAAGCGCCGGTTATTTCTAAGCATATTAGTGAAATCTGCATGAAAATCAGTTCAGTATTTAAGGAGTTCAGTCATAACAAACAAACAACGACACATCACTGTCCCTAGATGGCGCTGATACAAATAACATTTCATAATGTATGGAAAAAGGGCAAAAAGCCGCGGGCCTGCATCGCGCAAGCGATATTTTTTGAACAATAGAACCTATGGGATAAATTACATTGGATATAATTATGTGTGTGTTCCGAAGCATTCCAGAACTTCACATTTATTATATGTAGGGATAGGGAAGGGATAGGGATGATTATCACGGAGTCATATGATCTGTAGTTTCGCTTTTGAAAGGTAATCCCAGTATTTATAAAAGTACCTAATTTGTTTATTTATAAGACTAACATAATAATCTTTGCAAACGGAGTCCTACAGAAAGAATGTTGCATTTTAATTAATATCACAGCTTGAGTCCTTTGAACAAAACTTTCTTTCGCAACGTCGTCGGACCAGAACCTAAAAAGTTAGGGCAGAAAAAATGTCAAATTGCAAAAAATCGGCGGGTGTTAACAACCCCAGCACCCTACCATTGTGCCAATAGTGAGACATTTTTAATTAAGAAAATCGGCAGCCCATTGTCATTCAAAAAGAAAGTGGAAAGCAGAGGTTTAAGTAATGCAGGTTACGGATATTGGCTTACGCACACAGCAAAGCTTTATTTATACGAGGCTATGTCTGTTGTAGCAATATCTACGGTATTTGGAAGAAGTTGAACCTAATAAAAAAAATGTAGTACATGGTACCTGGTGACCACGAAATTAAGACGCAGCGTAGGCCGGCCCCCCGCTAGATGTAGTAACGATCTAGTGAAAACCGCGGGGAACCGATGGATGCAGGAGGCAAGCAGCCACTCAAAGTGGCTTTCTCTGGGGGAGGCCTATGTTCAGCAGTGGACGTCTCCAGGCAGTTGATGGTAACGATAGTTATTTAACAACAAATAAAAACAATTTCAAATACTAAAAGGCATGTAAAAGTTGAAATCCTTTAATCTACTAAAACATGCGAAAGCGTAACCTGGACTGCTGTAGTTTGTCCATAGGCATTAAAAGCGGAGCAGAGAAGTCCGTCGTCAATGATTTCTTCGACTGCTTTTGTTTTTGTCCCAGCCGTCAACTTCTCTTTGTCCTCTCGTAATAGATGCATTACGAAATGAAGCCGTTTCAATTGAAATTCGCGAACAGCTTTGACAGCTTTGTCGTAGTGTACAGTTTGTTGAATGATTAGGTACTTTGGTGAATTGTTTTCGAGAACGGACTTTGCGTGTTTGTGATGGAAAATAATTTTAGTCTCTTTAAAACACATCATTTGTTACTTAGTTAAAAGATACAAAAATAAATATTGACACTATCAGTTGAACCAATGATTCAATTTTTCACATGTGACATGATAAATAGAAAAAGGATTTGGTTAAACAAACTAAGTACGTGCTCATGTTGCAGGCAGTACTTTCTAAATTGGAAAATTCCCGAAGTGTCCGGATCGCGGCCATTGATCACCGACAATAGGACCAGTTGAGAGCACTAATCTTTTCATTAAAAAGCGATTATTCGCTGCACGGCCCGTTGCACTAATAGGAATAAAGAGAAGACAGATTCGATAATACGTTTTGACCAGACCTTATGTCAAACAAGTAAGGATTAAAATCCAATAAATCGTGGACAAATAAATTTTATGCTGCGAGCCCTCTACAATATGCCACGCAGCACTCGCGGCAGACGCGATGACATTTCAATTTGAATTCTTGTTGCGAAATGCGGAGATGTTATTAAAAAAAGTTTTTTGTTAGGAAGAATTTTTGCGCTTGATTAGAACGGCAGCGCTGCGGTTGAGTGTTTTTTGAATGACAGATTAACATTTGTTAGACACACAGACATAATGAGATTTCAAGCTTTTTGTTATGCATTTAAAACTGCACCTTAATTTAAAGAAATTAGTGTATTGAATCAATTAATCATTCCTTTTCTTTTCAGAGAAATTTAATACTTTTAAGTGGCTTTTTGAAAGGGCAAAATAATGTGGGACTTCGGGTGTGTGTGGGGCCTAAGATTCTTACAGAGCTGACCACGTGCCGACACGAGAAGTCCTGAAATATGGAAAGAAAACCATTGCTCCATCTACAGGTACCTTCACTCCTGCATCGCAGTTAATGTTATAATAATTATCATCTATGTAGTTGTAGCACTTTGTCATCATTTGACTGCCTGGTAGCTCAGTTGGTAGTAGCTCTGCCTTCTGAACTGTAGGTTGTGGGTTCAATTCCTACCTGGGACAAACACTTGTGTGATGAACATATGTGTTTGTTCTGAGTATGGGTGTATATTTTATTCTATGTATGCATTTACAAACAAAAAGTATCTAAGTACTGTATCAGTTATCTGGTGCCCATAGCACAAGGTATACTTAGTTTGGGGCTAGATGGCGCTGTGCGTAATGTCCACACATATTTATTTCCCCTCCCCCTCCCATTTATTTATTAAAACGTTTAAATTCCGGCCTTGTATCGCAGCACAATTCAATCTAAACCCAAAAGCCACTAATATCCCAAAAAAGTCTGACCTAGAATACTTAACGTAATGCTCTCAGTAACCTATCTAATCCAATAAACCACCAAAAAGGCCAACTTTCGGATCACTCATCTAATTTAGTATTCGAACTCCGTCCATCCAACAAATATACAAGTACTAAGCAAAAATAAGTACGAAGTAATACCCAAGTTAATCTGGTAAGTGCCCAACATATCTCATTAACAAAGAAGGCACTTTACGGAGTTTTCCACTCAAGGAATAACACGTGGTGTTAATATTGGTGTATAAATCAAAAGGATAACCGGAGGAGGTCGAGCCTCCCTTGTGGACTACTTGTCGAGAACCAGAGTTGGCGCGCGATATGGAATGGAAATATTTGTAAAACCTTGAATAAATTAGGTTTGTTTCTGTAAACAAACAACTATTTAACATTATACTCTCTCTCTCTCTCTCTCTAGCATAAGAAATGTAGGTCCTACTCTTACCGTAGCATCTGTAGGATTTAAAAAAATTATGCATTAATTTCGTAACAGAATTTAAATGGGTTCTAACATTTATAAGTCTAGAATGAACGAACGTCGCAAAGGTTGGTTTTAGTACTATGTCTAATTTGACAGAGTTCAATCTTTTCAGTATGGCTTTTTTAGCAAATTATTTTTAAGGTTTTTCTATGGACTCATTTTCCTTCCTCATTTTCTTTCCTGACTCCTTTCCATTTATGTTATGCAAAAACAAGATAGTATTTAACTTGGCCTATTTCTTCACAAATCTTTCAACGCAACTATACAGGTGAGTTTCAATTGGTATGTTATCCCGAAGGGGGGGACTGGGACCATGATAGCTCACAAGTTGTGAGAGCCTTACTTGAAACTGCGTGTTTCCGAACCTCCATTCTAAAAAATAAACCCTATCACAAAATTGCACGTGCGATCGCTACGAGAGTTAACAAGATACTATATTATTCATTTCAGGTCGTTAAACTCATTTAAGTGCATTCGGTCAAGGACGAAGTTTAATCACCTAACTGCGCTAGGGCTAACTTTGAACGTAAACTTTACAGGACATTTCTTTAATGAAAAACTATTAATTTAGAAAAGTAGAAATACATTGTCAACCTTGGAGAGCAGATTTACCCCCTTTCGGGATAATATACCATTTCAAACTCAGATAGAAGACATATTTCACATTTTGCGCTATGGAACTTAGCAACAAGTCTCTTCTTACGTTGGTTCCTTTCAGATATTACAAGAAATACTCGTGTTCAATCTTTCTGTAAGTATGTGCTCCAGGAATGTAGTCCGGGAGCTGCGGCCGATTATTATCGCGTGGTATTGTGGCGTCAAGTATCGAGTTATCGAGTTGTCAATCTGTTTTGAGGACCGTTCAGCCGTGGCGTTTGAGTTCGGGCGTGGAAATTGAAAATATGTTGCTATTGTTAGGGAGTTCTGGTTTCTGTTTAAGGTGGTGAAGGCTCCCAAATCGACCTAACTTGAACGTCATTTTCTCAAAAGGTGTACCATTTACAGAATTGAAAAAAATGCATGTTAATACTGGTCGTATCTTCTTTCCGACTGCCGAAATCAAAACACGTTTACGAAAAGTTTTCTCGATAGAAAAAAATCGTAAAGTGACCTCTAAAAAAAATTTCAAACGCTCACAAAGTTGTACTTTATAATAAGATACTCCATTTAAGTAACTCATAGTGATAATTTATGTATCAATGAATCCGTCTGCCGATTTATTTTTTTTATAACATTAAGTATTTCTTTTATAATGAATAAAATCTAAAATAGACGAAACGCCACTCCATCCAAATCTAGCTTTCTTTCTCATATCTACGCCGCCAGACAGAGACCGCTCAGGCGTGCTGCTGAATGGACGTGTGCCGCTTTGCTCCGCGCTGCTAGTTTCGTAACGCATGTTTTAATTTTGTTGTTGTTACTTAAAAACTTTATAATTAATTATATTCCAGTGTGTTATTATTATAAGTTTTAGTTTAAGTTTTGTAAATATACATAGAACATTAGTACAAATAAAAAACATACCAAATTGTGCGAATATTACAAATATGGGTAATAAAGACAACAGAAGAAAGCCTAGCCGTAATAAACAAAAATTTCAAAAACGAATGATGGAACTTATGAAGTAAGTACTAAACAAGTATTTACTTTTTACTAATTTACTTTGTATAATAATAAATAAACTGGCGCCTTTTTCGGGCGCACTAAAGATACGTACTTTGATTCATGGACATAGATAGTTATAAAGAATTTCGTCGAATCCAAAAAGAGTTCCGTGGCTCATCGGTCTATGCAGCGGGACAATCACCACTCGCAATAGTAGCGCGGATTCAAATCTCTGCGCGTGTTATCCGTTTTGCTCATTTTTTTTAAAATCATATTATTCAAAATTATGCTTTTTATTTTACAGAAAAAGAAAGTCCGGTAGTTTGAAAGTAGGTGAATCATCGGAGATCTGGAGGTTGTGGACAAAATAAAATAAAATTGGTACCTATATTATTTACTAACTGTTTTTTTTTATTTGTTTTGTATCATTGTAGCAAAAGAAGGCGGTTGAATAGCAGTGCGGAAAAAATACAAGAATCGCCTGAGGTCACTTTTCATGAGTAAGTTTAGGTGAAGTTGAGTCCTGAAACCCTATTGAAACAATACCTATGTTATACTGGGTGGCGCAAAAGTAAAGACCCTATTTGGTTCAGCTATAACATTTTTTCTAAATTAGAAAACTAGATTTAGGTTTTTTTAAATGTATATTTGTGCCATTAAATTTCGTACCATTAGGATTTAAAGATGATGTCTTTTAAATGGTGACCTCCAGAGTTGATACACATTTGAGCCCTATTTATGACATTTTGCATAACTTGCCGTAACACTTCCTGCGATATGTTCGTTATTTCTTGACGAATGTTTTCTTTTAGAGCTGCGAGAGTCTGTGGCTTGTTCACATACACCCGAGATTTCAAAAAACCCCAAAGAAAGAAGTCTGGACTGGTCAGATCGGGTGATCTTGCAGGCCAAGGCAAATCGCCAAAACGAGAGATAACTCGGCTTGGAAAAGCGTCCCTCACTAAGTCCATAGTGTCGCGCGCTGTGTGTGCCGTAGCGCCGTCTTGTTGAAACCAGATGTGCTCCAGCCCCAATTCGTCCAAACTGGGTATCAAAAACTCACGTAACATGGTTCTGTAGCGTTCTCCAGTGACAGTTATCGCATTGCCTCCAGCGTCTTCGAAAAAATAGGGTCCGATCACTCTGTCAACACAGATGCCACACCATACAGTAACTTTTAGTGGGTGTAGAGGTGTTTCTTGAATAATGCGCGGATTATCAGTGCCCCAGAACCGAGTATTCTGCTTATTGACATGCCCTGAGAGATGGAAATGCGCTTCGTCACTCATAACCAATTTTGAAGGAAAATCATCCTCTTCAAGGTTGAGGTTTATGACGCGCTGGCAGTAATCTAGACGAGCTCGGTGGTCAGCAGGCAGCAGTTGATGAGTCATTTGAGTTTTATACGGGAACATCTTTAAGTCTTTCACCAAAATACGCTGCAGGGTCCGTCTGGAAATGCCCAATTGCGTGGCACGTCGCCTCGTTGATGTTTCTGGACACTCTTCCACATCTTCGCGCACAGCATCGATATTTTCAGCTGAACGGCCTGTTCTTGGTCTCCCAGACTTAGGTCTATCCAATGTTGAGCCAGTTGCTTCAAGGCGTGTGGCAAAGCGTCGAATTGTGCGACCAATCGGTGCCGGACGGTGGGGAAATCGTCGACGAAATTCACGTTGTGTTCTTATCACTGATGAATTATTCCGTAAGAACATTGACACAATTATTCCACGTTCTTGGGGAGTAAAACGGTCCATGTTTATTTTCAGTGTATTTTACATTTGTTCACTACACAATTTTCAACAACAGAATGACAGAAAATGTCATATAAAAAAAATAAAAGTATTTTCTTTAGTGCCAGTTGAACAATTCGTTCTGGCCTAAGGTGATGCTGTGAGGAGCTCTTTCAAATAAAATACTGTTTTTACTTGTGCAGTCTATATTTGGTCGCTGCCAAAGCCATACTAAAATCAAAATAATCCTAAATGGTCGCTAAACGTTTGTAACCAAATGCTTGCGTGTTCTAACTTGCATGCTAGCGCCATCTAACGAGAAACGACAGAACTACTATGCCGCAGATTAATCTTTTGACTGGACATACCGCCCACCAAGGACATCGGCACATGTCCTTAACAAACACCGCCCACCGTGAAGCGAGAGCAACAAAAAAAACTAACAAACTAATACATCTGACTTACTGCTACTTATTTAACTAGTAGGTAAGTATCTAACTGGCTATGGGCAATATACAAAGCTTTGATGTGGGGCGCTTAATCAAAGATCCATTGCATTTGAGAGTTACGACACGCGTGATTTGGTCGTTCCCAGGATGTTTCGTGACTACTCTTCCTAAGAGCCACCTAGCAGGTGGCAATCCGTCTTCTTTAACTAAGACCACATCTCCACAGCTTGGCTCAGGCATGTGCTTTGTCCACTTATGACGTTGCAATAAGTGAATTAGATACTCAGTGGACCAGCGTCGCCAAAAGCCTTGCACCATGCGTTGCGTTACCTGCCATCGCTTAAGGCTTGATATATTTGAATCTTCATAATTTCGCTCAGGCACCGTGATGAGAGGTTCACCAATTAAAAAATGACCTGGAGTCAAGGGTGTTGGATCAGCAGGATTATCAGGCATCATTGACAACGGTCTCGAATTAAGGCACGCTTCGATTTGACTAAGCACCGTTGCCATTTCTTCATAGGTGAGTGTCGATTCACCAATTACTCGGCGTAAATGACCCTTTGTTGATTTCACTCCTGCCTCCCAAAGACCACCGAAGTTCGGTGCATGAGGTGGAATAAAATGCCACGTGGTTCCATTGTTGCCTACCCATTCTCTGATGTCGACCGCTACAGATGATCGCTCCAATGAAACCAAATGACGGAGTTCCTTGGCTGCTCCAACAAAATTTGTGCCGTTATCGCTCCACATATCTGTCACATGGCCTCTGCGCGCAACAAATCTTTTAAACCCGGCAATGAAGCCTTGAGCAGACAAGTCACTGATTGCTTCCAGGTGAATTGCCTTGGACACCATGCAAACAAAGACACAAATGTAACCCTTGTATGAATGGTGTCCTCGTCCTTTAGATGTCCTAATACTTATTGGGCCAGCAAAATCCACGCCACTGTGTCGGAATGGTCTCGCTGGTGTTACTCTACACGCTGGCAACTGACCCATCAATTGGGTTTGGGAAGATATAGAATATCTTCTGCATTTGACACAATTGCGTACGTGTGCTTTAACAACTGACTTGGCTCCTATTATCCAATATCCAGTCCGCAATTGACTCAACATTAGTGTTGGACCACCGTGTAGTGTTTTCTCGTGAGCTTCACCAATAACCAAATTGGTGAAGTGATTGTTGTGTGGCAGGATGATTGGACGTTTAGTGCTCATTTCTACAGCAGCCTTATCAAATCGACCACTGACACGTAGAATCCCATCCTCATCTATTATTGGACACAGTGACTTCAATTTGCTTCTTGCCTTGACATGTCCATTTCTCGCTATATCATCAATTTCTTCTTTAAATTCTTGCTGTTGGACATGTTTTATACATATTTTCATTGCTTCTACTATCTCTTCATTCTGCAAGCAAACTTCATATCTTTTACTATTATCATTCTGTTTTTTCCACTTTAGCACCCTTTTGCAGTACGCAATCACTCTTACTAGTCTTTGTAGTGTTGAAAACTTGGTCCAGATGGGATCTTCTTGTATATTCTCAGTACCGACATGAGTTTTGATTGTTCGTTGTTCCGCGCTTGTCGCTATGGACTTTGGTCTTGAATAATCAATAGGATCGACCTTTAACCACGGTGGTCCCTGAGCCCACAGAATGCTGCAAGACAGCTCTTGAGGCGTTAATCCTCTTGAAGCTATGTCTGCTGGGTTGTGAGATGACTGGACGTGTGCCCAATGTGTGTTGTCGAAATGGGATAAAATGGTGGATACCCTGTTTCCAACAAAGGTTGTCCATCGGCTTGGATGGCTACTTAGCCAGGCCAGGACAACTGTTGAATCAGTCCAGACATGTATGCGTTCTTGTGAGATCTTCATAACTTCAGCAACTTCGCATATCAACTCGGACAACAATACTGCCCCCATCAATTCAAGCCTGGGAATAGATTGCTGCTTAACAGGTGCTACCTTTGTCCGAGAAGTGATTAGACTTATTTTTATGTCTCCATTCCGATCAATTATTCTACAGTAAATTACTGCAGCGAACGCTGAAATTGAAGAGTCGCAGAATCCGTGAAGCTCTACAGACACGTCGTCGGTACGAGTGTTCGTCCATCGAGGAATGCTGAACTTTCTAACTTCAACGAGATTTGCACGGTAAGTTTGCCACTCTGTCATTAAATCCGATGTAATTTCTTCGTCCCAATCTAAACCAGAAAGCCAGAGCTTTTGGATAAATATTTTTGCAGTGACAACGCAAGGTGCTGCCCAGCCCAACGGATCGAAAAACCGAGAAATGTCAGATATCACTCTTCTTTTCGTGATTGGAAGTTGCTGTGGCGGAAGGTTCACCGAATATTGAAATTCATCGAGTTCCCGATTCCAACAGATTCCTAGTATTTTCATTATATCGTCCGATTTTATATCTTTTTCTCCCTTCAACTTACCATGTTCCTTTCCTTCCTCTGAAATCTCCTTATTTAACTCTTCGCAGCTACTTACCCACTTTTGCAGCTGGAATCCTCCCTTGGTAAGTATATCAGACATTTCCTTATATACATTTATTCCTTCTTGTACTGTTTGACAACCAGTCATTAGATCGTCCACGTAAAAATCCTTCTTTATTTTTTCAGATACGTCGGGACTCCGTGCTCCTTCATCTACTGCTGCCTGCTGTAAGGTCTTCACTGCAAGGTAAGGTGCTGACGCTGTACCAAAAGTCACTCTTAGTAACTTGTATTCTTTAATTTCAGATTCGGGATTGTCACGCCACACTACTCTCTGAAAATCAACGTGTTCAGAAGAGACTTTCACCTGCCTGTACATCTTTACAATGTCAGCGCAGAGACTTATAGGATGAGTTCTCCACCTCATAATGATGTGACGTAACGGCAACTGCAACGTGGGCCCCACCAAGAGATCGTCGTTAAGAGACCTTCCATTCAACCCTTTCATCGAAGCGTCGAAGACTATCCTGACTTTGGTGGTGGATTTATCTTCTCGAACGACTGCGTGATGTGGTAAGTACACAGCGGTTTTCTTTTTAAGCTCTTCAGGCAGTACGCGTTCAACATGACCGAGATCTATGTATTCGTGGAATACATCTGCGTATCGCTTCGCCATATCTGGATTCTTCTTAAATTTACTTTCCAGATGCAGAAATCTTTTTGTAGCCAGATCTCTGGAGCTTCCATATTGGCACTGAGGATCATCATTTTGGAATGGAAGATTTACGATGTAACGACCCTTCTCATCTCTGCGTGTCGTTTGAGCGTAAATCTTTTCGCACTGCAACTCCTCTTCAGACAAAATCTTCCTTTGAGTTCCAGGAATGACTGTTTCGATTTCCCAGAACTGTTTTAGCAGTGCGTTTTCATCGACCTGATCCGAATGGCTTATAACAACATGGTGACAACTAATAGTATCACTGGTCGACGAAACCTTTCCAGATAGGATCCAACCTAATGCCGTATTTTGGGCTACCGGTAAGCCCGGTGGACCTTGAATCAACCCTTCTCTGAGCACTTGGCTGTAAGCTTCCGCACCGAGTAGGATGTCAATCTTATTCGGAATGTGGAAAGCTGGATCAGCTAAATTAATAGCTTCTAGCTCTGCCCAAGTGCTCGGTACAACTTGCACCGACGGCAGTAAAGACGTAATGTTACTAAGAACATACGCGTTGATTTGGAGACTGAATTGCGGGTCTAGGTGCGAGTGAATAGTCACGTTAACTGTATGCTTGGAGGCTAATGAGCCTCTCTCACCACCTATTCCTGAAATGGTTGATTTGACTGGCGTCTTTTTAAGTCCTAGGAGCTGCACTGCTGATTCCGTTATAAACGACGCCTGGGATCCTTGATCCATAAGCACCCTCAGCAGTTGTGATGACCCCATCCTTGTCTGTGCTTTGACAAGAGCTGTGGCCAACAAAACATGTGTCGATGACACTGACTCTCTAGAATGATGTGAAACTACATTTGACGTAGGTTCAACCTCTGATGACGCCGCCTGATTCTCAGATATTGCTGAATGGACATTGACAGTGGCATTACCACTGGTGGTTGAGCTCGACATGACCTTAGGGTGCAGCAACGAATGGTGCTTTCGTTTGCATATACGACATGTTGTATTAAGTCGGCAAAACTTAACTGAGTGATTAATACCAAGACAGTTGAAACATAATCCGTTGCGTTGAACGAAACCTTGGCGCACTTCGTAACTCTCACTTGCAAATGACTTACAGTTAGCTATTTTATGTTGTTCTTTGCAGAAGGCACAAGGATTGCTAACTTTACTTGCATTGGGTTCCGAACTGACAACATGATGGACCTTTGGTTTATTAGCAGCACTAACATTTGCTTTAGGTTTGGCCGTCGATACATCTAGAAATTCCAGTGCCCTAAACCTGGCTTCCAGAAAATCCCTAAATTGCGTGAACTTGGGCAATTCATTCAAAGAACTAATCTGTGTTTCCCATAGTTTGCGTGATTCGGGATCTAATTTAGCGCTAACTATATAAATTACCAGAATATCCCAAGAACTCACGTCAATTCCAAGATTTTTTAAGCCGTTCAAACATTCAATTGTTGTATCTAATAAGCTCTTTATGGCACTGGAGCTCTCTGACACCGTCTTTTGACTCATAAAACGTTGCAACATGCAATTGGATAAAAATCTTTTATTATCATACCTTCCCTTTAGAAGGGACCAGCATTCCTGATAATTAGACGCGGTGACTGGAGTATGTCTAAGAAGTTGATCGGCCTCGCCTGTCAATAAACCTTTCAAGTAATGCATGCGTTGTACATCATCAAGACTATCGTTTTTATGAATAAGAGATACAAACAAATCTTTGAACGTCGGCCATTCTGCATAGTGCCCTGAAAATTTAGGGATAGTAATTTTCGGCAGTTTGAGATTATCGCTTTGAACACACTTGGCACTTGAAACAGATTTCGCACTACTACCCTGTTTTTCTAACAATTCTTTCAACTCGCTCTTATACGTAATGTATAACTCCTCGGTGGATTCATACATTTCGTCGGTAAAGTAGGAAACTGCTTCGTCTGTACATTTTTCTATTATTACATTATGTGTGGTTAAGAAACCATTCCAAGTTTGTTCAAGTGATTCTAATCTTGTAGTCACATATGCATGTGTAATTCTATCTTTGGGCGATTTCTTAAAGTTAACCTGGGCCCGTTGTATCACTGATTTTTTATTAGTTTGTAGTTTATACAAAGCTTCCATCTCGATATCCGATGACAAACAAGTTAAAAATAAAGGTTACAAATTTTTGCTCTAAGGATTCTATGTTAATAATACTAAAATTGTCTCTTGGTTTTTTCCTCTTGAATGGACTGTATTGTGCTTACAAACTTTATAACGATAAAGTACTTACGGAAATTTCCGAACACTTCACTCACTGGTTTCAAATTCCAAAGAATTCCCAACTCGCAACGCCCTCTGGCGCCGTTCACCTGTACTGCGCTTCCAACTGTGACCGCGACTGTGACAGCCACCTGTCACACTTCCGTCAGCGGCCTTTGGTGACACCTGTCAAAGTTGTCACCCTCAGCTGTCACACTTGACAGCTCGTCGGATGTCCTTTTCACATACCGGAGTGATGACGCTTCAGACTTCAGCGAAGCCTTATCGCTGGTTTCCACGTCTTGGAATTCTCAGACTCACCATACACGGATTCTTGGGATCCGGCTTCTGAGGACCATGAACAATTCGTTCTGGCCTAAGGTGATGCTGTGAGGAGCTCTTTCAAATAAAATACTGTTTTTACTTGTGCAGTCTATATTTGGTCGCTGCCAAAGCCATACTAAAATCAAAATAATCCTAAATGGTCGCTAAACGTTTGTAACCAAATGCTTGCGTGTTCTAACTTGCATGCTAGCGCCATCTAACGAGAAACGACAGAACTACTATGCCGCAGATTAATCTTTTGACTGGACACCAGTACTTTTGCGCCACCCAGTAGAAAACCTGCACAAATATGCACGATTAGTAGGTCCATTACCGGTACAATATTTATTAACCTGCAAAGACCAGCACATGCATATGCATAATGGAAATATGCATTTGCATATAGTCAGATCTCTAATTATGATCAATATAGGTGAATAAGTTGTATTCGAACATAATTTGGTCATTCTCCCACACTTCCGGGTAATTTGCAAGTTTGATTGTTGGTAACACTAGCTGGTTTTGTGTATTGATTGCATCTCAATAGTTTTATCGAAAAAGCAAGACATTAGCGAAATATTAACAAGCTTACTTGTGAAAAGTGATCCCCTGACTTTTTTGTATCAAACCACTATGATTCCGACAACTTTTCACAACGCAAGATGGCATTTTATAATATTTTTTTCTATGCGTCTTGGGCGAGGTTCGGAGCAGTAATGGCAGGCGATAGACTTCCTATGATGTGAGTGTGTGCGTGTCCGCTCGTACATATTAGCGTTCCGACTTCCTATGGGTACCTCGGTTCGGGATCAATTGGGACTCAGTCCTGCTTTTTTTTATAAGGTCTATGTTAGGACACAGGTATTTTTAGCCGCGGGCTGATGCTATAATATACCATATTGTTATGTAATACATTGCATGTTTGTAAGTGTTTACAGCCATTCGCTCAACTTTTGCAGGTTGCAAAATGTACCGCAAGAGTCAGCACACCAAAAAAAATGTGCAATCTAAAGTTCTACATTTTACTAATTATGTTTGGTAGTTTATGTTTGATTGTTGACTATTAATAATGTTTAAGCAAAATATTTATTTATAATCATCATCATTCATCATTAACAGCCTGAAGACGTCCACTGCTGAACATAGGCCTCCCCCAGAGCACGCCACCTTGAGCGGCTGCTTGCCTCCTGCATCCATCGGCTCCCCGCGGCTTTCACTTTTTTTTAATTTATAATATATTAGTTTAAATTGAATGTTACAAATTTCCTTATATTATATTGATCTCACGATAAGTGTTCTCTAAGATGTAACATGTAACTTAAAGTAATAAATAATTTTGAATATCGATTAACAGCATTTTTTTAAACTCTAGGTACTTCCTGTATTTCGTTCTTCTAAAATAACAGGTAAGCATCAGCATTTTTCCTTCACCATGCTTACAAACCTTATATTGATGTACCGTGTACATCAATTTAACATTACCGATTATAAAGAACATTAATTGCTAGTACAGCATTTTATGTATCAAGAAATTAATTGGAAATGAGCTACTTTCACACGAATTTATCGGCTACTTACAATATTGTTAAGGTTTGTAAATAAAATATAAATTTCTGTAAGTAGAGAAAAATATGTTTTTGATAAGTTTAGCAATAACATTTTGATGTAGTCTGTTGATTTCACCAATTTACAAACTGCAAGAATGCTGTAAGTTATCTTAACCCTAAATTGGATACCACAAAAATGCTGTAAGTAGTATGAGCAACGTAAATACAATTCATGTAAGTAACAGAAAAATATCACCTTCCTTATGGACATAGTGTTTTTTTTTTCATCGCAGGAATATGAGACGCAGACCTTTCGACGCAGTATTTTTTCTGATTCGAACGGTGTTTTTAGCCTACTTACGACATTTTTGCTACTTACAGCATTTTCGTTTTCTCCCATCGATATGTGTTAATCCAGGTAATAAACTGTCTGTGCGCCAAATTACAACCAAATTCATTAAGTTTTTATGACATTGCTTTCATTATTACTTGTTGTTGCAATCATCATCATCATCATCAACAGCCTGAAGACGTCCACTGCTGAACATAGGCCTCCCCCAGAGCACGCCACCTTGAGCGGCTGCTCGCCTCCTGCATCCATCGGCTCCCCGCGGCTTTCACCAGGTCGTCGGTCCACCGAGTGGGGGGCCGGCCTACGCTGCGTCTTCCGGTTCGTGGTCGCCACTCGAGAACCTTTCTTCCCCATCGGTTGTCAGTTCTACGAGCGATGTGGCCTGCCCATTGCCACTTCAACTTACTAACTCTAAGAGCTATATCGGTCACTTTAGTTCTCCTGCGGATCTCCTCGTTCCGGAGCTTATCTCGCAGGGAAACACCGAGCATAGCTCGCTCCATAGCTCGCTGCGCGACTTTGAGCTTACTAATGAGGCCAACAGTAAGAGACCATGTCTCAGTTCCATAAGTCATCACTGGCAACACACACTGATTGAAAACTTTCGTTTTCAGGCTCTGCGGTATTTTGGACGAAAAGATAGGACGAAGCTTCTGCTGAAGCTGAAGCTGTTGTTGCAATACACAGTAATTAATGAGTAAATTTTATGACATGCACACTGCACAGTGCACATTGCAGTGTCTGGTGAACCTTTATATTTTAGAGTTCCGAGTAACACTGCAACTGTTATGGGCGGCCGTGTCACTTAACATCAGGTGAACGACTAGCTCGTCATGTCATTCATTATCATTAAAAAATCTTTTTTACGCTTATTATTTTTTGTCACTACTGAGTAGTTATTGCTTGAAAACAGCGCCATCTACGAGAGTTTACCGAGTCGGCAGAAAGTTTATCGAGTTGAATCATTTTACGTTTTAGTTCACTATATTACCGCACGATGGCGCTGGCAACACAGCCGCGAAAGTTGTTTCCTATCTTACCCGCAATGTTATTAGGGCGCCACTTTATCGAGAGCTAGCATGAGGCGTGGCTAAAAACGCGAAATCTCAATTTCAATCAGCTCCTATATGCGCCTTAAGTATGATTTTTTTTATAATTTCTCTGCTTTGTTGCGATCTTTCACAGGAACACAAAAATAAAATTTCAAATTTGCAATGCATGTGCCTACCTATCGTCTTCATCATCATCATCATCATCAACAGCCTGAAGCCATCCACTGCTGAACAGAGGCCTCTCCCATAGGGCGCCACTTTGAGCGGCTGCTCGCCTCCTGCATCCATCGACTCCCCGCGGTTTTCACCAGGTCGTAGTTCCACCGAGTGGAGGACGGGCATACGCTGCGTCTTCCGGTTCGGTACCTACCTATATCCCAGTTAAATGTTCATATTATATTATAATAGGTACAAGTGATAACAATTTATTTTATACAAAACATCAATATAGGTGAGTGGCCACTATGTATCGAAACTAAAATAACTACAAACCTAGAACTTCAATCAATACCAATTGGGTCTTGTGTCCATTTTAGACACTGAAATTAAATAAAAATCACATGCCTAGTTATTTCGTGTGTTCTTATTAAAAAAATAGACGTTCTAGAAATGTGTGGAGCCTATTATGCCGCCTAATTTTTTATTTTTTTTATTATTATTCGGTAGGTACTACCTATGATCGTATGGACAGTAGGCGGGTGCTTAGGCAATCTTCAATATTACCTATATGTACGTTAAATTATAAAACCGGTTATGATAATCTATGTCAGAAACGTTTTGTGTTATCCATTTTGAATAAAATATTTATAGTTTTTCCGGCTAAAAAATAAAAATAAATGTTTATACTCGCAACACTAAACCGCTAAACCATCATGGCGGCATCAAAACGGTACCGTTTAGCAACAAACAAGGCGTATGCCTTGTTTTTGCTCTCACTTGCGTGTGACCGCGCCTAATGAAAGTGA
Source organism: Ennomos quercinarius (assembly GCA_910589525.2). Taxonomy (NCBI): domain Eukaryota; kingdom Metazoa; phylum Arthropoda; class Insecta; order Lepidoptera; family Geometridae; genus Ennomos; species Ennomos quercinarius. Next base: position 16,218,452 of record OU342503.1, read on the forward strand.
TGCAACTCAGATATTATTGTTTTACAACGTTATTGCAGGGTGCTATGGTTCATTATTAAAATGAAGCAACACTCTGATGCTGGCACTTATTTGGCCCAACGCATCAGCATTGCAATTCAACGTGGCAATGCGGCCAGCATGTTGGGTACGCTACCTACCGGTAGTGGGCTGGAGCACTTGGACTGTCTATAGGCCATCGCGGCTATTATACAGTCCATAAGTGTTCTTTGTAGTAGGTAGTGTAGCTAGTAGTTTAGCTTAGTTTAGTTTAGTTTAGTTTAGTTTAGTTTTAATTATTGTAGTAGTTAGCTTGAGTAATAAAGGCAATTTGCCCGTTTAAAAAAAAGCAACACTTTGTCTAAGTATATAAGCATTGGCACGGGTACACTTGTGGTTTGGTTTTCATAGAGACTGGGTTTCTATAGTATATTTGATCTAAGCATGCACCTGATCAAAAAGTTAACTTTTATAATATTAGCTTTCTCCTAAACTAGGCTTAGTTTACGGTCGAGCGCGAGCAATTATTTGACAATTTGTAGCGACATTGTCGCGCGATTATTGTCATGCCACTCTCGGTCACTAGAGGGGGTGAGGAAGGAAGGGGAGTATGAACAGGGTTGGTACTTTGTTACATTATGGGCAACCTATATGCTTTCGAGGGTTCCGTACCCAAAGGGTAAAACGGATTACTAAGGCTCCGCTGTCTGTCTGTCTGTCCATCTGTCACCAGGCTATATCTCATGAACCGTGATAGCTAGACAGTTGAAATTTTCACAAATGATGTATTTTTGTTGCCGATATAAAAACAAATACTAAAAAACAGAATAAAATAAATATTTAAGGGGGTCCCATACAACAAACGTGATTTTTTTTGCTCGTTTTTATAGATAATGGTACGGAACCCTTCGTGCCCGAGTCTGACTTGCGCTTTCCCGGTTATTGTAGTTATTGATTACCAATTTATCAAAATCTAATTACAGATCCATCATGTATTATGTATCATGTATAATTATTGCCTTCCATAAGCTATACATAAATGATATAAATGATACATAAATGATTATTAATTATTATTGCTTTTGGATTTTTCAACGTTCTGTCTTACTCGTAATTATTATGTCTTATAGTATAAGAAATGAATGAAACTGTTGACACTGTCAACTTGACAGCCCTACGCTCGAGGGTGGGAGCCGCAAAATGTATTGGACTCGTAGCCTCATATCTCGAAGACATGATTCGTGGCTTGTTTGGGGAACAATTTGAACGATTGTTTGGTGTCCCGAGGCTTGTGATGAGTTGTGTTGCTTGCTTTGTAACTGTTAGTTACACTGTGGTTTGACTGGATGACATTTTGAAGCGAAGAGACAAGCAAGCAAATAGACAAGTTTAATTATTATTTAAAATAAATTGTTCTAAGAAATATTCTATTTTCATGATGATTTAAACCTTGATAAATATGTAACAGTTTCATAATTTGTTAGTTTAGGCTCATTTACAATTGGAAGACCCATTATTGATGTTGCAAGTAATGGTTTTGTCTTTATTATAACTCTGTTTTTCAACTCTAATGCTCTCATGGCAGAAATATTCTATCAAACATTCATGACATAAACTGCAGCTCAACATCTCTCTAAGGGTAGGCAACGCACCGGCAATGCCTTCGGTGTTGCAGATGTCCATAGGCGGCGGTGACCACTTACCAGCTGGTGGGCCGCCTGCTTGTTTGCCACTCATTTCATAAAAAAAAAGATCTCTAAATACATTTGTATCTATTTGTAAAGTGGAGATTTGCTATCAATCGGATAATTTGCTAATTTGTAAGCAGAAACGTTGATTTACTATTTTTTTAAAGAATTTTTTAGTTCAGAAGTGTTTTGAAAATGTATATAAATATGTTTTACTAGGTGGTAGGACTTTTCTGCCAAGTTCGTCTAGGTAGTTACCACCGCTTTGCCAGTTATTCTGCCGCCAAGCAGTAGTGTGCAAGCACTACTGTGTTCCGGTTTGAAGGGCATTGTAGCTAATGAAATTACTAAGCAAATGAGACTTTATGATCTGTTCACACAGTGTAGTAATCTTATTACTATACTGTGTGAAGTCTCAGGATGACGTGCGCAGTGCAGTGTCACGCAAAACTATTAATTTTGAGTTCCAAGTAATACTGCAATCTGTTATGGGCTGCTGTGACGCTTACTATCAGGTGAACGACTAGCTCGTCACGTGCACCGTTCGATTGTCAGTGATCGTTCGATTTTCGCTGAGAACAGTTGTGTGACTCGCGTCCGCGTGTAACCAACAGTGCAAAGTGCTAACGCATCACAACAAAGCCGTCTCGACGGCCGACCGCGATGACCTAGTTATTGCGCAAGGCTGGCGGCTGATGACGGCATACTATATTGTTAAGGCGACGATTCTTTTGCCTTAATAATGGAATCTGACCAACAGAAACAATATATCAAAACTGATACTATCCGTTTAACAACAGAGACCGAACATCTGTTATACAAGCACTTCGACGAGGAACAAGTAGCGCGACAAAAGTTAGAGGGTCTCGTAAGTGACTTGAAAAAACAAATTGAAATTCTCAAAGAACAGCTAAAATGCCTAGCGGAGACCAATACAACAAAACCTGTTACAAATATAATGGAGACTTCTTCGCGTGCTGAATATAGCACAGACGAAGAGGACCTGGCCAAAGAAACAGAGTGGATACGCACGAAAACAAGAAAGAAAAGAAAATTGAACACCTCGCCCACTCAAGATGATGTAAGTAAAGAAGACAATGACCACATAGAATAAACAAAAGAATTATTTTTCCTCCACCAATCATAGTTGATGGCATTAAAGATTATCAAAACTTCTTTGATTTCTTAATAAAATACCAGGCAGCCGACACGTTCACTATCAAAATGATGAACGGAGAAACTGTTAAAATCAACACCACGAATGATGATGCGTACAGGGCTTTAACCAAAGCTTTGACTGCCAATAATTGTCTTTGGCACTCTTACGAAAACAAGCAAGAAAGGCCGGTAAGAGTCATGGCGAAACAATTGCACTCTTCGTGCAAACCAGACAGAATTGTAGAGGACCTGAAAAATAAAGGCTACAAAATAATTGAAGCGGTAAACAAACTGAGCTGGAAGACAAAAGAGCCACTCAATATGTTCATGCTGACATTTAAAAATGACGAAGATATAAATAAAATTTTCAAAATAAGAACTGTATTAGGCTGTCAGGTGGAAATACAGTCATTAAAAACAACCAAACTGGTACCCCAGTGTAAGAGGTGCCAAGCTTATGGACACACGCAAAGGTACTGTTCCAAAGAGCCAAGATGTGTTAAATGCACCGAAAAACATCTTACAAAGGATTGCTTAAAACCTACAAAAGAAAAGCCTAAATGCATACACTGTGGGGACTCACATCCTGCCAACTACAGGGGTTGTGCTATAGCTAAAGAAATCCAGTTAATCCGAAATAGACACTCAAAAAAACTGACTGTATCACACCAGCACCAGCAAGTACGTGGGGGAAAACATATTGACCATTGTCTAAAACCAAGCTCAAAAACTACTGCTATCCGCACTGCAACTAAAAGTGTCTCCTATGCTCAAGCCACTGCAAAAGGTATTGAGGCTCCTCATCCTATTGTATCTTCAGACAAAAAGTTGGATGACATATTAAGGTACATGACGTCGTTTGATGAACGGCTAAAAAAGATTGAAAATAGCGCCAAAGCAGCTACACTTACTTTTAAAAAATGATTAATACACTAAAAATAATGGCATGGAACGCAAATAGACTGCAAAAACATCAAAGTGAGCTACAAGTAGTCCTAGACATAGAAAATGTAGATGTGTGTCTTGTTTCTGAGACGCACTTCACCAAACAAACACACATTAAGTTTAAAGGTTATAAAGTCTACCATGCACTTCACCCAGATAACACTGCTAGAGGTGGCAGTACAGTTATTGTGAAAGAAAATCTGCAACACTATGAAGACACCAAATATGAAGAGAGAGAAATCCAAGCTGTGGCAATATGTCTGAAAACTAAAAGATATCCCCTAACAGTATCAGCCATCTACAGTCCGCCTCGGTATATGATAAAAAAAGAAGAATATATAAGCTTTCTTAAGCTTCTTGGTAATAGATTTGTCCTGGGAGGTGATTTTAATGCTAAAAACACATACTGGGGCTCCAGGCTTTCTACAACTAAAGGAAAAGAATTGCTGTATGCTGTCAAAGAAATGAAATGTGATGTAATATCAACAGGCATGCCAACATACTGGCCAACAGATTCCCGTAAAGTACCTGACCTTATAGATTTTTTCATTTACAAAAATATGTCGTCAAGCTACTTAGAAACTAAGCAGAGTTATGATATGAACTCGGATCACTCCTCAATATTTCTCGAAATAAGTGAAAATATCTTGCAGAAAGAAAAATCTCCAACCCTAGTCAATAAATACACAGACTGGGAGAGCTTTCGAATAAGTTTAGATAATAAAATAGACCTGAAAGTTCCGCTGATAACTCAGGAACACTTAAACAATGAGGTAGAAAACTTTACAAAACACATCCAACAATCAGCCTGGGAAAACACACCAGATATTAATAGGAGCTCCAAAGGGCAATCATATCCACATAGAATCATTGAGCTTCTTCATGAGAAGAGAACGCAACGCAGAACATGGCATCAATCCAGGAGCCCAGAAGATAAAAGAAAACTGAACAATCTTACAAAAAAACTAAAGAGGAAAATACAAAATTATAAAGACGATTCTACTAATAAGCATCTTCAGCAGCTAACCAGTGACCGCAGCACTGATTATTCTTTATGGAAAACCACTAAATACCTAAAAAAGCCAATTGCTCATATTCCTCCCATAAAAGATGAGAATGGAAAATGGGCAGTTAATAATGAGCAAAAAGCAAAGAGGTTTTCTGAACACCTAGAAATCATATTTCAGCCAAATGAGAGTGAAACGAATGACTCACCATCCTTAGATGACAATAATTTGCTATCACATTTAAATAGCGAAATAAAACTAGTTACACCAAGAGAATTGATGCGTGAAATAAAGTACAACATAAACCAACGGAAATCCCCTGGGCACGACCTAATATCAGGGGAAATACTACATAATTTGCCAAGAAAGGCTTTAGTCAAATTAACAACTCTCGTTAACGCCGTGATTAGATTAAAATATGTACCTGATCTATGGAAAGTTGCTGAAGTGATCATGATAGCAAAGTAGGGGAAACCGCCTAATGAAGCAACTTCATATAGACCGATTTCCCTGCTACCTATAATGTCTAAATTGATGGAGAAGCTATTGCTCAGACGATTACATCCAATAATAGAGAGTTTAAACTTAATACCAGAACACCAGTTTGGCTTTCGAAAAAAGCACTCAACTATAGATCAAGTCCACAGAATAACAGGCGTAATAGAAAAAGCACTGGAAGAGAAACAAGTGTGCTCTACAGTTTTCTTAGATGTAGCCCAAGCTTTTGATAAGGTTTGGCATGAAGGCCTTGTGCATAAGCTAAAACAGCTGATGCCAAAACCCTTTAGTGATATTTTAGAATCGTATATTTCAAATAGAGTATTTAGAATAAGACAAGAAGATGCTTACTCAGAGCTTAAAGAAATAAAAGCTGGCGTACCACAAGGTAGTGTTTTAGGTCCGGTCCTGTACCTTCTCTACACCTGTGATATTCCTAAATTAGAAAATAACGTCATCGCGACCTTTGCTGATGACACTGCTTTAATGGCTGTAGGGAGTACCCACGCAGAATCATCAGAAAAGGTACAAATAGCTGTTAATCAAGTTTATAACTGGACTAAGAAATGGAGGATTAAACTTAACGAATCCAAATCTATTCATATAGACTTTAGCAATAAGTATCAACAGTATTCTCCCGTTTATATTAACAATAAACTAATCCCATATGAGAACACGGCTAAATACCTGGGTATGACACTTGATACAAAGCTCCGCTGGAAAGCTCATGTCAAGAAAAAAAAGGAAGAACTAGACTTACGACTCCATAAGATGCACTGGCTGCTTGGAAGAAACTCTGTGCTGTCGGTGAACAATAAACTATTACTTTATAAACAAGTCCTGATGCCCATATGGACTTATGGCATACAGCTCTGGGGCTGTACCAAAAAGAGTAATATACAAATGATACAACGCTTCCAGAATAAGGTACTTAGGGAAATTGTAAATGCACCCTGGTACATTCGAAATGACGACCTTCATCGGGACCTTAATATAGAGCTCGTCGATAATGTTATCAAAAAATATGCAGAAAGTCACCAATATAGACTTCACCATCATGTGAACGTAGAAGCAATCCAGCTGCTTGATCACACGAACATTATTAGAAGACTTAAACGAACAAAACCATTTGAGTTAGTGTAGTGTTATTAGTGAATTTTCACAAATTAGTGTAATGTAGTGCAGTGCTAGTGCTACCCAAAAGAACACAAGAACAAAGTGTCGTCGCCTTAATAGAGACAATAAGAAAAGTGTTATTGGACACATTCTTAGATAATAAGGTTTATAGAAGTTTAGGTTAAATTTAAATTACTTATTAGCCAAAATAATGGCTAGATTGTAGTTCTAGTAGAGTGCTTATTTCAGTAAGAAAGTACTCTAGGAAATGGAAAAAAAAAAAAAAAAAAAAAAAAAACGTGCACCGTTAAAAAAAATTCTATCGCAGCTGGACATTTCAACTCGGATGAGATCACTACTGGAAGATTGGTGATTGCTGACGACATTGGTAATGATACTAACTCAAAACTCGGCTCTATGCCTCTGTATTCATTTCACTACCAAAATATTGACAATAGGCAATTTATCTAAGTTAACTAACTTAAACTAAAGTTCGGTTCCCTTGTCTGGCTCAGTCCGGACGGTTAAGTTAGCGTATTAGCATATTGTTCAAACCAAGTTAGCAGATGAGATATAACTTAAGGGTGGAATATCACGAATACTCGTCCTGGGTCCTAATTCTGTATGACCACTTTACGATTCCTTACTTGGAAACCACGCGAATTCCTTGTCTTACATAATAAATCTGCAAAAATGTATAGGAAATGAAAACGAATTGAATTGAATCTTAGTTAGAGGCTTCTGCGGCAATTTCATCACAATTTCGCCAGTGTCGTGTACTAGGATAAACAAACCATCAAACGAATAAAATGAAAACGAAACCGCGCGAAATGACTTTAGAATTGGCACGATTTGAACTGTCAAAAATCATAATGCTCCACTGAGACGTGTTTCGAAACATCAACACGTCAAAAGTTACCACTACTTATGTCAATATTTTATTCAAAATAAAAATAACTATAGTGCAGGTACAGAGTGAAGGTATTTCTAATGCTGTGACACGTTTGAACAACACACGATAACGACGTGGTTTCGTATCGTGTGGAATCTGTGTTTTCATACAGAATTAGGGCCCTGGATGACTGACCTATAAGTTAGAGTACTAGATACTTAGAATACTTGGAACTAGGTATTAAGCGTCTTGAAACTTGGTAGAGAGTATTAAAGGAGTGTTAAGCTAGCTTGCAGTAACTTAATAAAAATATAGAGGTTAAGTAATTTCGTTTGTAGAGTGCTTTGTTCGTTTTAACAATTTTTATCAGCATTATAATCATCATCAGTTTGTCTGTTCTACGAGCAATGTGGCCTGCCCATTGCCATTTCAACTTTCTGATTGTAAGAGCTATATCGATCACTTTAGTTCTTTTGCGGATCTCCTCATTTCGGATCTTATATCGCAAGGAAATTCCGCGAACATAGCTCTCTCTATAGCTCGCTGCGCAACTTTATCTTGCTCATAAGGCCAATAGTAAGAGACCACGTGTCGGTGCCATAAGTCATCATACCCGCAACACACACTAGCTGATAATCTTCGTTTTCAAGCTCTGCGGTATTTTAATAATAATAACGGTAGTAATAATCATTATAGACAGTTAGCCACTTGCTTACAAGACTGGCACAGACATTATAGCACGTCCTATACAATCACAGATCGCATAACATCGGACTTATATATAATAGAACTTATATAATATACATATACTTATACTTTAATATCTCTGTGAAACAATGCCGTTCCTATTTACTCTCGCACTAACTCAGTCACAAAACCAGCACAATCGTCCCACAAATCACACTATTCTAACACGACGGCGACGGGAAGAGTACTTCCCAGATAAAAACACACACTTTTTTCTGGTGGGAGGCGACAATCCCCGTCACTCAGCCAGCTTAATTGCGAGTAGTAAAACAAACGAGGGTAGGCGGAAACCACGCGTGTGAAGTGCCCGGGGCTTGCAGACGAGCAGTTTTGTAAAAAAGAATCTGCTTACCAGTGGATACTTTGTAAACATCATCAGCTTGAAGATTTCCACTGCTGATCAATGAATCGCTCTCTCCTAGAGCGAACAACTGCTTGCCTCTTGCATCTATTGGCTTCCCATGCCATTGATAAGATCGTCAGTCCACCTATATTTACCCCGCTTTTCTAGCTTTTCGTGCAATGTCTAAAAATTTGAGGCTTAATTAACTTTGACAGGAGATGTAATTTGACTTTTAGGTTGGTGGATTAAGGCTATTTTTAAAGAAAAGACTAAGGTCCACCTCTTAGCAAGGATATCAAAAAACGTCTGGTAATAAAGCAATGTAACAATTCTATAATGTGGAAACAGCTTACTTAAATCGGTAAAAGCGCAGCGTACCGCCCGCCCGTTTGAACCATGCCTCACTCTACTAGCAACTACGTATTCAAAAGCTTACAGCACCCATATTTAGCGTACTGTATCCATAGTATCATAGAGTACACGTATATGACAGTACGTATAATATAAGAGTATATACACTCGTATGACGGTCATTCGGGAGTGCGCGGAATGGCCAATCAAATTTAAACGGCTCCCTGTAAAAACGGAAAGTATGATAGAGTTACGGGTTTTAAATCTGCTTATGATCGGTTTATTGAAATTGGAGCTTTGTGACTTGAGATAGAGGTTAGTTATTGTTATAACTAACTAATTTCAAAGGAGTTATTTTTTTTCTAACCATTTGATTTTTTAAAAAATAATAAACATATATACACCGACACCCGTTATACTTATAAAAAAACATGGAAAAAGCTTGTCTGGAAGTCATCAGTTTGTGTATTTCAAAATCCAGTTCCGAGAGTAGCCCCAACACTGAGGAGGAGAGACAGACAAGCGCTGCAGGGGAAATTATTCTACTTTACATTAAATAACGTTTAAAAAAATTACATAAAGTAAAACACAAGAACTTTGTCAGTTGCGTAACTTTGATAGAAATGCAACAGAAAATTTTTAATTCTTAATTAAATTTTATCATAGTAAGTAACTATGGGCATTAACTAGGAATTGCCAAGTTCATACTGGTATCAATCGGTTGCAACCAAGTTAAATGATCATAGATTCTAGCTGATTAAACTTGTTCAACAGGCCGCGGCGCGCTGGTACCTTATAAAACTTCATACCTAAGCCTAGTTTCAGAAAATTAAAACTTACACACAAGTATTAAAGGAACAAAACTGTTAAATCAGTTACCTCCCAATTACAACAATACCCGAATCCAAGCCCTCTAACTCCGGTAATTGGTTAAATACATGCAGCTAACTTTGTATTATTGTAGGTACTTCGGTAAGTTTCCGATAGTCCCGCAGGACGATTTATCGAACTTGGACTGGAGATGGGGACAAGCTTTAAAACTACAAGAAATTATAAAACATAAGCACTGACACGGTTCCAATGAGTAAGAAAGTATTTCATAAAACACAGAGACTACTGAACTTATACCTCAGTATATGCAATGTCTGTGTGCTATGTACATGCATTAGGTATTTCTTCTGTCACGGACAATACCATAAGTAAGTAAAAGATGAAAAATTAATGCATGTAGGTGTGTACCTATTGCAGGCAATTTTTTAGCGTATTCACAGAATAAGATTTGCCGGGCCCTGTTATAACGTAGGTAAATATCTGAAGCCAAAACAAAACTAGAACGCTTAAAATGAATACTTTACTAAATTAACTAGCTGATCTGAAAGCTGAAAAAAACTATGATATCCTTAAAAGTAAAAATCTTACGGTTTTAAATCTAAACTAACGCTGAAATTGAACAAAAAGCACAATTTTCTCCAAGTTTCTACACAGTTTATCTACAGAAGCTGGAGCAACTAAACCTAAATACAAACTATTCAAGATTCAAACCCATTTCACAAAAGCAATGATCAAGTCGCTGAAACTCATTCCGTATGAGCGTGCAATGAATCTCCGAGTCGATTCGGTTCATTCCAGTTCGCGATCCAGTTAAAACCGGTTCAAACTGCAACTTTTGAATTCAATTAACGTCGTCGCTGTCACGTGACTCGCGATCTAACGGAACAAATAGTTTCATCTGTTAGTTTTCTCAAAGCTCGATGATTCTCTCGGACTCACGCATTTTCTAGTAAGTAGGTCTAGTCTACTTAACTGATATAAGAAGATAGTAAGAAGACTTGCTTTTGAAATGAAAAATATCCTAATAATTATTTTACTTCCTACTAATACTATAACAGCTGTGAAAGTTTGTATGAATGTATGCCCATATATGGGTAAGTATTATTTATGATAGGTTTTTTACCCGACTAGACAGATTAATATTTGATATTTAGATAATTAATAATATTATATTATAATACTAGGTTTATAGTTCTCGAGTGGCCACCACGAACCGGAAGACGCAGCGTAGGCCGCCCCCCACTCGGTGGACCGACGATCTGGAGGCGAGCAGCCGCTCAAACTGGCGCTCTCTGGGGGAGGCCTATGTTCAGCAGTGGACGTCTTCAGGCTGTTGATGATGACGATGATGATGATAATACTAGGCCCTTTGAGAGAACAAAGAATACTTTTACTCACGAAAAGTTATGCTGTTCGTGCAAAATAAATGATCATTTTCCACGAAAACGCACCTGCATGATATTTAAAGGTAGGTATCAACAATTTCCAACAGATGTTTTTTGATAGAATTCAGTATGCCGAATGCACTCGACCGATGTCGTGTAATTTACGCCCCATTACCCTTTAAATCACAGACTAAGGGTGGGTTTTTTGATTAGTAGTTAAGTTAACCAATGGTTAAAAGTTCTAACAAATTTTGACCATTGGTTAGAATTTGTTAGAGATTTTAACCATTGGTTACCTTCAGGGACCAAAATGCACACCCCAAAAATCCCATCCTAAGCGCTAGTGTAGGTAGGCCCATCTGTGAATTTGACTCCCACTTCGAAGCGGCGTTTTAACCTGTCATCAGACATGTCCTTACGAATTAATATAATTATTATGTCAATACCTAATTGCAATATTATTAACCCCTAGTTACCACCTACATCATTAGGCACAAACCTCCGCCACGTGTCGTTCGGGCATAAATGAAACCGTCTCATGAGGCATAATGCCCGTGAATATCGGATATACGGCCGCCATATTGCGTCGTGTGTCGCCGCCATTATTTACGGATCGGGGGCGACGCTCGTGTGTAATTAGCTTTAGAATTAATCTCATTCAATATTTTTTAATATATGCCGTGTGGTCCCGGTTACGAATAGGACCACCCCATCTCTTCCCGTGGGTGCCGTAGAAGGCGGCTAAGGGAATATCCAGGGAATGGGTCGCAGCGTTCCCCTCGGTCTTGGTGATAATCAATCTTCACCTACTGCGATCACCAAGCCGCCTGCCAAGCGTGGTGATTATGGCAAACCCCCCCCCCCCCCCCCCCTAATGACAAGCACAAATAAAAACGGCCCCCAGTCCCCGGCAGCTCTGCTATCCCGTGGCTACGGTAGCGGCCACGGTAACGGCAGGGCAAGGGGTGCGAAGAATCCCCGGCAGACGCCCGGCTACCAACCCCAACGACGACCCCTGGCCCTGGCAACACATAACGTGCGCACACTGAAGGCTGACGAAAGGATGGTCGAGCTAGAGGCGGAGATGGGTAAGTTACGCTGGGATGTAATGGGATTGTCAGAAGTCCGAAGACAGGGACAGGACACGATAATCCTAAATTCCGGTAACTTATTCTTCTACCGGGAGGGAGACCAACTCTCCCAAGGGGGTGTCGGGTTTCTCGTCCGCAAGTCTCTCGTCAACAACGTGGTCAAAGTCGACAGTGTGTCGGCCAGGGTAGCGTACCTGGTACTCCGAATAACCAAACGGTATTCGTTGAAGGTTATACAGGTATACGCGCCGACGTCGGCACACTCAGACGATGAAGTAGAAGCTATGTATGAGGACATATCCGAAGCCATGCATACTTCCGAAACATACTTCACCGTTGTGATGGGAGACTTCAATGCGAAGTTGGGCACAAGGAATAGCGATGAGCTGAGAGTGGGGCCATTTGGATACGGGCAGCGGAACCCTCGAGGACAGAGGCTGGCTGACTTCATGGAGAAGGAGGAACTCTTTATGATGAACTCCTTCTACGAGAAGCGGCCATCCAGGAAGTGGACGTGGATAAGTCCCGACGGTTCCACTAAAAATGAGATAGACTTTATCATGACGACCAAGAAGCACATATTCGATGATGTCTCTGTGATCAGCAAGGTGAAAACCGGTAGCGATCACCGTATTGTTAGAGGCACATTGAATATCAATGTTAAGCTCGAAAGGTCATGTCTGGTGAAGTCTACGCTCCGTCCAAATCCTGTCCAAATCCAAAACCCCGAAGGCTTTCAGCTGGAACTCCAAAATCGCTTCCAGTGCCTAGCCGACTGTAACACAGTGGACGAGCTAAACGACGGGTTGGTGGAAACTGTCCAAGCTGTTGGATCGAAATTCTTTAAGACCCAACGCCGAAAGAAGACTCAAAAGCTCTCAGAAAAAACTCTTGAGCTAATGGCCGATCGGAGCGAAATGAAGCTGCAGTCTTCAGTTGATATGTCAGCCTACGGTGAACTCAATAGACGAATCTGGAGTTCCTTGCGACACGACTTGCGTGCTCTTAGTACTTCACGTATTGAGGCCGCAATTGAGCGGAACCAAGGCTCTAAAGTGTTCGCAAAGGATTCGTCTATTGGGCAACACCAAATGACAAAACTGAAGACCGAAAATGGTAGCGTCATTTCATCCAAGCCTGAGATTCTGAGAGAGATCGAGAACTTCTATGGACAGTTATACACCTCGACACGTAAGCCCGCTACTAACACAGCTCAGGACATCAGAGCCAAGTTAGTCCGACACTATACCGAAGATATCCCGGACGTCAGCCTGTACGAGATTAGAATGGCCCTCAAACAGCTTAAAAACAACAAGGCACCAGGTGAAGATGGAATTACGACCGAACTTCTGAGAGCGGGTGGTAGACCGGTACTTTTAGTCCTCCAGAAGTTATTTAATTCTGTCATCATTGAAGGTACAACGCCAGAGGCATGGCACAAGAGCGTGGTGGTGCTCTTCTTCAAAAAAGGCGATAACACCTTATTGAAGAACTATAGGCCCATCTCGCTCTTGAGTCATGTGTATAAGCTGTTTTCGAGAGTCATTACGAATCGTCTCGCACGCAGGTTTGATGAATTCCAGCCTCCCGAACAAGCCGGTTTCCGAAAAGGCTTTAGCACCATAGACCACATTCATACGCTGCGCCAGATTATACAGAAGACCGAAGAGTATAATCGGCCGTTATGCCTAGCGTTTGTGGACTATGAGAAAGCCTTCGATTCAATCGAGACTTGGGCGGTGCTGCAGTCCTTGCAGCGATGCCAAATTGACTATAGGTATATCGAAGTTTTGAAGTGTTTGTACAGTAAGGCCACTATGTCAGTCCGACTACAGGACCAGAGTACGGAACAAATTCCATTGCAAAGAGGCGTGAGACAGGGAGACGTTATTTCTCCGAAACTGTTCACAAACGCATTGGAGGATGTTTTCAAGCTCTTGGAGTGGAAAAGATCTGGCATCAACATAAATGGCGAGTACATCACTAACCTTCGTTTTGCCGATGATATAGTCATAATGGCGGAATCGCTCGAGGACCTTAGCACCATGCTCAACGACCTCAGTAGAGTCTCCCAGCAGGTTGGTCTTAAGATGAATATGGACAAGACAAAGATCATGTCTAATGCTCATGTTCCACCTATACCGGTAATTGTTGGGAACGATACTCTCGAAGTTGTCGACAAGTATGTCTACCTAGGACAGATTGTCCAATTAGGTAGGTCCAACTTCGACAAAGAGGTGGCGCGAAGAATCCAACTCGGCTGGGCAGCGTTCGGGAAGCTTCGTCCTATCTTTTCGTCCAAAATACCGCAGAGCCTGAAAACGAAAGTTTTCAATCAGTGTGTGTTGCCAGTGATGACTTATGGAACTGAGACATGGTCTCTTACTGTTGGCCTCATTAGTAAGCTCAAAGTCGCGCAGCGAGCTATGGAGCGAGCTATGCTCGGTGTTTCCCTGCGAGATAAGCTCCGGAACGAGGAGATCCGCAGGAGAACTAAAGTGACCGATATAGCTCTTAGAGTTAGTAAGTTGAAGTGGCAATGGGCAGGCCACATCGCTCGTAGAACTGACAACCGATGGGGAAGAAAGGTTCTCGAGTGGCGACCACGAACCGGAAGACGCAGCGTAGGCCGGCCCCCCACTCGGTGGACCGACGACCTGGTGAAAGCCGCGGGGAGCCGATGGATGCAGGAGGCGAGCAGCCGCTCAAGGTGGCGTGCTCTGGGGGAGGCCTATGTTCAGCAGTGGACGTCTTCAGGCTGTTAATGATGATGATGATGATGAATATTTTTGGTCTTTGGCTTGGGGAGTAGATGCGATTGGAGCGTATAGGAAGGGTAGATAATTGTAGGGTTGGTGGCATTATGACCGTAGCCCTTAGGTAACGTCTTGTTTTCATTTTTTATTTATTTAGGCAAAGATATATTTTGTATTCCGAAGAGCAATAAAAAGTTGTTAATATAAAATAAATGTCAAAAATACCGTCGTTCAAATACTTGGCTTCGTTACTTTAGTTTGACAAGTCGAACAGTGGAAGAGGCCTGTTACGATTGTCCGACATTACCAAAGGAGCACAGAAACATTGCAAGGTAAAGCAAACAGTTTTAAAAAAGAAATTGAGTTACACCATCTCACATTTGCCTACGCGAAGCATTATCTTTATTAGGATTAGCGTGGACGGTAGACAAGATTGTCTTTCCCCGTTTTATGTAACTTTCTTCATACATTACTTGCTTACTTGTCAAGTGGAGTAAAACAGGGGAAAGACAATTTTGTCTACCGTCCATGCTAACCCAGCTGGCGTCGCAGATATCCACAACGGCGGTGACCACTTACCATCAGGTAGACCGTTTACCTACTTGTTTAATATCGATAATTATCGATAAAATCCAGAAACTAAAACTATGCACAATATTGATATTTTTAAAAAGCTGTCATATATTATCAATAGAATGTCATAATATGATGTGGACAATTTTGAAAATGGCAAGGTTAAAAAGTAGCCCATATCAACCGGAAGGTGGACCAAACCGACCGGAGGGGTATTATTGTATCAAACAATATTCATTTTCTTGCAAACAGCACTAACAATTGTCAAAAAGTCAGTGGGGATTCCACCGGAAAAGTAAAATTTAACGATCCTCTGCTAGTGGATGAAACCGGAATAAAAGTTGAGCGTATGAAATATTTCTAAACCACCAGAGGATCCAGGAGATCAAACCAGAATAGGCAAACATAAACGCCAGTCACCTAAACTTCATAGTTAAGGTTGAGTACACAGTTAATTTTACCTATACTTTACTAACTAAAGGTAACTTTAACATTATCTACAATAACTGCCATTTCGTAATCACAAAAAGCCGCAGATGCAATCAAACCTTCGCTGGAATGAAAGCCTGCAACTCTGTGACAGTTCACGCGTTAAAATTGTAATTTCTACAAACAAAACACTGAGTGCCGCGCTGAGTACGGAGCAGAGGTCGCCACTGTAGCCATTCATTTCGGACCTCGCCTTTGTCACTAGCGGTCGCATCCATTGTTACCTTACCACTTATACCTTTGCACTTCCCCTGATCCTTATCTCCTATAATTATGAACCATTTTTGTTTAAAAGACAACCTCAGTTCAGTTGTTCTTGTAAAAAGTTGAAAAGCGATGAGAATGAAGGTTTTTGACCGTTTGATGCATTGCTGCTTCGCAAAGGATTTCCCCGTATTGTTTGGTTGTATTAATTTTCTGTTGATGTGGGTTGGGTCGAGCTCTGTCGTAAGCCTTGTGTGGATTCATTAAGTATGTGTTATGATTTAGATGATTAAATTTTGGATTTGAAATTGTGTACTTTATTATTTTATTACAAAACATTTTTATCACATTGTAATAATTGATTTGTAATTTGTTTGTGTTTGTGTTATGTTTTTTTTATTTCATTGTAATAATCCATTGTACCTATTTTTTATTATTTAATACCTTGACATGATTATTCTGTATGAAATATTTTGTAGAAATTGTAATTGATTCTGTCGTTTTTATCACAATAAATAAATAAATTGTTTCAAGTTGAAACCTACGTCTGATTTCTGTTCGAATAATCACTGCTTGTTGGAGAAAAATATTTTTTTCAATTTATACTATGATTAGATTTGATTTCGCAATTTTTTTCAGTAACTTTTTCCTCGTATTATTATTATGCGGCATTATCAGATAGACTCAACAGTTTTGTCCCATTTTACAATTAATGTAATCTACTCAATGAGTTTTCCTAAAATCGTGTCGTTTCACCTTAAAACCGCATACACGCCGTAATCAAAACGTTATTTATAAACCGTCCAAATTATAATGTTGCTGTATATAATGACCGGCAATTTGAATATATTAACCGGCTATTTTGGATATTCTCCGAAAATTATACTACTGTTACGTATCTAGGGCAATAATGGGGGAGGATCGAACAGTAGACAGTTTATGGTTACACAACAAACAAATTCAACAAGCCTGTGAAAAATGAATGATTAATGTACCGATTTCTGATTTTTCATTGTTTTTTTGATACATTACGCTTTTTCATAACAACGGTTCTGTTTTTAATTTAAATAATACGTTTTTAAATGATTTTATTCGTACCTCATCTTTGTCTAACGAAATGCATCAGAGGTTACAAGGTTTTTGATTCCTCAACATTTTATTTTATTTTAATATTAACTTAATTATGATTTTTTCTGTAAAACTATAAGTACCTAAACAAACAAAAACTAAAAACTGGGCCATGTCGTCACTTTCCATCGGATAAAACCGCTGTCAAACGCTGGCCTATTCAGTAGTAAAAAAACTGCGCATCGTTTCATTTATAAACAAATTAAGAACAATAAATCTTCCCCTCTCCTTAATACGTCTATTGCACATTATTCACGCAAAAACGTAATATCGGTAACGTATTTTTGTGAACACGCAAGCTTTAAAAAATATTTGAAAATAGGATTAGGGTTCCGTACAGTAGTTTTGTGGGTCGATTGTAGGCACATTTACCTCTGAGCTCAATGATCCGTCACAAGACAATGTGTGTTTAGGGTTCAGTGGGTAAAGAACCTTTGGAAGTTCAGTAAGTCTATCTAAAAAACTATAATATGGTAGAAAACAAGAACAGTTATTTTTGAATATAAAAAAATGATAATTGAAAAAAATATAATTAATTAAATAAATTATTTAACTAACCGGGTCATTCTCGTTTGGTTGAACTTATCTTTAAGAACTCGGTAGGTATATAGACTTTATTATTTATGGCAAAGCATGACCAAAGTGAACCGATATTTTCTAGGCAAGCATGTACCATCGTAGACCGCGTCGTCACTTTCCATCAGGTGAGATTGCGGTCAAATGCGGGTCTATTTAGTTGTAAAAAAAGGTAATCGCAAAGCATGAGCAAAGTACGCGCAAAGCATCGAAAATCGTTTACTAAGACGTCAAGTAATTTTATATAGAAAGATTCTACTAACCTCACACAGTGGAACAAAAAATACCATTATCGGCCCTCTTCCCACTGCATTTAAAACACACAGGGTGTTCATATAAATGTTAATGTAGGTGTGGGGGTGTGATTACCCTGGCGCGGCTGGTAGCATCACAATGACGTTTGATTTCGCTGCCAATGTAATATGGATTAACTTAGTTTTCTTAGTGTGTTTTAGAAGACAAATTCAGTTTTTTATAATACGGAAATTTGTAATTTGTGGTGTTTTTGATTGATATCCTAACAGGGCAGATTATTGAGGACAGCGGAATTTGTTCCCTGTAATTAAAAAAAACCTGTTGTTTCTAGTACACTATCTCCTATTTCTATGATGGTGTTATAGGAGGAGGCACCTAATAGGCTTGCTATATTATGATTGACATTAAGCACTTTATGTTACCTATAGTCAAATTATGCTTAGTGTCTACAAAGTTTAGTTTTAATATTGGAGTACCTAGGTAATAAATAGGTCCTATTACGAAGGCTTTAGTTGACAGTCCTTATCTTACCAAAATAATTATATCCGTCTCTTACATAGTCGTCTATTTCACAAAAACAGCAACAGTTTTAGGAGTTTTAAATCTATCAACTTACAGCTTTTAATGCTAAAAACTGCCTATTTGCAATAAAAAAATTGACTTCTTGAAACTACTACCGGTGTTTCTTTTTTAATTTGTATAGGCTACTGTGGCCGCTTCTTTCTACCTATCCAGATGTTTCCGGTCACTCTGCGCATGAAGTCGCTCTTCGTGGCTAAAGCAGCAGCTGGAGGCGGTCATAAAATAATTAGAATCTTTTACGACAGCTGTAAAATTTCTTTAATGGTAATAAAACTTAAAACTTTAGGTTTTAATATTACAATTTTATAACGGCCTTGTTATTAAGTTTTTTACTAAATACTAGTGATTTTACAGACGTCCTGCCCGAATTCCCCATCAAAAAAGGACGTTATTTTTTTTTCTAATTAGAAATTTTTCAAACCTACTATTACTCTAAAAATGAACTAACTATATTTATATCTTTTTGACAAAAAATGTTTTGATATCAATAAAATTTAAATATCAATGCGCGTTCGCTCGTCTTAAATGTTTTTTGTGTAAACGATAAGATTTTTAAACTCCTCGTGTTTTGCCCAGCAATTTCACGAGCTAGCTACAATGCCCTTCAAAACGAAACACAATAATGCTTATACGCTACTGCAGGCGGCAGAATATCTGGCAAGACGGTGGTACTCTACCTAAACGAAGTCATGCGGAAAAGTCCTACAACCTAGTAAAAAGTGAGTGCGTTAGCTACATGTACAGAAATAGTAATATTACTCGTGTACTCCACACATCTAAAATGTCATTATAGGACCCCAAAGATGGGGGGACAGTAAATTATTATCATCAGCACCCCCTGCAGGCGGATAGTGGAAGTAATGGCTTCTGATTGAAAATTACTAGCCTCACTACAAAAAGTAATATGAAATTGGTCCGATAACTCGTTGTAACTCAAAAATTTCTTAGTTTTTACAAATTTATGGGTCTAATTTTGCAACTGGATTTTAAGCAGCTATCTTTACCCGATCGAGATGAAATTTTGCATAAACGTTTAGTTTGCATGACAATGCATGGTTGGCTAATTGACCTTATTCTAAATCCAATATGGCGGACGACCCAAGATGGCGCACTAGTTATTTTTTGTGCCCGTAATATGGTTGTCAAACGAAAGATTAAAAAATGAAGAGAAAAAAATAAAATGAATTAAAAAGAAGGCCGTTTAAAAAAGTTGGTACTATTAATTATAGATAGATGGACAAACGCGGGTAGCCGATGGATGCAGGAGGTGAGCAGCCGCTCAATGTGGCGCTCTCTGAAGGGAAACCTATGTTCAGCAGTGGACGTCTTCAGGCTGTTGATGAGATAGACAAATAGATAGATAGATAAATCTCTTTATTGATACGCCACATTACACAGCAAACAGAACTTGTGTCACAATAAGTGGTCTTAACTTAATTTTCTTCCAGACCATTGTGGCAAAGTTTAGCTACGTTGTATTTCTTCCAAACAATTGTTTATACCAAAATATAGCTCTCTACGTTATCTCAAGTTATACTTCGACAAATAACAGCTGATCAGGAGCAAACTTTATTGTGACAAATAATAGTGATAAAGAGCTCTTGAATAATGCTTGAATAGTCAAAGCAAATTGCAAATTTGCAACGATCCCAACTTTGAAACGATCACAAAAGTCACAAATGAGTGATATGCATTTATTGAACAATGGTAGTTAGTGGTTAAATGGTGTGTGATTATAGGGCGAAGAATAATTCAAGTGGAAACGGCACGTGCGGGTCTTGTTTGATTAAATAATGTGATTTTCGATGTCATTTTTTTTTTGCCACGTCAACTAAATTTCACCAGTTCTCAACTCAACCGTGTTTTTTTTTTACTATACGATGTCAACGCTATTTTTAATTTTGATAACCGATTTTGACTATTCTATTTATTTCAGAATTGTTAAGTCCATTTTCTGCCCAGTATACTGTCGCATGCAACACGCAAGTCCCATATTTTGGTGAGAATCTAAATAAAGATTACTTAGATTACTAGAATAGATAGAAATATTTTATGAAAGTTTTTCATAAAATATTTTATTTTATTGAATTTTGAAAATGTTGCCTATTATGAAGTTAAATGAAGATTTTGGCAAGAACCCAGAAGAAAAAGAATTAACGTCTTTGTTTCGAATTCATTTTTTTTAGCTTCACCTTGTTTTTTTTTAACAATAACTTAAGAAATACTGATGGAAAAAAGATATCTGATATATTATAATGAACTTTATAGGATAATCTCAAAGTGGGTTACAAATTTCGGTAATTTCCAAAACATGATATGTTGTCAGTTTGAACGCCATTAAAGATGTTATGGTACGTATAGCAGTACAAGTAGGTAAAATGGATAAATTTTGAGAAGTTTCCAACTTTATTGCGAAGCATTTAGACCCGTTCTATGACAGGCTCGATTCTCATTATGCATACAACCTCTTCCAAATGGCATCTGAGAATGCCAAACGTATTGTTCCGTGAGCACCCTGCGAACAGCACATTTCAATTTGGACAGGCCGCGTCTCCGGGCGGATTAGAACCCACCCACCACAAGACTCCATGTACGCACATGGAACGGTAGTGGGATGTAAAAAGTTTTGATGCGATTTTATTCAAAAAACTATACATTATCAGTCAGGAGACGTGTACTACTGAACATAGGCCTTCTCCATTAAACACCACTTTGGACGCTTATCATAGAGGGGAGTTTTCCATAATCACCACGCTTGGCAGGCGGTTTGGGATCGCAGAAGATTTTAATGTACCGAGGAGAATGCTGCTGCCTATTCTCTAGATATTCCCTTAGCCGGCTCTTATGGTATCCAGGGGAAGAGATGTCGTGGTCTTATTCGCAAACCGGGACCACACAGTGGATAGAAACTATATTGGAGAGAAATTTTAATCTCTTTCAAAAACATGATATCGCCCACGATAAGTGAGAATATTGCTGATAGTAGCGATGCGTATTCCTGGACTGGTATCTTAATTGCAGCTACCGGAACACTGTTCCAAGTGCTTGGTTACCAGAACCCAATTCAGACTGTAACCAAACCCAAGGTATAAACTGCAGGCCATAATCTACCACGTTGGCTAAGTGCAGGTTGGTGGATGACACATGTCCTCTGATAACAGAACATGCCGGTTTCCTTGCGATGTTTTTCTTCGCCATTGTAAGAGCGAGTGCAAATTCCTCAGATAACTTTAGCAAACGGGATGAAGTCGCATTAGCTTTAGGACAGGCTAGATTTCAATTGGATAACTAAGATATAATAAAATAAAATTTGTGTAAAATGCAATTTTTGTTTCATTTCACGGTCTCCATATTTTCTCACATCATCGCGCTCTCTTGATATGTTAATTTCTTCACTGAATAAATAATTCATTGTTAACGCGTATCATTCTGCGACATTGTTTACAACTACAATCAGACCTAAACTAAACCCTATCCCTTTCATTTTAGAGTTTTATTTACTATGGACAGTGGTAATGTAAATTTGTCATAGTTTAGTCCGGATTCGCGTAGGCACTATTGTCTTGGTTTATTTGTGTGATGGAGAGATCTAAATGAATAATGGTTGTGCTTTGAGGATGAATTTCTGTGAAATTGTGTTATTCAGGACGTTAATTGTAGTTAAGGCTGTAGGTTACTAACCTCTATAGTTATAAGTTATTATAATACTATCTGCGCCCCACACTACTACCAGTACTATAAATTATCACTATTCCGAATTTCATCCAAATCCGTTCTGCCGCTTGAGCGTGAAAGAGTAAATCTAAATAATTTTTCTCCAAAATGGTGTTCCCGAGCAGACTCGTTTTAATTATTACTGACTGAGTGAACGAAGTGAGCGGAAGTCTCTTCTTCATCTCTGCTTTCATCTGTCCAGATGTACGTACACGCGTACGGGTCGCATTTTTAACGAATCTTAATGAATTTTGGGAATTTTTTGTCTTCGGCGTTTTGTAATTGGAGGGGTATTTCCCACAAAAAAGGTGGAAGTTTGCTGCGGTGCCATTTTACCGGCCGATTTTGATAATATTTGGTTAAAATAGTGGGAATAAATATGGTTAAAATAGTATTTTAGGTATAAAGGTCGTAAGGTCTGGGTTCGGCACGGGTCAGTACCATACAAGATTTAGCGGCCTATTTTGATATGTACCTACGTATTTCCAATTAAACCAATTGCCTTTACGAGTATTTTAAAACTATTTTGAGGTTTCTGGAAGATTTGTTTGTGCAAAATACTTACTTTCAAAAACTTTGAGGAAATAATTATTATATGTTTTTCATAATTATATCCCCTAGCAGAGTTACAAAAAAGTTTGTGCTCGCGAGGTCTACTGTTCATAGAACTACTTGTAATAATATGAGTTCAAATCTCGAAAGTTTAAAAAGCGTTAATGGATAAATTCTCTAAAGCCGACTATACTATTATAGTTTGCTCCTTGTTTGCACTTTCCACCAGTGACCTAGTAACGAAGGAAATCCGGTACAAGGGATAGTGACGTATCGCCCCTGTCGCCCCTGACAGTGACGTAGCGCGTCGGTACGCGCCGCGCGTACCGACGACTGATTGGCTTCTCATCTCGAGGGGAACTTGTGAATTTTTTACCGTACCGCCCGATATTTGGTTGGATATATCACACGTTCAGGCGTGATTACGGACGATTTTTAAGGTTTGTTATAACGAATGTGACTCATACATCTTTCGATGTTACGCACCATGCCTCAACTAATGCCTTTTTAAGCAATGTGCGGAATGCAATCGCTCTTACAACAGTGAAAAAAGCGACTAGAAACAGGCATGTTCAAGTGTCAAAAAAATTTGGCACTTTTAGGACGAGTTATTATCCAATTCCGCAGTGGGAATGGGAATGTATGGCTGAGACAACTTTCAGAGATTTTATATAATAATCGGTCAGTGGCGTTTTGTAGAGCGTTGTTTCTGTGTGTGTGTGTGTGTGTGTGTGTGTGTGTGTGTGTGTGTGTGTGTGTGTGTGTGTGTGTGTGTATGTGTGTGTGTGTGTGGATGTGTGTGTGTGCGTGTGTGTGTGTGCGTGTGTGTGGGTGGGTGTTTGTGTTTGTGTGTGTTGTTGTTGAAAGACGACCCTCTACTATTTATTTATTTCCCTCACGTCAATTGTTTTATTTCTCTAATCTGTGATTTCCCTATACCCATTCTGACACATCTAGCATGCGATACTCTTGACTCTATTATTGTTATATTATTATACGTACTCATGCCTGTTACCTACATACCTGTTACGTACATACTTGTTCCTCGTAGGTACCTAGTATCAAAATACCTGAACTTACATTGGTGCCATAACTTACTGGTAGACGCTTGCATTGCTTCATAAATGTTTCATCTCGGCCCAAGAAGACATCTCGTGGGACCATTTATAAATTCCTACTTTGAAATTCTACCTTAAGATAACAATTTAGGGTTCGATTTTGTTTGGATGATGTAGTAGTATTTCATGGAATTATCTGGGACCTTGGTACCGTACAATATATTTTGATATTAAAGTCTTTAGTTTGCACCTGCTTGTACTTTTGAGTTGTTGGTGTTTGCCGTAGTCAATGAAAATGGTATTCTATTTTCATTTAATGAAAGTTTGTTGTTAAAACATTTTTGTTTCTTACTCTTGATTACTTTTATGTCATACTTAAGTTGGTAAAAATATTTATCTTTGCCTTAAAACCTTTAAAAATACTAAGTACCTAAGAAATAGATTTTCAGATGTTAATATGCGCTGGTACCCAACATCCTACTTCATCAACAGCCTGAAGACGTCCACTGCTGACCATAGGCCTCCCCCATTGAACGCCACTTTGAGTGGCTGCTTTCCTCTAGCATCCATCGGCTCTCCTTGTTCTACCAACAAACATTTCAAAATTTTCTTACGAGTAAATGCCTCTACCTACGATATCTTAAACAGTTTAAAATTTCAGCTCTCCCATGCAGTAGAGATGTCTGAGACATAAGTTTAAACGCTACATCTGAATGTATTAATATTTATCAGTCTACTGAACTCTACTGTCGGGAAAAATACGGGACTGCGTCATTAACAATATAAAGTAGAGTTTTGTGAAACGAATTGGGCAAAATAATATTTCTTAGCATGGTAGGAGAGTTGGCAAAATTGATCGATTCGGGAGTAATAAAACTAACAAGTGTGAGTCAGCCGTTTATCTATCTTAAAACACTGTAACTGGGCTAGCTACATTCAGTACATTGAACACATTTCTTAATCGATATTAATAATTACAAAAAGAAACAATTTTTTTTAAGTCTGTCTGTCCCTTTGAATACGCACCACGCTGAAACTACTGAATGGATTTCGTTGAAATCTGGTACGGTTATAGCTAATTTTTCAGAATAAAATTGAGTATTACTTTGTTTTAATTGATTTTATTATTACTTTACGTTTTAAAAAACTGCCAAGTGTCTTTACCAATTTGTATGTATGAAAACTTGTTTAGATTAATATGATATTTTTGTTGAACATTTTGTAATGTTATTTTGAGAGCTTTGTTTAGCTTGTAAGTAAATTTAATCATTCAATATTTTAAAAATTTCGCAATGCGCAAGCGATATAGGATCTATGTATTGATATCTGATAGGAAAACCAGCTGTAACCTCATCATCATCAGCCTGAAGACGTCCACTGCTGAACATAGTCCTCCCCCAAAGAGCGGCTCCTTGCCTCCTGCATGGATGCAGGAGCTGCGCGGAGCCGATGGATCGGCTCCGCGCAGCTAGCTATAGTTTAGTATAACAATAAACGATTAAAAAATGTCACCGTCGAAGCAGTTCCTTTATAAGCTGGATAATAATTATTTCTGTTTCATTTTGAATGTAATTGAACACCGATTGATTTTTGTCTTTTGTTTTGTTTTTGTATTTGTTTGTCTGTATTTGTCGTGGCATTTGGCTTGTAATACTTAGTATAATAATAATAATAATATTAATACTGTTTTTGTAATGTATTTAGTATCAATATTGTAAAAAAACATAACCCTAAGAAAAAATAATAAATATGTGAATATTAATAGAATGTCTCAGTGTACACGATGTTGATGATCGAATAAATAAATAAATAAATAATAACACCAACCAATAGTATCAAAGTTGGCACGCACACATAGACACAGTACAGACCGTTCAAAGCGAACCTGCTCGATGAGAAATTCTCGCCATTCCACCGTTCCGAACGTTTTCACGTGAAACGTAAAAATACGTCGTTTTAAGACGAAATAGAAGATGGTACTAAATAGAAGTGAGAGCGATAATACATTATTTAAATTGTGTTTATCCATATTTGTGGACCGGTAGATATAAACCAATTTAAAAATGTGTTGGATAAATAAATATGATAATATATTATCAAAAATATTTTGCAATAATATCTTTTCTCTGTGTCGTTTTCTTGCCTATCAGTTTCCCTATTTCTCCTTATTTATCTTTTTGATTATTTTAAAGTCACAGGCTTAGAATAAGTACCTACAGAACCCCAGTACATTCGCTATATATATATATATGGCACCGTACGACGTTCATGTAGTCAGTGCTCTGTGTGAAGAGCTCCCAGGTTTGTTTATAATGACAATTGCGCGATTAAATCGTGCCACAACACATTAGAAAAGCAGCATAAAAGTTTTGGTGCGACATTCTACTAAAGCTAAGCTATTAAATTCTTGCTTCAATCGTCTAAAATATCATAAATAGTAGCGTGCGTTTTCAGAAGGCGTTGTTTAGAAAGTTACCTTCTATAAGTGCTTATTCTAAGGTCACAGGGTTGTTTCTTCTTTTTCGGAATTTCATTCAGGAATTCTTCATCATCAACAGCCTGAAGACGTCCACTGCTAAACATAAGATTCCCACACAAAGCACCACTATAAGCAGCTGCTCGCCTCCTGCATCCATCGGCTCCCCGCGGTTTTAACTGGACCGTCGGTCTACCTAGTGGTGGGCCGGCCTACGCTTCGTCTTCCGGTTCATTTCAGAAAAACTAAACTTATTGACCATTCATTCACTCACCAACATAAAAGCTAGTCCACCTATCATTCTGAATTCACCGGAAACTAAATTTAAGAAAACAGTAAAATCAATGCTTACAAATAAGGCTTACTATAAGGTAGATGATTATTTAAGTGACAAAAAAGCGTGGTACCCCAGCTTATAACATGTAACGGTAAAGATTGAATAATTGTTATGACATTATGCTTATAATGAATACCTATGTTAATGACAGTGTGAAAATATGTACATGTGCCTACATTTACTCCTTAAAAATATTTTGATTTGATTTGATTCACCTTCTTCTATCGCCAGGTTTATCGCTCTCGCTTATACCTTGGGATTCAAAACCTGCGCTAGATGAATTATCCGCTTTCCGCCGTGAATTATTGAAATAATTCGCCTGAATGAAGGTAAAATAATTCTCGTCAGAAAATATTTCAGGACGACCACGTTTAAAAACGGTATACTATCTAAACATGAATATTGTATAATATCTATATCCGATGTTATATATTTTGTATATTTATTGTACTTATTATGAATATTTTATTATATCTTATTACGTTAGGTTTTTACAATAATTTTTATTTTCTTCAATCACGTTAATCTTGTATAATAATTTAACTTCTTTCTTTAATCACTTTGTTCTATTTCACTTATGTATATTTTAGGTAAATATGAATGATGGTGTTTTACATGTCATCTTCCCCGAGCCTTAAATTTGTTTATACTATTTAATAATCTGAGAATAGTGTTGTGAGCTGCATTATTGATAAGTTACTTTACTATTTTTATATTTTAGCTTAATATTCATAATGTATGCTGTTTTCTATTCCTAATAAAGAAAAATAAAAATAAAAAACTAACGGTTACTATATAAATACGGAATAAATACGGTAGGTACTATCTATAAATTATTATAATACTAGGTAATTCAAGCCGTAAGCAAAAATGCTTTATAGTTTTAAAGTGAAGTATGAATATTATATTATTATTATATTATAATATTAAATTGTATAGTTTTAGTTTTGTAGTAGTTTATTTTTATGGAATAACTAATTTTATAGAATAATTTAGTTTTTAGGTTTAGTTTACAATTGTTTTTTGTGTCAAGAGAAGTTACATTTTTATTTTTAATCCAATTGAAACAGTGGGCAAGGTTGTCAGTTTGGTTGTTTATTATGTTTGATACCTCAGAACTCCGCCATTTATAACCGATTAGGATTTGTTTATGTTTATCACTGATAACATCTCACCTGAAGGACATTGATGATGCGGTCTATTTTGGAGCAAGTTTGCGCCAACACACTCTTAATTTGAAGATACCCACATTGTAACAATATTGGTCACACAGAAGTTTCATCAATATCGGGTCAGTAGTTTGAGATTGAAACCAAAATAACAGAAATAATAATATCATTCATGACTTTTCAGTATGAAATGGAGGCGATTGAAGCCGGATCTATCCCTTTTTTAAAGGATAAGTATTATAATATTGAAACCGCTAAATATAAATAAATAAATATGTGTGGGCATTTCACACAGCGCCATCTTGTCCCAAACCATAAACTAAGCTTAGCTTGTACTGTGATACTTAGATACTTTTTTGTTTGTAAATACATACATAGACTACTGTATAACACCCAGACACAGCATCGATGTTCATCACACAAATGTTTGTCCCGGGTGGGAATCGATCCCACAACCTACAGTTCAGAAGGCATAAATACTACCAACAGAGCTATCAGGCCAGTCAACTGTAAAGACTAACCCATATTTTTCAGAGAAGGTTTGGATCAATATTTTCTTCTGTACTAATAATAGCTACCGATAAACTAGCTTAACTACCGCAATCAAACTAGGAATCATTTTTCTAGAAACATCGCTGCCACGGGAGAGTTACAGAGTACCACAAACTATGCACTGTAAGGGCAGCGGACAGGCAATTTGAACGTTTGTACTTTTTTTTGAACGGGCTAATGCTGTTGGTCTCTACCGACCTTTACAGCATCGCCGGGCGGGAGGGCAGGCGCTTAAGGCGCCCAACTGTCAAAAGTGGGAGGCAACTAGCACAAGGGCACCCCTGGGGTGCGAGCCTCGGCTTGGGCCGTTGCCGGGATAAGAGGATCGAGAAGGCTACGTCCACTGGAAGAGTGGACCCTATGGAAAGTCGCGACCATTCTAGCTAACCTACGGGGGGTACGTCGACCTCGCCGGCGGGGTCGGTGTCTGATCGTATTACGCTGGTATCCTATACCGGTGCCGAAAGCGGTACCTGAGCCAGAAGGGCTAGACTGATCCGGTGATCCTAGCGCAGCCGACACAACGGCTGCTATAGGATCATCCGAATCGCTCAAGACGTGTCTTGGACGACGACGGGGTGAGCGTTTGTACTTGCCTTGACCGTCTAGTATAGGCTAAGATCATAGTGCATCGTTGTTATTCTTATTTTTTTTTATTCAAAACAACCACGATATTGTTTTAATTAGTACTGGAGGTATCGTTAGCATCATCAGTGTTCTATTTTTATAGGTGTATAATAAATAATAATACTTAAAGTATTTGAATATTAAAAGTACTTCTGAATCAGTTTTTTTTATTAGGATTTAAAATAAGGGGTATATCAGGAAATAGGCACAGCATTTCCCTCGGTCTGCAGTATAATCTACTGCAATCATGAAGGAGCCAGCCAAACGTGGTGATTATGGCAATACCCCTCCCCTCTAATGGTCTATGTTCAGCAGATGGACGCTTTCCAGTTGCTGATGATTTAAAACTAACAATGCGTAGGTACCGTTAAGTATTTTTCTTCTGGCTCTTGAACTATATTGGAGCTCCCGGATCGCTCGCAGATGAAAAACTCACTTGCGGTTACATCTCTGTAACCGCAAGTGAGTGAATGGCTTTTAACTAACTTTTTCTTTGTTGTCTTTCTGTACAACGGTGCAGTTTTTGTAGGTTCTTGCAAGTTGGACTGCCTTGTCATTAATTCTAGGGGTAAGGTTCTAATGTAATCGATGATAATATTAGCAGAGCGAACTATTATTAAAAACTACAAAATTAAAAACAATAAAACAATTTTTTGTTTGTATTTATTTGATACAATGGGACTGCATACCTCTTTCGTTTTTTTCGATGGTAACTTTAGAGACAACAAGCGTTCAGTACGTTCAATAATCGGCAACTGAACTATAGTACCTACTAGTTGTGGTTTTATACAGGTTCAATGTTGATAGGCGATTGTTTTGTGGTCACCACTCGAGACCTTTCTTCCCCATCGGTTGTCAGTTCTACGAGCTAGGAGATGGTATATAGGCTTAGTCAATAAATCACGGTCACGCTAATTACAACCAAATCCGATCACAGTCAGATATATGTGGTTAGGCAAATGGTGCTCATTAGTGCGGCTGGCGAGTCACCAATGATCGCGTGTTTAGTACCATACGCGTTTAGTAAGCACGCGGCCGTGATGTTTGGGGTCAATGTGCACTAGGATTACATGTGATAGTGATGAAACAGCTAGTGTGTCAAATTGAAACATTATTTAGGTATCAATATTTATGATGACATGCATAATGCAACTATAGTTGCTACAAAAGGCTTGTAATCACGTTATTTTGTTTTTGTTTATTATTATAATAGTTGTTTGTTATGCAAAGCTGCAAAGGTGGTTTTTGGCGCGAGTACTTTTATTGAAACCTGAGCAAGTAAAGGATTCAAAGGTACTAGACGCTAAATAACTTCGCTTCATCTCACTGCAGCGGGGGAAATGCTGCGTCATCATCAACAGCCTGAAGACGTCCACTGCTGAACATAGGCCTCCCCCAGAGCACGCCACCTTGAGCGGCTGCTCGCCTCCTGCATCCATCGGCTCCCCGCGGCTTTCACCAGGTCGTCGGTCCACCGAGTGGGGGGCCGGCCTACGCTGCGTCTTCCGGTTCGTGGTCGCCACTCGAGAACCTTTCTTCCCCATCGGTTGTCAGTTCTACGAGCGATGTGGCCTGCCCATTGCCACTTCAACTTACTAACTCTAAGAGCTATATCGGTCACTTTAGTTCTCCTGCGAATCTCCTCGTTCCGGAGCTTATCTCGCAGGGAAACACCGAGCATAGCTCGCTCCATAGCTCGCTGCGCGACTTTGAGCTTACTAATGAGGCCAACAGTAAGAGACCATGTCTCAGTTCCATAAGTCATCACTGGCAACACACACTGATTGAAAACTTTCGTTTTCAGGCTCTGCGGTATTTTGGACGAAAAGATAGGACGAAGCTTCCCGAACGCTGCCCAGCCGAGTTGGATTCTTCGCGCCACCTCTTTGTCGAAGTTGGACCTACCTAATTGGACAATCTATCCTAGGTAGACATACTTGTCGACAACTTCGAGAGTATCGTTCCCAACAATTACCGGTATAGGTGGAACATGAGCATTAGACATGATCTTTGTCTTGTCCATATTCATCTTAAGACCAACCTGCTGGGAGACTCTACTGAGGTCGTTGAGCATGGTGCTAAGGTCCTCGAGCGATTCCGCCATTATGACTATATCATCGGCAAAACGAAGGTTAGTGATGTACTCGCCATTTATGTTGATGCCAGATCTTTTCCACTCCAAGAGCTTGAAAACATCCTCCAATGCGTTTGTGAACAGTTTCGGAGAAATAACGTCTCCCTGTCTCACGCCTCTTTGCAATGGAATTTGTTCCGTACTCTGGTCCTGTAGTCGGACTGACATAGTGGCCTTACTGTACAAACACTTCAAAACTTCGATATACCTATAGTCAATTTGGCATCGCTGCAAGGACTGCAGCACCGCCCAAGTCTCGATTGAATCGAAGGCTTTCTCATAGTCCACAAACGCTAGGCATAACGGCCGATTATACTCTTCGGTCTTCTGTATAATCTGGCGCAGCGTATGGATGTGGTCTATGGTGCTAAAGCCTTTTCGGAAACCGGCTTGTTCGGGAGGCTGGAATTCATCAAACCTGCGTGCGAGACGATTCGTAATGACTCTCGAAAACAGCTTATACACATGACTCAAGAGCGAGATGGGCCTATAGTTCTTCAATAAGGTGTTATCGCCTTTTTTGAAGAAGAGCACCACCACGCTCTTGTGCCATGCCTCTGGCGTTATACCTTCAAGGATGACAGAATTAAATAACTTCTGGAGGACTAAAAGTACCGGTCTACCACCCGCTCTCAGAAGTTCGGTCGTAATTCCATCTTCACCTGGTGCCTTGTTGTTTTTAAGCTGTTTGAGGGCCATTCTAATCTCGTACAGGCTGACGTCCGGGATATCTTCGGTATAGTGTCGGACTAACTTGGCTCTGATGTCCTGAGCTGTGTTAGTAGCGGGCTTACGTGTCGAGGTGTATAACTGTCCATAGAAGTTCTCGATCTCTCTCAGAATCTCAGGCTTGGATGAAATGACGCTACCATTTTCGGTCTTCAGTTTTGTCATTTGGTGTTGCCCAATAGACGAATCCTTTGCGAACACTTTAGAGCCTTGGTTCCGCTCAATTGCGGCCTCAATACGTGAAGTACTAAGAGCACGCAAGTCGTGTCGCAAGGAACTCCAGATTCGTCTATTGAGTTCACCGTAGGCTGACATATCAACTGAAGACTGCAGCTTCATTTCGCTCCGGTCGGCCATTAGCTCAAGAGTTTTTTCTGAGAGCTTTTGAGTCTTCTTTCGGCGTTGGGTCTTAAAGAATTTCGATCCAACAGCTTGGACAGTTTCCACCAACCCGTCGTTTAGCTCGTCCACTGTGTTACAGTCGGCTAGGCACTGGAAGCGATTTTGGAGTTCCAGCTGAAAGCCTTCGGGGTTTTGGATTTGGACAGGATTTGGACGGAGCGTAGACTTCACCAGACATGACCTTTCGAGCTTAACATTGATATTCAATGTGCCTCTAACAATACGGTGATCGCTACCGGTTTTCACCTTGCTGATCACAGAGACATCATCGAATATGTGCTTCTTGGTCGTCATGATGAAGTCTATCTCATTTTTAGTGGAACCGTCGGGACTTATCCACGTCCACTTCCTGGATGGCCGCTTCTCGTAGAAGGAGTTCATCATAAAGAGTCCCTCCTTCTCCATGAAGTCAGCCAGCCTCTGTCCTCGAGGGTTCCGCTGCCCGTATCCAAATGGCCCCACTCTCAGCTCATCGCTATTCCTTGTGCCCAACTTCGCATTGAAGTCTCCCATCACAACGGTGAAGTATGTTTCGGAAGTATGCATGGCTTCGGATATGTCCTCATACATAGCTTCTACTTCATCGTCTGAGTGTGCCGATGTCGGCGCGTATACCTGTATAACCTTCAACGAATACCGTTTGGTTATTCGGAGTACCAGGTACGCTACCCTGGCCGACACACTGTCGACTTTGACCACGTTGTTGACGAGAGACTTGCGGACGAGAAACCCGACACCCCCTTGGGAGAGTTGGTCTCCCTCCCGGTAGAAGAATAAGTTACCGGAATTTAGGATTATCGTGTCCTGTCCCTGAGACTGTCCCTGAGAGATGGGGTGGTCCTATTCGTAACCGGGACCACACGGGACAATGCTGCGTACAATGCGAGAAAATAAGAAATTATATTTTCATGCAGGCATCGTTCTGGCCAATGCAATTATTCTATACTTACTTAGCTATGACAACAATTTTATTCATACAATTGTATTCATTTCTTATATTTTGCCTAAAAAACTCTGTAACTGCAGCGCCATCAACGCGCCATTTATTCCTCGACCGAGAAATAAAAAAAGTGTATAAGATTTTATTTTTCACAGACTGGCAGTGTAGAAAATTATTGAATAGGGAATCTATTTCCATGCAAGCGGATAAAATGCGCATTTGCACACTGATTTCAAATGACAAGTAATTATAATCTTTCCGAGCTTGTGAGGTGAACATATATTTTTCACATCACAAGCTCGAAAAGATTCTCTGTATAGCTGTGGTCAGCATCCGCTAGCTCAGTGGCAATTGACCCTTATTCGTGGTACCAACGTGTTGATAGTTTGGTGCTATATATATGTAATGTTTGCTGTTTGGCGCGTGCGTTGTGGATGCTATATAACACTAATTAATGTATGCTATAATGTGCTGTGCACTAAGGTTATGTGGCGGGCTA
Source organism: Ennomos quercinarius (assembly GCA_910589525.2). NCBI lineage: Eukaryota > Metazoa > Arthropoda > Insecta > Lepidoptera > Geometridae > Ennomos > Ennomos quercinarius. The sequence goes on from OU342503.1 coordinate 16,252,253, forward strand.
AATTTGTTAATGTTAAATTCGTTATTCGATCCTAAGGTTATTTAAAGTTTTACAGAAATAGAAAGGAGAGTAATCATCGACAAGTACAATCATATTATATAAACGACATCATCATCATGATCATCATCATCATCAACAGCCGGAAGACATCCACTGCTAAACGAGCAGTGGTTTTGAGCGGCTGCTTGTGTTCTGCATCCATCGGCTCCTCGCAATTTTAACCAGCTCGTCGGTCCACCTAGTGGGGAGCCTAATACGATGCGTCTTTCAGTTCGCGTCCGCTACTCGAGAAAGAAAAAAACCAATAACTAAATGACATAGAAAGTTGATTCTAAAACCTGATGCTAACCTCTATTTCCATCAGGCTCTGCGGTATTTACAGGACCAACGGCTTAACGTGCTCTCCGAGGCACGGAGCGATGGTATCAAAAACTGCATAATAACTTACTAGACAACTCATTGTTGCAGGGCCGAGGAACGAACCCGGTGCCGTAACATTGCGAAGCGCACATGCTACCGCTCGGCCACCATCGATTACTTTACAATCGGTACAATACAAAATAATAAAGCCGTAAAAAGTCCAACTTACACGTTACGTGTTGCTTGCAGAAAGTGGATGTTTTTTTCTTAATCTCATATTTTCAGAGTTTCATGCAAGTTTCTCTAACGAGCGGCATTTCCCTAAAAGGAGCAAGTGATCTGAATCTAATCGGAATTGCCCGTGTTTATTAGGGCGGCCATGATTTACCGCCTGTCCGGACGTGTGTCCTGCAACGGACGCAATACATTATCAGAGCAGTATGGAGTGTTCTGACATTTCCTTTAAATAACATTATTATTGAGAAACTTTACTGAAAACTTATTTTTTATTATGAAAGCCCTAGAGAAGCAAAGTAATCCAGTTTACTTAAATTCTCTAGATTTTGCTATGTTACTTGCATATAGTTTAGCTTGTGTCACACAAGGTTTTGGAATTGAAAGTTTGACTTTATTTATTATTTATTTATTTATTTATTTATTTCAATTACACAAAAAGCTTACAGTATAAAACCAAACGCTTCAGGGTCATAACACCGGAGTGGATTATAAAGTATTGTTACAAATAGGCATGTCATTATTACTTTACAGAAGCGACTTATAAAAATATTAGGTACTTAAAAACTGGATACACATACTGACAAATAATTTTATATTGGTGTGAAATATGTCCAACTCCGGCGGGTGCGCAACCAAGGCGTTAAGCATAGTGAGTGCGTGCGACGTGGGGGCGTAGTGAGCGGTGTGGGTGCGTGTGGCGGCCGGCGCGAGCAGCCGGTGCGCGCGCGCTCGGAGGTAGTTGTCGGGGACGTATAGCGAGCATTGAGATAATGCGGTGGAGTTATCTATTTTGTTATTTAATAGTAGGTAATAGTGTAAAATGAGCGCGCATTTTCGCCAAAGCTCCAGCGTGTCAATTCCTACCATACCATTTACAAATAACGACGGATATAGGAATGGATAGTAACCATGCATTTTTTTGTACAAATGTCGAGCGATTTTTTTTTGTATTCGTTCTAACATAACTGTGTATTTAACCTCGTGTGGGTCCCATATTATCACATTAAACTCTAATTTGCTACGGACAAATGCATAAAAAAAGATTTATCTACTAACAAAAAATTGTGGAGCATATAAACCAAGGCAACCATCAAGCCATGTTGATGCACTGTATATAATTAAACCAAATACCATAAAATTATCCCATTACAGTATCCAAGCTACAATTTCCGATTTTTTGTAAAAACTGAGCCAATACTCCCATACTGTATAATTAAACAACGCAGAGAAACGGCGCAAATTGTCCACTCATTTGTCCACGACCTGGACAACGCGTGGCGATCACTCAACTGACCTCCAGAAAAACCGGTACAAATTACGGAGCGACCGTCTATTTGACATTTTTTACTGTCCTCCGAAGATTATCAGGCTGTCCTTGTTTCTTTATAGGGTGCAATAAAGGACAGATGTTCCTTTCCTCCTTTCGTTGAGGGATTAGGGTAATGTTCGGCAAGCGGATGTAGTGAGGTCTCGTGTGCTCCATTGACTAATGAAGCCGAGGGACAGTTTGTGGAAATAGAACTTTACAACGCCAATAATTGTGTTATTTGATCAGGTATAAAACAAACCAGACATTGCTACTGTATGTAATAATATGTTTGTAAAAGATGGAAAATGTAAGACATATAAGTAAATATTATGTGGGTGTGTGCTGTGCACACGGTATTTATAGCCCTGGTAGCAATTAAATTGTCATTTCTAAAGAATTTTTTTTATGGTACAAGTAAAAAAAATGTCGTGATAAAATTAAATAAACAGTCCCGAGTTCTTCTACGGATTTAGACACCAGTTGGGTTTCAAGACAGTGTTTATATTTTTTTTAAATACGTTTACCTAATCAGCAATTACTGCAGTTTTTATAAAAACTACTCTGTCTCCGATAGCTATAGAAAATGGTAGAGATCATTGTATGGAGTAAATTGGCAAACAAGCAGATGGCTTGCCTGATGGTAAGCGGTCACCGTTGAACATTTGCAAGATGGCGTTGCCAGTAATTCGTTGCCGACTCTGATGTAGGTACCTACTTTTTGGTTGCTACTCGTCTGCATTTTGTAGCACTGCGGCAAAACTTGTTGAGATTCTAATGAGTTACTGTTGCTGTGTAGCTGCTACAAGTTAGTTAACTAGTAGGTATAATACTCTTCTAGGAGGTAAATCATCATCATCATCATCATCGTGCTCATAACGAAACACGACTAGCCATTTCTATCTGATCGGTAAAGTTAAGCAACATTCGCTGCAGTCACTACTTCGATGGGTGATCGCTACAGCAAAAAGTGGATTTTAAAACAGAGCGCTACCGTGCTTCGGAGGGCACGTTAAGCTTTCGGTCCTAGCTTGTTGTCTTAAGACAATAGTCGTTAAGCCAAGCTGAAGCCTTTGGGCGGCGGCTGACCACTTGCCTACACGAGAAGAAGAAGAAGAAGAAAATCATCATTAATATTTAATAGTTGTTTATAAACCAGTGTCCTATGAATGTAGCCTGCCCATTGCCACTTCAACGTACATTACTCTAACCTAAACAAAACTCCTGCCTAGTTTGAATCTAATCTAAAAGTAAGTAACTCGTTAAGTGTAGTTACTGAAGCGATAATTGCATTTCCGCTGTTGCAGTTCGTTGTGCAAAATATGAGTTCTCTTTAAATAGATCACGATGTAGGTAATTAATTTTACTAACATTATCTGAGTTTAAAACTCCAAAACTTTTCACGCTAAGTTACATGACTAACTTCAAAAAAAAGAAACAATTTTGTAGTGTCGTATTTTTACATGAGACAATCTTTGTTCCACGCAGAATTTTTATTATTTAAAGTACTTTTTTACTGTTATATTTCCCAAGCTTATCTTGTTTCTCCGTAATTGTGTTTTTTACGGCACCAGTACAAGTGAGCTGGTAATTCAGTAGTGGGCGTGGGAGTGGGAGTGGGGGAGTCGGTTCAAGTACAAAATGCTTGTTCCTATTACTTTGATGTTTGATAGGGGTGTGCTTGAATATCTTTCTGTTTTATCGATAATGATAGGAAGAATAAGCGTTACGTATTGTGTATTTGAATCCCAAATGTAGGAAGATATTATGGGCGATATATCAAGTGCTTTTATAAACTTTTATTAAAGCTTCAGACGAACAGGAATGGTATATTTTGGTAGTTTCAAATGCACTTTATTCACTGTCAAGACCTAGTAGATTCAATTAAGATTCTCTCGTATAATCATAATCAATTTATTCCTTATTTTATGTCAGTTTCCACATCTGGAAAAAAATATCGTACAAAAATTAATGTATTAAGATTATATTCTAATTTAAAATATGACTGGCTTACGTGTAAGTAGGTATAAAATATTTTAATTTTATCGATGCTATTTTATCGACTAGTACCGCATCCGTAGCATGCAAGGTGGAAAACCCTTAGCCCAGTTGTGGCACACTTGAGGCCCTCTCCACGGTACTCCACAGACTCTACCATACCTTGCAGGACCAGTAGGAGTAAGAGTATAGTTCACGTTTGCGTTATTTAGGTCTAGACTTCAATTAATGAGCGCGTGAACGTGAAATGAAAGTTATATTTGGAGAGGCGTGTGATGTAGGAGTTGGGGTTTGTTCAAAAATTATTTCACACGATTTTAAGGGCCGCGTATTTCTCAAATCTATGCTACTTTTATTCCGATGGTATAGTATAAAATGTAGATACGTCAACCTAGTAGTAAGCGGCAAGCCTAATCTTGGAACTCAAAGGGACTCTCAGAATTTGACGTGTCATTGAATTCAGTGAGAACTGTAACAGATCACTGAAGGCATCTTTTGGAATACCCAATTTTAAGGATGTTGCACGATAGTAAAAATAAATGAAATAGTAAAAGTGAATAAGCAATAATGCATTATGAATCATTTTTATGACCATGACTATGGTTGTGGAAAACATACATTTTGAGTTATCGTTTGGCGTTAACGCTAAAGGAAAGGGATCTTTGCTAGACCCCCTGGTACCGCCTGTAGTCCACGGCAGTCACCATAGGTAATGCATGCGTACCTGACCAATTTGGTATAATATTTTATAATCTTTAGCCACGATGTAAAAGACTTATTTCGTTATTTTAATTCTAGATTTAGTAACTTATATAAACTGAATAAAATGAAAAAAAAAAATACATGAAATCATTAACTAATTATTTATTTTATTAGGCACCTAATAAATTATGAAGCTGTTAAAGGTCAAACAAAAACAGTTATCAACTAGACTCACCCGCTTGTTATCTCGGAACTTCAACCAGCCACGTATGACACTATGATCCACCTCATAGCCTTCCTCCGCTTCATCATCAGCCCGCCTTGCCAGTAACGGAGAACCTCCCGGGCTGTCTAAGATCTCCCTTCTCCTCATAACAGGAGTGCATTGCTGAGACAGCCTCCCCTCATTCACCGCATCACTTCTTCTACCCAGAACTGGTGTGACATGTGCTGACACTCCTCCTAAGAACCCTCGTCCTATTAATGAAGGGCTTGCCTCCCGCGGTGGTCTTTTGGAGGTGTTCTTGCATTCTGACCGAATAAAGACGTTATCATAGCTGGCTATTTTAACTGATACCCTGGTCTGACGGCCGCTTGGGTCCGTGGTGACGACGGTTTGTTTGGTGATGCTGCCATGGTGGTGGAGTTCTTCTTGCCTATCCATCGTGGCTCTTTTAAGTGCCCATCATCTGTAACAAGGATATAGTTGTCAATTCTCAGGCACTTTAATCTATCCCGCCGAGCAATGTCGCTATATAAAAAGGGATATTAAGCTAACTAATAAATTGCTTTCGCATCTGTGACGACAGCAGTGCCCGGCCAAGTCCGAGCGGGCATAAAATTGACATAAATATTCCCCATTAACATTTTACAGTCTGCATCTAAATATAACCGTTCCGGCTATAACTGGGCCTTAATTGTACAATTAAGGTCGCAGTCGCACACTCCGGTATTTTCGCGATGAAAGGGCCTTAATTGACGTTTTTAGATCGGAATGAGGCTTTCATTGTAATCATTCTCGAGGTCATGGATCCGAGTCATTTGTTATAGAAAGAGAGCTGACCGATGTTTTCACTGATAACTTACGCTGGATGAGTAAAATCCACGTGGTGTACACGCGACTATAAACACTGTTGGCATTTTTTCAATGGGTGAAATGCCTTATTCTTTTTATTAAATTAAAGCATGACTTTTCACCAAAACTTAATAGGTTATCACTAATGTCGGTTATAATTTCTGCATTCTTTGTAGCAAAACCACTTAATTTAATTATTATCTCTGATTTTATATTTTTTCTTATATCAGAAGGACAGCTACAACCATGCGCAGTTTAGTTTTGTTTCGGAGAATCAACACCTAAATAATTATATAATCGGAAATTGTAATTTTATTATTTTACCTATAAAACATTAAAAAACCAGCTAAACTATTGCATTGATTGTAATTTTTACCAATAATATAATGTAAGTTTTTGTGTCAGTTTTACTTTAGATTTCACGATGTAAATAATACATACGCACAATATTTTTCAGGTCTGACTACTTTAATAAACGTTTATTTTTTTTGTTGTTAATAGAACGACTTTTGCATCATGTAAGATATATGTAAAATTATTATACATTTTATTTATTTATTTATTATTGCATTCATGTACATCATTGTTACAGGTAATATACAATAACAAGTATTATATAATACACAAGATCTTAAATAGTTAGTTGGTAGGTTGACATGAGCCCTGGAAGGGGGGTTTTGTGTGTTTATGTGGTTGTTGTTGTTAAAAATTCAACTTTTTTTAAGCTTTAATTTTATTTTGAATTGAATTGAATGTTGACTAAGCATACCTTACCCTGCATCACAGCAAGCTCCTCAACTAAAGGGGAACTTAATCTTAGAATATTGGAATGAAAGTGCCATTCTACGAGTGGCCGTTGTAAATGAACTCGAAGACTCTTCATAATTGTCGGGGGTTGAATTTAGAATGTCATAGTCGTTTATTATAAGCATTAATGGGGTTATTTTTGGAAAGAAATTGCTCGTTTATATAGGAGTTAGCGTCGAGATGGAAATATTATGTTTGCATAACAAGGTATCGGCGTAGTGGGTGTTGGTGAATGAGCAAAGATGAGGAGTATTTATAGATCCAAACGAATTTATTATTTAAATATGATTTATAATATAGCAGTATCGCCTGCATGGTGTAAACTAGTTACATGTTAATTATTATTTTTTCATTTGATTGGTATTGGTACTCACTTCCATTTGTCCCTAATGCTGTACCATATGTGTAATAAATGTACCATGCTTTTACTTGCTACCTTGACAAGTGATCACTGGGATAGAGCTTTAGGGACGGATGGATGCGGGTTCAAATCCCGTTCGTGTTATAATATATTATTTATTTAAATACCTACTCTGGATTTTATAGGTTACTCGTCATCAGCGTTTACTCACGATGCTTTCCTTCAGCGTTGTAATAGCGTAACGCACGATAACAACAATTCTGCTTTACAATAACATTTCAATTGTTGGTAACATAATTATGATAATTTTCTTAAAGGTAGTTCATTATAAATCGGGCAACCAAAATTAGAAGAGAAGAGGATAGACTGATAATTATTTCCTTAGGCAACACGCAGTTGATAATATTACAACTATAGAGATCAGAAACTAACGTCAGTAGAATATCATTTGACCAAAATGACGTGAGTGCTAGCCGTTTCTATAGTTGTATTTAATATTACAATTGTTTTCATAATATATAAATAAAGAAATAAACTATTATTATTCATGTTTACCCTCTATCTTATTATTAAAATCTTAAATTATGTCAACACTATATTTTTTATATTGGTAATAATAATAATATCATTACAGTAAACAAAAAACCTTCAGACAAATTGAAACTAAAATTACGGAATAAATAACAGTACTAAAGTCAACATACGAAATGGTTAGGTACTTAACCAATCCTTGTGACAAATAAACTGAACAAAGGACAATGTCAATACGAATACAAAGTCAGTCGTTAAACGGTAGTTACGGCGACCACAAGCCACGTAGTTATTACTGTCATTATGACTGTCACGTAATGACACGTTGATGAGGTATGAATAAACTAAGTTAAAAGTCTACTTTTAGATAATTTCGGGTAATTTAAAGTTTTAAGTGTTTTTATAGTTAAAAAGGGTATTTTTTTTTACTGTGAATGGTCTGATTCAGTATGAAGAATAGTGAAAATCACACACACCCCCACATACAATTATAGAGCAAGGATTAGGTATACCACGCATCTACTAACACAATATGTAGGGACGTTATTGATACACTAGTGTAGTGACTTCCCGAGAATACTGGCCGGGCACGACACGTGTCTGTCAGCGTCTGCGCGGTCGTGTTCCGATATAGGTAAATTCATTAATACACACTGGAAGTACGTACAGAATAGTATTATGTTGTCTGGCACGCTCTTTGTCTGTAGATATAAACGAACCTTAAAATGCCACCACCATTTTATAGTTTAGTCATGATCTCTTCCTACACCGAAAGCTAACTCATAGCAGGATTCCAACCCACAACCCGCTACCAACTAAGCTATCATAACTTTTTTTATGTCAATTAATAACGTGACGCGTCGATTAATAGCGTCACGGCCACCTAGAACTTTGTTATTACTAATAACAGTATGTAAAGACAACTATCTAAGTATATATGTGCCTCGTAGGTATATAGGTAGGCTAGCGATCAGACCACCAATTGTACCACCTACCTTATTATGTGATTCTCATTACTACACGTTTTTATTATGTTGGTGTCAATAAAGAGTTATTGTATTGTACGTGAGTATACGTGCCTATAATTATGTTCCAGCGTACGCTGACAGAGACACACAAATTGCTTGAGGGCATTATCTCATGAATCATGCAAGCATAGGTACCAACAGAACGTAGGTAGCTGACTGCCTTCGACGGATACAATTATCAAACTAGAACCTTTAAAGCAGTACCATAGAATTATTGTAATAATGTAAGGACGTTAAAACTGATAACGAATCATATTGTATAAACAATAGTTTATATTCATACACACACATTGCGTATAGCAAGTACCATCCGTGAAAGAATAACGCGATCTTCTTTTGACCTCTAACTCTAACTTAATAGTTAATTATTATTGGTAGTTAGTTGAGTACGTGGTAGAGCACCCTAAACTATGTAATGAATGTGAGTGTGTGTGGGTGGAACCGCGGGCTACAGCTAGTTTTGGTTTGTAGTGTATAAACCAATAAACTTATGATAATACCGATTAAACTGATTGAAATAACTCGTACTAAAGGCATTAGTATGGTCAACAAATAAAGCGCACCAAAATAAATTAAAATCCCCGTTTAAATGTACACACGAGCAAAATATACGACAATGTTGAATTAAAACTGGATACTGGTGAGTGCACAGCAGAGTAATCCGATCAACGGCAGTAATTTGACTATTTTTGAAAGCAATAATAAAGAAGGAATTTTCATTGGTCTTGTTTTGTCAGATTTTTTTATTGAACGAAGCGAAACAATTATGATCTTTAATTGCTACGAGACAGCGGTTTAAAAATAGACAGTCATAATTTTGAAATTCATTATTCTATATAATTTTATACCAAACTAAACCTACAAACTTAGGTATTCTATAAACTAAACTACTACCAAACGAAAACTATAAAATTAACAATATAATACAAAACTAATCTAACAATCCACTACCAGTGGGCAAAGTGCCCAAAATACTGGCAGCATTGCCACGTTGAATGGCATTTTGGTCACATGTTGCTTCGACCAGACATTTGGATAGGTCTTTAAAAATTTGGTATGCGCTTGGTCCCCATGTTTGCGCCTTTTGGGGTTAAAACACTGGGGCCGCGTTTTAACCCCAAAAGGCGCAAACATAAAACCGCTATCTATGTTACCCCGTTTGCGCCTTTTTAGATTCTCTGCGGAATCCGCCACCGCGCCAGTCTTGTCCAGTAGAAGTTTAGTTTTATAGAATAGTTTAGTTTGTAGGTTTAGTTAAGTATAAAATATATGTACAAGTGTTTTATGTAAAAAAAATAATCTAGATTCATCTCAAAATTTTTGTTATAGAAAGACAAGAATAGCTCATGTAAGTAAAATTAAAAGCTTCAGCTACGCAGTGTGCGTCTGCTGAGCGGAAACGTCCACAACACGAAACTATGTGGTACGCATCGCTGCCCGCGGCGATCGCGGCGCAGCCGTTCTCGAACAGCGGGCAGCGATGGGTACCAAACGGAAGACGCTTCCACTTCAGTGACGCGACTTGACACGCAGGTATGGTTGAAGCTTTACAGCCATAGAGAAACTTTTCAAAGCAATCCCGCGGGCAACTGTCCAACTACATAACCAACCCGTACCCATCCAGAATAGAGCGCAATAACGATAATTAAAATCAATTAACGTTGCCCAATAAATCCAATAAATACCCACAATCGAGGGAAGGAGATAATTGAAAAGATACCGGAAGAATTATATCTTTTCCTCTCTTTCACTCGAATGTTTCGGAATTGCGAAGCGGAAAAATTGGATCCTTAAACGTTAGGAGCTTTTGGAATTATTAAAAGTGTTTCTTTTATACGAGATTCTGTTTCAACTAGGAGTCGCCTTATCATCGAGTTTGTTTAAAACATGCCGCTATAGCCTATACGCACGCCGCACGGTTTCAACCTTACAGTTCAATATTGCAACATACCTACGTTATTTCATGCCACCATTTAGTACAATTTGCTCTCAGTTTTTCAAGGTTTCTGATTTTTTTTCAGTGTTTATAGTTAGAACACACTAACCTTGCACTAAGGCGTGCTACTGTAGAGTAGTTATCTTTGTTTCAACATAGAGATGAAATTGTGTTGATTTGTGAACTGAAGTTAAAATAATTTACTACTTTTGCTAAAACTATTGAGTTTACATATCAAGGTATTTTATTGTCCGTAATTTTTTGACCGCCATATTATTGTACATATAAGCCGCTAGAATCCTTCTGATTATTTCACATGATTATTAAGCGTCATTTCAATCAAATTTTTATACATAGTAACATTGCTTTTGTTTAATTCGTTGATAGTCGAAACGTTTTTAAAGTGACTGTCTGTTTATTAAACCGAAAATAATAGTAATAACTACTAATAAAAACTTGCATGCAAACATTGTGAAACTGCATTGGCTCATTCTTTAAACAAAATGGCAGCATTGCAGTCTCAATAGCCCAGAAGGCAGCACTACAAACTCTTTGTATTCAGTAAATACAAAGGCAATAGCGCATTGATTATTCAACAGCAAGCAAAGCAACGTGCCAGCATCTGTTTCTAAAACATTACAGTAGAAATAGATAACTTGTGAAACAGAAAAGGTTTTAGTGAATTGGTACTCTAAATTCTGGCACAAAATACATTTAAATTCAAATAGGCATTAAGGAGTAAATACCTACTTAATTTACGGCGCTGTTTCAATTTATGACCGTTAAATGATCGCATTTATGACTGTACCAGATGAAACCGCTATTGAGGAAGACTCAAGAAACTGTGTGGTGTTGTCAAAATTAAAATAAAATTATCATTTGTTTGTTTTTGTACTTTATGAAAATTCTATTTTTTGCATTCCGTTAATATAACAGGTCTTTTCTTTCAGTTCCCATTCTAATCTCCCCTACCTCATGTCACCGTCTCCCTCCAGGGATTAATCAGGTAGGATCAAGACCCAGTTAGGCATCCTAGGACCCTGGGCAGAGCTGGTACGTGACATAATAAAGTATCTGCTTCAACTCGCGGAATTTGCTTTCGTCTGTTTAGATGTACGTACCTACCCGCATACCTACAGCTCGCATGTTTTAACGGATCTGACAATACTTGGTATACAGATTCTATAAGTCCAGGTATTTATTGTCGGCGGCCATCTTTGTTTTGGTTGATTGGTAATTGGTGAGGTAGTTCCCCCTAATACTATAAATATAACATCATGCCGCGTGGTCACGGTGGTGAACCAACTCATCTCTTTCTGTGGGTGCTGCTAGAGTCGACTAAGATAATATTCACAGAATCGGCTGCAGCATCAGCCGCAGCAGCAGCATCAGTAGTAGCAGCAACCATGCGTCCTCCTAAGTGGCGTTTTATGGGGGAGGCTTATATTCAGCAGTGGACGTCTTCCGGCAGTTGATGTACAGTGGTGACGTGAAAAAAACTGTAGGTAAAACGTTTGTGCTTGCGAGGTCTACCGCTCGCAGAACTACCGGTAGTAATAGCTCCTAAATTAAATATGTTGTATTGTTTATGATAAATAAAAAACTACGCGGGGACACTATGTTTTGGTTTAGGAATATGTAAATAATAAATAAATAAGTTTGTAAAGTAATTAATTTTTTTTTCAGATACGACATTACATTTTTAAGTAAGTATTCAAACAACGTCAAATAACGGTACAAAACATATACTTAATATTTTTTTCCTTATTATTTTTTGGCTGCGCACATAGTGTCTTTGGCCAGTGTCGAGTATTGTAATTTTTCATCGCGCTATAGAATATTTCACGTAAAGTCAAGTCTTAGTCACAGTCCGGATAGTCATAGTCCAGTCTAAGTCAGGTAGTCCTAGTCTAGTCTAAGTCGTGCCCTAGTAAAGTGGTGGCAACTTTACTAGAAGCTTCTATGGAATTTCGGAAGCAACACGAAAAACCACGTTTCACCACATTATATCACTTGCCCACACTCACACTTGTAATTCAGCACTTAATGCGTAAAACGCCACCAATTTTAAACATTAACATTGAAAAAAAGCACAACTTTGAAATATACAAAATGCAGCCACGTAAACTTTTCGGTGTTCCCGCTAAAACTCAAGAAATATAATGTTTCGTGATGTCATTACATAGCTTCCAACTCAGGGTGATAATCATAATGATAATAATATTTCTAAAGACAGTCAACTCAATAGAATGATAACAATTAGCTAAGAGCTACCAAACCCCAAAAGTTGCATGTATTCCGTCACAACATACCTACAGATCGTCTCTTTCTCACAAATAGAAACACACATACCAGACCTTTGATTAGTGCGGGATATATCGGCTACTGGCCACAAACATTGCTTTTATACCGTCCGACACGATATAATGTGACAAGCATAAGCCTATCTGTTACAGACAATTTTGGGCACCCTGATAAATGTTTCACTAAAGCTGATTGCTCTGTTACGATGCAATGCCAAGTTATTTAGATAAAATATATTTAAATAAAGCTCAGATCTACAGCACAATAAGCGGACTTATCACTAAAAGCGATCTCTTCCAGTTAATCTTTAAATAGACGGAATCATTGATGGTATAGATGTCGTTAAAATGGTAATGCGTAGGCCACCCCACTCGCACAGCTGACAACCGATGAGGAAGAAAGATCGTCGATTGGTGACCACAAACGCCGCTAAAGAGTAAAGAGGCAAGTAGCCGGTCAAAGTGACACTTCATGGAGGAGGCTTATGTTCAGCAGTGAACGTTTTCCGGCTGATGATAATGAGAAGTCGTCGGTGCAAAAAAATCAGTAGGTTACATGATATTAAATAAATAAATAAATAAATAATAAATAAATTAAATTGATAAAAATAAATTAAAAATGTATACTCATAAACCTAAATCGTGTCCCCATCGTGTCGTGATCGTGTCGTAAGGTATAAAAGCAGTGGTACCCGTAGCTTCGCAGGGCGCTGCTAAATGTTCGATGAGCACATACCCCCATGGAGGCAGGGGTGATCGATACGGTGTCGGTGGCGCGGCGGCTCCACCGGCCAGGCGGCCAGGTGTACGGTGCAATGTAAGCTTATTGGTTTACTAACTACTGGTGATAGCACGCGGCTTAGCGAACTTGTGTATTTTGGAATTAAATATTTTATGGGGAGGACTATGTTTTGCAATGGACGTCTTCAGGCTGTTGATGATGGCGACACTACATTATTCTTGGATAATTTTATATTCAAAACTCAAAACTCAATTTTTTTTATTGAAAATAGACTTTTTATAGCACTTTTACAATTTCAATGTAAAAAAATATATTTTAAAGTGAACCCATTCATACAAAATTGAATTATTATGTAACTTTGTCACGTTAAGCTGGCTTCCCACGGTGCGTGATACTGCGCACAACTACACGCACGGCCGACAACCACGGACGGCCACGCACCGCACACAAGGCTCTTCCAACGGCGCGTGTCGGTCTGTTTGTATTTTTTTTATGCTAAAAATCATTACAAAACAAAAAAACAAAAAACAGAGTGTGTCTTGAGATTCGAAGGCATTTTATAGAATATAAATAGATAGAAAATGCTTTATTACACAAGATAATCAAGCACATAGGCGAACTTGATGCTAAGTAGCATTATTCCAAAATGAACAGTGAAAAAAAACTCGTACTGGTCCTTTGAAGTTACCGACTCGCCGCGGATCGGACGCACCGCACCGGACGTGCCTGCGCTACCACGGCCAATACTTTTCCCGTGGTGCGAGGGTGCGGGCTGGTCCGCATCCGTCCGCAGTATCACGCACCGTGGGAAGCCAGCTTAAGCAAGCGAATAACTTGGTAACTTGCCCAACGCGGAGCTCAGTAAGAAACTTAATTTTAAACTGCTCTTTACTTATACAATGGTGTTTAATTTGAAGTTGTAGAAACGGATACCGAGATTGGACTCGATGAACTTACTCGAATCTTCAACAAAGCCGCAGAATGTTTCGTGTTCAACTTTTTGGTGCCGAAAACGGTAATGTAACTTCAAACAGCTTTATATTCAAGAAAATAAAATGTATAGGCTGGAGAGATATATAATATACATATCGCTATTCGCGACTTTGAATGGGTTATTTATCATGGCAAAAAGTATTGTATGATCTCTTCAGGGTACAGTTTGTGACAAATTTGCAATAACTTTATTTACCTGTAACCTTTTACCTTTCCACATATGGAGTGTACAAAAGTAAAACGAGTTTACTTAGTGGCAAGTGTACAACAACGCAAACTATCTTCATTTAGTCTTAAAAAGACACTGAGAAGTTTACTAGCAGACTTACCTACAAGAGAGCGTTATAATTGAATTTAAGTGGCTTTTAATCGCGACTGAATATGTATCACATATATATTCAGTCATATAGCATGTACCATCGTAGACCGCGTCGTCACTTTCCATCAAGTGAGATTGCGGTCAAATGTGGGCCCATTTAGTTAAAACAAAACTTTTTTGGTTCATTAAATAAGGTATCGGGTTGTATAAATTTATATTTGGAATGGTTATCTAACACAACATGGCCACAAGTGCTACGAACAGCTACGAACTATGCAAAGCAAGGCAACGCTACACCGTAGCTTACGTCTACGAAGCCGGTCTCGAGTGTACTGTTTGATCGGAACCAATACGGACACTGGCAGCCAGCTATAATAATCAGCTATAATAAGCTTTATTCTATTGTTTTTGTGTCTGGTTGCAATAAATTTAGTGGATAACATTTAAAAACTTTCATCATCATCATCAACAGCCTGGAGACGTCCACTGCTAAACATAGGCCTCCCCTAGAGAGCGCCACCTTGAACGGCTGCTCGCTCCTGCGTCCATCGACTCCTCGCGGTTTTCACCAGATCGTCGATCCACCGAGCCGGCCTACGTTGCGTCTTCCGGCTCGTGGTTGCCACTCGAGAAATTTTCCAAATCGGTTGACAGTGTAAAATTTTTCACTCCATATTACTAATTAATTGGTTCTATTAAATGTTGGTTCATTAATAACACGCAGAGCGTATATTTTTATTTCCTTTTAATTCATTTGTTGAAGTTTCAGGAAGTTTTAATATTATCATGGAATTGATTTTAGAATGTAAAACACACTTCGGTAGTATTAAAATTACTACTAATGAATAGATTACCTGTCTTATACTGGATGAAATGGCAATGGGCAGGCCACATCACTCGTAGAACTTACCACCGATGGGGAAGAAAGGTTCTCGAGTGGCGACCACGAACCGGAAGACGCAGCGTAGGCCGGACCCCCACTACGTAGACCGACGATCTGGTGAAGCCGCGGGGAGCCAATGGATGCAGGAGGCGAGCAGCCGCTCAAAGTGGTGCTCTGTGGGGGAGGCCTATGTTCAGCAGTGGACGTCTTCAGGCTGTTGATGAGGATGATGATACAGGTTCTATAGATGTCGCCACGACTACTTAGTCGGTAAAAACACAAAGTCCTGAAGATTTCAGCGGTCACGTAACCATAGCTCAGTTGGCAGAGCGTCTAATCCGGTTAGTTGGAAGGTGCGGGTTCAAATCCCGCTGGTTGCTAAAATTTTAAAAACTATAATATCTTTATTTATAGATTCATTATTATTACGTTAGTGCAAAAAATCGGTAATCGATTTTTTTATGACTGGCCTGATAGCTCAGTTGGTAGTAGCTCTGCCTTCTGGACTATAGGTTGTGGGTTCGATTCCCACTCAGGACAAACATTTGTGTGATGAACACCCATGTTTGTTCTGTGTCTGGGTGTGATATTGTTATTCTATGTATCTATTTACAAACAAAAAGTATCTAAGTATTATAACAGTTATCTGGTTCCCATAGTACAAGCTATGCTTAGTTTGGGGCTAGATGGCGCTGTGTGAAATGTCCACACATATTTATTTATTTATTTATTTATTTATTTATATTCTAGTTCCGGTAAAGAAGTAAGTAAATAAAACGTTATTCCTCGTCGTTAGCGGCGGTCAATGAATCATGAAGGAATTGTTTGACCGAGTGGCCGCGTGTTGACTCACCAGCTAGTGGGGGCAGTCGAGTGCGAACTTACTGTTTGGGCCATTGCCCGCCAGATGGGGCGGGTGATTTGTTTATATTATTATTTATTACATTCATAGCGCTCATCTTGGCTGGCCGTTCTTAGCCGGTCGGCAAAGTTAAGCAGCGTTCACTGCGGTCACTACTTGGATGGGTGACCGCTACAAAAAGTGGTATTTACAACTAAGCGACACCATGCTTTAGAGGCCATCGGTCACAGCTGTTATCAGACTAAGAAGCGTTCGGGCGACCTAAAAACTCTAACAAGGGCTGACCACTTACACGGGAAGGGAAGGAAGTATTACTTTAATTTATGGCCTTGCATAAATGCTAAAATATTGATCTTTTCCATTACAGCAAACCTTCTCGGGAGTCATCATTGGTGGAACGTCCGCCAACAGTCGGTAATTTCTGGCTGTTACTCATTTTTTTTCTTAGTAGGCTCTTCAACGTCCACACGTAACTGGACATCAATTTTATAACATCATTATCTATTGACATATGTTTAAGCAAATAAATTTCATTTCATTTCATTTCTTTTCATGGTAAAGATGGAGCAGTGCAAAAACCACTAAAGCTAGAATGAAAATTATTATAAATTGTGTATCGATAATTATCGATTCATTGAAACAAGATACTTATAAGATTAATTTAAAGCTACAAATAAGCTCTTTCTAAGAATATTTTGGACTATTTAATAGCCAGCATAATACCAGATAGCAGTTTACAAACAATAATATTTAAAAAAGTTAAGTGCAATAATAATAATAATAATAATAGCTTGAACCTTCAAGTTCACAATGTCACAACACAGTGGCGTGGTTTAGCCTTTCCCGCTGTCTACACGGTTGCTGGTGCCGAGCAACGCGATGGCTGCCGTAGACCCACTAAGACCTAACTAATACTTGTTTCCAGCGAACTATGATCTGGGAGTCTTCAAGTCGAGAGTGAACAGGTATCTTCTAGGCAAGCATGCACCATCGTAGACCGCGTCATCACTTTCCATCAGGTGAGACAATGGTCAAATCTCTGCCTATACACATTAAAAAAAAAATTTAATTACTTTGAAATAACTCTCAGACCAAGATCGTATAAAATACGGGCCAAAACTACAGACTTTTCTTACAAATAAAAACCTTAACACAGATATAAATTATTCCAACAAATCTTTATACCGCGGCCTCGTTTCCAGTGGATCCTCAGATCCGTCGCGGGTCACTTGGTTCCTATTCAATTTTTCGCCACTTCCGTTCATAAAGAGCCGCCCTCTGGCGGAATCTAACCTATTTCAATCTCAAGCCAGCTATCAATATCCGGTTGATGATTTCTTCAGTGATAATCTTAATAAAAGACCAAAATAGATAAAATTACGTAAACGGCGGCGATTATCAGGTAGGTACATGGTTTGTATTTTTGTTGTGTTTGAATCGAACCTACAACCTATAGTTCAGAAGGCAGAGCTACTACCAACTGAGCTATAAGGCCAGTCAAATATTCGAAAACATAGTCTACCACCAACCCGCACTTGGCTGTGATGGATAATGGCCTGCACTCTCCCTGTAGGAGAGGGCCCGTGTCCCAGCTGTGGGAACGTACTGTGCTGGTAATGATGCAGCGAAAATTCCATCTGCATGGCAAACTATCATACATAGTGTTACCATAAGTAAATCCGTTTGATGTCGTTATTTATACGTTTCGTCTCAGTGTTGCTATTACTAGATCGTAACGTCATTTATATTCATAATGCGCACGTTTGTCGCTTAATACTGTACTGTGGTGCAAGTTTTAAGCGACTAATATTCGATAAGACCTGTGAAACCTTCCACGCAGCAGACGCAGCGTAGGCCGGCCCCCACTAGGTGGACCAATAATATGGTAAAAACTGCGGGACCCGATGGATGCAGGAGGCGAGCAGCTGCTCAAAGTGGCGCTCTCTGAGGGAGGCCTATGTTCAGTAGTTAACGTCTTTAAGTTGTTGTTGATGACGATGATGATTTTCTTTCAAATGTTGTATGATTAGCTGTTACAAGTTTGAAGAATCTAGCTTTATTTACTTTATGTAAGTAAGTATTATATTTTTACCTTAGAAACGCTTTTCTGGAAACAAGTGATTTTATAGATAGCCGTTTGTTCTTTGCTGCCGTCGATATTATTTATGTCATCTGCCATAGTCGATTGTTTGTGTCAAATGTTAACAGGGTGCCTCAATCTAGGTGCGAGGTGTCATATTTTTTAATGCTCTGTTAACATTCAAAAACACTACGTTTAAAAATAGCACGCTATTCTTCTGTGGCTTGTACCACAACAAGACGCCGTATAGGTAAACAACGGAGCGTATACGCATAATCCTCGTTTAACATCAGTATCAAAGGAAGCCGCCGTATCATCGCAATTCGCCATTAACGTAACCGTATAACTTATTACATTAATACGTTAATTATTATCTGCGTATTTGTGGAAGCTAGGCCGTCAATATGTGGACCACACTGTTTGTGATTGTAGACGTGTGTTTGTTTTTAAGTGAATTCAAAAGTATGTTTTTTAAATGATTGTTACCTCTTGTATAACTCCGGCGTTTTGTGACTGATTTGGAATTGTTTTTAAATAACATGCTTTCATATTAGTTTATGCATCCTTATAAATAAGCACGTTGTAGCATTTCATTAGTTACACCATCTTTTGTCTTTTTCGATCGCTTTCAATATTCAAATGTCATAAAAGAATAAAAGCTGAAGTAACTAATCTAAAACTACTACGCGTTTATTCACAAGGCTGAGAGATTTCATAAAAATTGGTTCAGTAGTTTGGTTAAATTAAATCAAAATAACAGGAAAAATTACATTTAACCTATTTTTTAATTTTAATATTATGTCCAATTTTCTTCCTTTAAATTCAATTGCATCGCAACCAAATGCAAACTCTCCATAACTTGTGATTTCATAAGTATCGCACAAGTAATTTCCATGATAGCAATGGTTCTTCAACTTATACAACCCCTCGATATATTCGTGTTTAACTCGGGGCGAAGTTTCTGGAGGCGGTTGTAAAGTGCCATCAATATTGGGCTTGCGGGGTCACGCGATACGTGAGCCATGGTGCAGTTAAGTTACAGCCACACCTGCGCGTCAAGTTGTATCAGCGAAGCGGGAGCGTCGGCCGTTCGGTACGGGTAAGCCCCAACGGATCCCACCTATCATTTTTTGAAACTGGTACAGCAAAATCTGATCCCAATCAAAATTTTGGACGTAAAACAAACGGTAAACGCTGCCAGAACACGTTTCTTTTTATTGTGAAGATATTCTCAATGACCAGCACCCCTACCGCGTAACTGCTCTGGTAATGAGCATCGTTTGCTATTCTGCACGCGGCAATTTACAAGTCCGTGAGTGCGAGCAAGAGAGCACGTGAACATCATCTCCACTAGACTTACGTGGTAAGACCCAAGTCTAGGGAAGGCGGGAACAAAGAAATAATTATTTAAATAGAATTTCTCAATGTATATTTTTAAGGTATTTTCATAAGTAATGTTCTAATTGAAGTATTGACACTATTATAAAAACAATTTTAATTATCTTGGTTACTTAAAGTAGGTCGTCAAAAGAAGCTTTATATGTAGGATCACTAAAAAGTTTTTACTACACCAACACCAAGGTACCCGTGTTCGTGAACGGCCGCGATCGCCGCGGGCAGTGATGGGTAGATGGGTACCGCATATTTCCGCGTTGTGGACGCTCCCGCTTCGCAGACGCGCAGGTGTGGCTGAAAATTTCCAGGTGGGGTGAGCTGCTGGTAAACTTCGTTCCTGTACTAAATGTATAACAAAAATCTAGGTTGTATGTTTTAAGGTGGTAATTTTCTGCAAAACGATTTAATGATGATAAAATCTGCAAAACAGAACCCAAATTCACAAAATTCACTTTACTTCATCAACCGGAGGGCGTCTACTGTTGAACTTAGGCCCCCCACATTGAGGGGATGGTTTGCCATAATCATCGCACTTGCAGGCCTACTGCTAAATACTGATGGTGACCGCATCATATTATAATACAGATTGAGGAGAATGCTGCTGCCCATTCTCTGGATATACCCTTAGTGAGCTCTTACGGCACCCACGGGAAGAGCTGGGGTGGTTCTTTTCTTACTCCGGGGTTACAGGGCCAATTAATAATGTTCAACCTTAAGTATGAATCTAGTTCTAATCCTCCAAGGGTTTGTGAGCCTAGGACTAGAATGAAGAACTTTATATCGGATGTTTGAAGGGAACAGAATAACGACTACAGTAAGCCCTGGCATCAGAATTCTTAAACTGCCTGAAACCTTCTGATGAAGTCATCAGTGGACAAAAAGTGGCTTAACGAATGTTGTGTTACAACAACAGCCGGGACCGACGGCTTACGATTTAGTACTCGATTGCAAATACCACTTTTTGTAGCAGCCATCCATCCAAATAGTGACTACAGCGCAGTGTAGTCAAATTTGCTATGCGCGCTACGAGTTAAATGTAAAATACAGATAGTTATATGCACGGTGGTTAAGGTTATGTGTACCTATGGGGGTGTCGGGGGTTGTTTATTTAGTAGCGGTACGAAACATTAATTATGAGGTCGAGGAAGACTTACTTCTGTTTGTGTACTACAATTATTATGTAGTAGATAGGTAGAAGATAACGTAAGTGTAATGTGGAATGAGGGTACGTTGAGATTACCGAAATAGCTTTAGTACAATAAAGTACTACGCTAATAAATATGTATAAATAGTATTTAGAGGTAAGGTACTCTATGGGATGTTTTAAAATATTTATATACTATTGTCTTTCAGATTAGACTTTTATGGAGTATAATAACATACTCTGTGAAACGTTCAACCAGTTTAGGTATATTTTGGTCCGACAGACATACAGACACTAAAGACTTAGTAATAGGGTCCCGTAGTTACCCTTTGGGTACGGAACTCTAAAAATGCCTTAATTGTGTACCTACTCACCAAATAACACAATCGGATCAGTTGTATATTGCAAGATCTAACACTGAAAAAATATATTTACTGTATTTCCCAAAAACTACAATCTTGGAGTCTTCAATCGAGAGTGAACAGCAATCTTCTAGGCAAGCGCGTTACATCCTAGACCGCAGCGTCACTTACCATCAGGTGAGATAGTGGTCAAGTGCAAGCCTATCAATCAATAAAAAAACTTCTGAGATCACCAAGGCACCTGCTAAGCGGTGGTGATTATGGCAACTCACCCTCTTTGATAAGCGTCTAAAGTGACGTTGTATGCGGCAGGCCTGTGTTCAGCGGTGGACGTCTGGCCGGTGATGTGATGTGATATGTGCGGTGTTTAAGTAATGCATAACGTGCATTACAAAACAAGAAATTGCTGTAATATTTAACCTATTTTAATATACAAAAACGTCTTTCTAAATAATATTACAAAAAAAAATATTCTGTTCTGCGAAATTCTGAAAAAATATCATTTTGTAAGGCGTGAATTGTTGTACTTGTGTTGCGAGGCTCTATTTGGTTTTATATGTAAAAACATCAAATTCAATTCAATCAAAAAAACAGTATTCAAACCAACTCTATGCATGGTTCAAAAAATATTGTGCTGGTCTGTTAGTTTTCGGGGGTTGGTTAAAATAACAAACTAAACCACTTGCTATTCTGAATAAAAATGAATATTTCAATATACTTCCTAAACTTACAATATTTCAATGAAACTTTGGCTAAAAGTATATAAACTTACGTTTTATTGAACTCAGCAAACCATAGAACAATATTTAAAGAATGGTGGATCCTATGCATTTTCAGCGTATCAGAAAAAGCTATGAGTAATGTACATGTGCTTGTACGTATTAAAAGTATAATAATAAATTAAATATATTTAAATTGAATAATTTTTGTAGAAGATGGGAGATAAAACCTTTGGTATCTTTTTTTTATAACACGGACAGATAAATAAGCTGCCCGCCTGATGGTAAGCAGTTACCGTCGCCTATAGACACCTGCAACACCAGGAGTGTTGCCCTTGCGTTGCCTGCCGTTTAAGACTCTATTTACCCGACGCTTGAAGTGCCCCATGTTGTAGCTCAGCGAAAACACCTCAGAGGGTAGCTCATTCCACATCTCGCAAGTATGTGACAGAAATGACCTTGTGAAATGGATTGTGCGAGACTTCCATGGGCCCACGAGGTGTGGATGAGCTTTTTGACGGTGACGAGCTTTGCGGTTATAAAACGGATTAGATTGAAAAGCTCTTCAGAGCATTCCCCATTGAAGTTTTTTTATTATCTCACTATTTTGTTTTTCCAAAGAACAAAGTACGTACTAGGAGACCAAAAATACCGAGGAAGTTACTGCTACAAAAAATATCGTGATATTTGGGTACCTATTTATGATTTTTATAGCAGTATCGCCTGCTCAGCGTAATCTACAGATTATTTGTAAAGGAAACATTTTAATCACGAGCGGGACTTGAACCCGCATCCATCCGTCCCTAAAGCCGGGACATGCTTTACTTAAACTACCGTGACAAGTGGTCTCATGTCCGAAATCATAAATATAAATTTGGGAGGCGTTATCTTTACAGCATTTGTGTTGATGTAAGTTGACCATGCTGGTTGGGATAATTCTTAAAGAATTTCTCAATAGATGGCGCTGCCAACCCCGTAAGTTGGTTGTAAAGGGTGAAGGATAAATTCGGACATGAGACCACTTGTCACGGTAGCTTAAGTAAAGCATGTCCCGGCTTTAGGGACGGATGGATGCTGGTTCAAGTCCCGCTCGTGATTCAAATTTTTCCTTTACAAATTAATCTATTTGGGTACCTGCCTAAACCTAGTGTTGTACAATATCATTCATTTTATTTTCAGTTCGAAGATTTCCAACACATTGAAGCAACAGTAACCTGGTGTGACGTCACAACGCAGCTATGGAAAAATACAGCAGTGAATTAAGTTCTTCAGATATCATTAATTCTTTGTAGAGAAGAAATTTATTTAATCCTCAATTAATAAGATCTCCCGGCAGTATAACTCCACTGAAAGAAAAAAATCCCTTTACATAGCAAACAAATTATTTTACGTTTCATTTGCGCGCGTGACAGTTTATATTAGTGTGATTACTGACAAAACACATTTTTTTTAACGGTCAATGTGCCTTTATTACTCAAGCTAACTACTACAATAATAAAAACTAAACTAAACTAAACTAAGCTAAACCGAACTAAACTAAACTAGCTACACTACCTACTACAAAGAACACTTATGGACTGTATACTAGCCGCGATGGCCTATAGACAGTCCAAGTGCTCCAGCCCACTATCGGTAGGTAGCGTAAAACACATTATGTGCAATTATGTACAGATTTTACACGTATATATTTATTGTAGGTGTGACTTAGCTCATAATATTTGTGAATTTCCTCAGTAGAGGCTCTTTATAGAAATCTCAACAACCGAGGTAGGTACACCACCAAAACGTCGCCGGTCACGATGTAATAGTTTCCGGGCCGGCGCACGGACTTATTACATCCGTTTCCGGTCCACCAGCAGCCATCGAGATGGCGATAATACATTACGCAAGAGTTAATTGAAAGTGTTCCATCGATCCGTCTTTGAATGGAGCGCCTTCGAAATGGAGGAAAAGGTGATTAGAAGTTGATTAAGGTTATTAAGACGTAGAATGAGGTTGCAAGGACGTAGGTAGAACGTATCTATACATTTTCTACTTACTGGGAAATATAAGCAAATAATGTTAGATAAATTAATTTTATACGTGTTGAGTAGTTAACGTACACGCATATTGTATTAGCCATGCTCGGTGTTTCCCTGCGAAATAAGATCCGAAATGAGGAGACCTGCATAATATGGGCGTAGCGAGCGAGGTATAGCAGCTGTCTCCCCCCCCCCCCCCCCCCCCCCCGGTTAAGGCTCCAGTACTTTACAGGGGGGGAGGGCAGTTGGTCTAGGGTCTGGACCTCACAAAGTCAGTAGCTGGTCGGCTGAAGTGCTCACGAACCATGGGCGTAGCGAGGTATGGGCAGCAACATGTGGGTAAGCAGAGTAAGTACTCCTGAAGAGTAAATAATGTGAGCTTGAGTCTAGAAAAAAGCGCAAGGTGTACAAATTTTGGCGCTCGCTCGCTATGCTCGCGCATTGGTATCGACGGTGCCTGTCGTCATAATTGAATTCATTGTAATCTAGTTATGGACTACTGAATATTTAACGCTGGCTTCGCATGTGTTTTCATTTCAGTCAATTTATCAAGATTTGAACCTCTTATTTTGAAAATAGCTGGAGTTTGATGTGATTTATTTACATTTTTCTTATAAATGTTCCAAAATTTTGAACATTTGGATTATCTATAAGCCCATAATATTATAAAGTAAAACAACGGGTCTCTTAGCGCACAGAAACTTATCACAAAATTATTTTGACTAACCTCGCAGTTTGGACAAGTTCATTGGCCGTGGTCACAAGGGGACTGCAGTAGGAAGTGTCATCATCACGCAGGTCGGTCTATAGGCCATCATCATCATCATTAACAGCCTGAAGACGTCCACTGCTGAACATAGGCCTCCCCCAGAGCGCGCCACCTTGAGCGGCTGCTCGCCTCCTGCATCCATCGGCTCCCCGCGGCTTTCACCAGATCGTCGGTCCACCGAGTGGGGGCCGGCCTACGCTGCGTCTTCCGGTTCGTCTATAGGCCATCACGGCTTATATACAGTACAATCTATGCTTAGTTTAGGGCTAGATGGCGCTGTGTGAAATGTCCACAAGTATAGTTATTATTTTTGTAGTAGTTAGTTTAAAAAATAAAGGCACATTTCCCGTAAAAAAGCGCTTAACTAAAGTTATTATCTTAAGAACTGTAAGAACGGCTAGTGAAGCTCTAAGAACGATATCATATAGCAAAATTACCAATTTCTACTTCTAGCCACAAAAACTATCCTATTCCACGACCAGGTAAAGGATTCCATAACGCGAGCGGATGTCACTCTGAGAGATAGGCGAGGGTCGGAAGTAGGTCCGTAACCCTTTCAGAACACCCCCCTTTGAGCCCACGCCGGAATGCCAGTAAAGTTGTTTTTGATTTGTATTTTTTTGGGAAGCGCCAGTTGAATTTGATTTGTATTTTTTTGAAAGCGCCAGTTGAATTTAACTAGTCGTAAACGGTGCTTGGGATAACGCTGTGAAGCCGTTTTATTTAAATTAATGCTAAAATATGAGTAATCAACGTAGATAAGTGTAACAGTATTTCATTTCAAAGTTTTGTTTTCTGTTTCAAATATCCCTTGACCAGAATACAAGCGCTGGATATCGCCGACCACCGGCAATATCATGACCAGACGCGCGACGCCTCTTCAATACTTTATTCTTTTTAAGTAAATTAATGCAACTTGTTTTGTTTCACGAGTATATTAATGTTCATTATAATCACGTTGGAAAACGTCCACTGGTGAACATAAGCTTCCCTTATAGAGCGCCACTTTGACCGGCCACTTGCCTCTTGCATCCATCGTCTCCCCGTGGTTCAACATTAAATAAATATCCGATTGATAATATATGTTCCGAGTGAGACTGCAACTGTTATGGGCCGTGTCGCTTAACATTAGGTGAACGACTAGCTCGTCAAGTCATTCATTCGCATAAAAAAAATTAAATTCTATTCTTATTTAATTTTGCATTCGTTTAAATAGAACAATAAATAATATCTCTGACCAAAATATTAATTTACAAAACTTTTAGTTTTCGTTTAAAAAACTTCCTCCCGTCTCATCGCGGCAAATTCCTATTTTAGCCCCAGAATTTTGAAACTGCCTAAAGGCTTCTAGTTAGACTGAATTTATAAAACTGTTTCATGTATTTATATACTTCCCTCTTGCTACCTTTTTGTTCCATAAATACTTATTGTAGACACACGCTAACAATAGCATGGCATAAGTAATTTATATTCGTACCGAGTAGGTATATAATTTAGCTGATAAAGTAAAAGTGAAACACCTAATTAAACCGGGCCGCATAAGTTGGCCGGTTAAAATGAAAAATGGTCCCGTTGTTAGCCTCACGCACGATAATAACAGTAAGGAAACAACTGAATTTGGTCTGTTTTAAGAATGTACGTGATCAGAGAATAAATAAGGTATTGAACGAGATTTCGAATATGCTATAAGATCATCAGATAATAATTTGGTAATTTTATGTTATTTTTTGTATCATTCCCCTTATACCCGTCAATGGTTCAACTCGCTGGGTCCACGGGTAAAGACTCTAATTACGATGTATACGTATCTAATCTTTTCATCTCTCTCTCTCTCTCTCTCACTCCCTCTCTCTCTTTGTCTCTCTTTCACAGAAAAAAATAGGTACTTAACTGCTTTGGAAAAGTGGTAAGCTGGTTAAGGCGGTGATTACTTAATAATTATATTGTAGTGTGATTAGCAAAGGCCAGTGCGAGAGTCAGAAGTTTGGTAGTCCTATAACTAATATGTCTGCGAGAATTTGATGATTTAAATATAAAGTAATTTCAAAAGTAACTCAGTAGTGCTGCTGTTTCTTTGAGATCTATTATATTTCATTAGTTTTATTGGCTCAACTTTCCGCCCTCCCGGAAACCATTACCTATCACGATATATTTTTGCTTATATTTTATTTGTCCTTACTGCTTATATTATGTTACTGTCAGTGGAATAATAAAAACACGTAAACCATCCCAGTGATTTCACAATGGAAAATTAACGTGTGTACGTTTTATATTGCTTTGTCTCTCGGCTTATTTATTTAACAGGGATGTGCTGTTCTGTTCTGATCATTATTTCTAACCTGCATTTTTTTTAAATCCATGACAATAATTTCCTAAATGTGATATCATAAAAATATGAACAGCATACACAAGAAAATAATAGGTCTACAGTAATTATTGGTAAAGTATCGTATGATATAACAGACTTTTTTGTAAAGTCGTATGTTAATAGTAACATCTTGATAACATAGGATTCTATGTTTGTATAACTTGTCATCATCATCAACAGCCTGAAGACGTCCACTGCTGAACATAGGCCTCCCCCAGAGAGCGCCACATTGAGTGGCAGCTCGCCTCCTGCATCCTTCGGTTCCCCGCGGCTTTCACCATATCGTCGGTCCACCGAGTGGGTCGGCCTACACTGCGTCTTCCGGTTCGTAGTCGCCACTCGAGAACATTTCTTCCCCATCGGTTGTCAGCTCTACGAGCGATGTGGCCTGCCCATTGTCATTTCGACTTGCTGATTCTAAAAGCTATATCGGTCACTTTAGTTCTCTTGCGGATCTCCTCATTGCAGGTCTTATCTCACAGGGAAACACCAAGCATAGCTCTCTCCATAGCTCGCTGGGCGACTTTGAGTTTACTAATGAGGCCAACAGTAAGAGACCGCTGAAATGATTTGTATAAATGGCATAAAGACAACATAACTCCTTTTTTAATTAATGATGTGTGTATGTAAGCTAAATCCACAGACCTCGGATATTTTTGTTAGTCTCAAAAATTGAGCTGGGTTTTTTCAGTCCAATTTTTTTAAATAACTAGGATGGACAAACACGACAACCCGCCTGAAGGTGAGCAGTTACCGTTGCCTAAGAACACCTGCCTCACCAAAAGTGCTGCCTCGTATGTATGCTATCTAAAATATATATCTCGTTACGTAGGTATATGTTATTTTTATGAAAATAGACCTATTTCTTATGTATATCATTTTTCCAATCCTTTCCTCAAGATAATCCGATCAACTCGGTATCTACGAATATGATAAGATACGTACAGCTGGTTCCCTTATATTCCCAATATGGGTGAGGAATGTAGGCTCCCATAATTCCGGAAGCCGGAGGAATTGCTTCCCTTTGATATTAATAATATCGATTAGAATAACCCTTCGATTGGGACTTATTTTTTTGATCCTTTTTTGTTCTGAGTCACCCAATTACCGACATTTATTTAAGGGCATTAACCTGTCACCTATCAAGATTTGTTTAAGTTTCAGTCGGTTACACCTAGGAAAATAATGCCCGTATGCACTAAAACTTGACAGGTCCTAAGTTCGCACTTATCTCCCTATATGACGTACCTACTGCAACGCGTTTGGGTTCGTCTTATTATAGGAGTACCTATACAGAGATAAGTGTGAATTTAGATGTGATCAAACTTTAGGGCGGACGGGCATAGGTAAATAAGTTGTACCACACCACAAATAATCTACGTGTGTAAGACCGAGACAAAATATTCACTATTGTAACTATTAATCTTTTTTAGTCAACATGCTAAAATTTGCTTTCGTGTGTCCGGATGTACGTACTCGCGTACAAATCACATTTTTCAGTGAATCTTCATGAAAGTTTGTATACAAATTCTGGTCAGGGTTTTTTTTGTCGTCGGTGATTTTAGATTGGTGGGGTAGTTCCCCAAAAAGGCAGGGAAGTTTGCAGCGGCGTCATTTACCAGCCTATTTTGATAATATTTGGCGGAAGCATTAGGTACTCAATTTTGAACAAGTGTTTCAAATATGAGCAGAATCGGACAAGAGGTTGTCGAGGTATAAGGCCGTGAGGTCCGAGTTCGGGGCTTACGACGACTATAATACATCATGGCACGTGGTTCCAATACCGTTTGTGGTCGCGAGGTCTACCGTCCACAGAACCACTGGTTAGATCGGTTACGGCTTACTTCAAACATCTATAATAATGAATTAATTTTTAAATTACTGAATGTACTTACAATAAATCTGGCAAGCATCGGCCCTCATACAAATGCATAAAAATAGAGTCAACATTTTTATTGTATTTTCAAGAGTTATAAAATTTTTGTTTTATATTATTTGTAATGTTATGAAGAAACGTGGGTGACACCGCGAGCTGCCTCTCGCTGATGAACGATGGCTCTCAGATATGGACCTTTCTCTGTTTCTCTTTCGCTTGCTCTCTATAAGAAAAGCTCAAATCCCAAAACTGACAATCCAATAGTTATACGTTAATTATTATGCAGCCTGTAAATAACAATTACATAAATCCATGTATCCCACATACCTGCCAGTATCCATCCCCTCATCATTTGAAGAAAATCGATACTTCTGTAATCGAATGCGTGCACCTAATCGATGTATCGAGTCCAAAATCGAATGTGCGTGATGAATTCCCCTCCTTACATTAACCGGTACAGTATAAGCTTTATTATTTTATTATGGGTTCGGATACAGTAAGGAGATGATTTTATTCCTTTTTTGATGGAATAATTTGGGCACAATTTACGGTTAAAAATTACTGTTTCTCTTGTTCAATTTTGTTTTTATTGTAATTGGTTTGAATGGCTTTACGAGTCTTATTTTAACAACATCAATGTAAATTAGTACAATTAAAATTGTCTTTAATGCTATATTTCTACTATTAAGATTGGTCTAGACTCTGGTGACCTATAAGTCATTCTAGACTTGGATGACCTCCTCTTATATCTAACCCAAAAATGCCTACTCGCGCTCATATTTTGTTGACCGAAATTGATTCGAATTTTAATTTGATAGCATTATTTAAATAATATTTTTTGGGGTAATAAACTTTAAGTTAATAAAAATATTAGTGAAAGCTCGTTTGAACCGTGAAGGGCGCACTCTGTCCTTAGCATGTCGAGTCAAATACCTGACTCGATACATATTCTTAATTTGACAACCTCTCTTAAAATTGGTTTACAAATACCTTTGTTTCTGCACTACTCTACCTCTACTCATCCTTATTATCTCACCTCGTATACTAATCTACACATATCATTACAGTGCTCCTATGGCTTCGTAGTTAGGTATCGCGTGGCGGACAGCCCCGCGCGCGACCCCGATCGATTCCCGACATTCGCGCGGATAATTGCGCTCATTTATCCACGTTACCCTGATTACTGGTAATTAAATATTCGGTCATATATTTTGGAGTGTTGGGGTGAGGTACCGTAATGATGAATAAGGAATTTGAATTGTTTGGTTCAATGACTTGTATACATCCGAAAAATAATATTTAAATAGGTTTTTTAAAGAGATGTCATCATCATCAGCCTGAAGACGTCCACTGCTGAACATAGGCCTTCCCCAAAGAGCGCCACTTTGAGCGGCTGCTTGCCTCCTGCATCCATCGGCTCTCCGCGTTTTTAACAGATTGTTATTTGATTGTTATTATAAAAGCAAAGGCTTTTTATGCAGCTGAAATAGATACTTACACATTTTTTATAGGTCATTGTAGGTACATACCTCCTAGTGGCCTTTCTTTTTAATATTTTAAGTGTTTTTCTGTTTGTTTTTATATAAATTATATCGTTTTTAAGCATTTGTACACCGTCGGAAGCTTTTTGCTACATCCTCCAATCAATCTTATTGTCCACCGCTCGCCAAACCCTCCTTTAAACATTTAATTTTATCAATCTATTATTATGAATAAAGAAATAAGTTATGTTCTAAATACGTATAATTGACCGAGCGTACGAAGTGAGCCAAAGTCTCTGCTTCAACTCGAGATCTTTGCTTTCGTCTGTCCGGACATACGTACTCGCGCACAGGACGCATTTTCAACGAATCTTGACGAAACTTGGTATACAGATACACGTTCTATGAGTTCAGGAATTTTTTTCGTCGTCGGCAATTTTTAAAGGAAGTGTATTTCCCCCAAAAGGAGAGAAGTATACTGCGGCACCATCAATAGAACAATTCAATAAAGAATTCTATTTTTATCCAGAAAATTGAGAGTTCCCGCGAGTTCTTGTCATGAATAAAAAAGAGTTTTATGTAGCAAGCAGATGCAAAAAGCACTTTTTAGCTTCATAATTTTATATCAGCATGCCACCGCTACCGCATTGATTGGTTAGACCCAACCTTTATCCAATAAAACCATGTATACCTGCATCAATAAACTGTATTACCATATCGTTTTGCAATTCCGTCTCGTAAAAAACAAGTCACGATACTTTTCGTTTCGGTGTACTTTGCTTGTTTTTACTGGTTTGTTTTGAATACACCAATAGTGGAGCAGTTATGTATCGGTTCATAAATATAAAAGAGATTGGATTCGATTCCGCATAGTAATACAATAGGTAGTTGAAAAAATATACTCTCCTCTATGAATAAAAAATTTACTCATTCATCCATGTTAGGAGAGTAGTAGCTTTCATAGTGAAGCTAGGTGTCACTAGGTGGCAGGACTTTTCTGCAAAGTTCGTCTAGGTAGGTACCACCGCTTTGCCAGTTATTCTGCTGCCAAGCAGTAAATTCACTCGCCACATGAAGAGCTCCAGGTTGAACTTATCAGAAAACAAAGGCGCAGGTAAAGTATTCCATTCCTTCACTGCTCGGATTATAAATGTTGAGTCAAACCGCTTTGTGCGAATTGGAGGATATGATTTTTTTGTACAAGTTATCTGATTATGGGTCTTTTAAAAACACCATTGTCATTTTGAAACACCCTTATTATGGCCTCGAAAAAAATCTATGTAAAATTTTATTTTGATTAAAAACATTCTCATATAATAATATTATGTTTGTAGGACTGCATCTAAAAAAGACAGAATTTTTATTTTTATTTATAGAAATTTTAAAACCACTGAGTTTTACTGACATTACAATAAATATAGGTTTTCTGGCTGTCGAGCCCCATATTTGGATTTATTCCTAGAAATAGTTTACCAGTTATTTACGTATGACTTTTAAAATAATAAAGTTTAAAAATGATTCCAATATAACTATATTGTAAATCTGATAATCTGAGCGCTTTTTTAGTTTTGCTCTACGCGCACTACTACATGTAGACACTATCAGATTAGTACTCTCAAACCACTCTTACTAATTAGTAGTTCAATGTTTACAGGCTATAACCACTATTATTGACTAGAGACATAAATACTGCTCTAGTGACACTGAATAAATCTGGCGACATAGTTACGTATTTCCCATTTATATTTTCCGGAACAACGGTGATATTAGCTTTATAGGCGAAACGGACCAATTTATTGTTTTAAGAAATTGTTTTATTTGATAATTAGAGGGCGCCCTTCGGTTTCATCTAAAATTGCCCGGTTTTCTTGCAAGAACTCTCAATTTCCTATTAATATTGACATTGACAGCGTTAACAAAAACAACCGGTGTGCAAAATTTCATCCAAATTGGTATAGCCGTATTGACGTGAAATACAAACGAAACTAACAACGTCTCTAATAATACCAACACAATTAAATGGATTTGATTCAATTAGTTGGATAAAACCTTACCTAACACGCTGTCACCCCACCACTTGGGAATAAATCCATTTAAATCAGAAGTATCCGAAATTTCACATCCCGTTTACATCACTTCACTATTTCTTTTCTCAAATGTAACACTAGAATATTTTACACACAGCAACTAAACTAAGAATCTTTAATCAAAAATCTCGAGCCTCGCTGAGGCTGAACAAGTTATGCCTTATCGCGAAACTTTACCGTTTACAAAACTTACGTACAGCTCTCTATAGATAGAATCGCGAGCGGAAATAGCGGAGGCAACCTCTGCACCTCACACACGACCGCTCGTCACAACAGCGCGACGTAAACTGAGGCATTTCTAAATAGCCCTCACAGTTTTCCGCAAGGGACAAAGACAGGGGATACTAACCTTGGAAAATGTGCATGTGCGAGGGAAAGAGCATCACAGATGCGATTTTTTAAATATGTTATTTTATTTTGAATAAAGCAAACTTAAAAGTTTGTTTTCATGGAAATGCATCTTAAAATACGGATTTTTTATTTGTTATGTAATAAATTTTTTGTGTTTCAGTAGCAATAAAAAGGTAAACTTAATGGTACCATCTTCAAATTTGAGTTTTAGGATTTTAAAACCCATAATTTTGTAGATTTTTTCCTATATTAGGTATCATTCATTTGCGTCTCATTTTAAAATATTCATCTTTTGAAAGTTTTCCAATATCACCGTAAATTGTTTTTTAGCAAATAATCTGATGCTCTTTATTAGTTTGCTGTATTGTGCTCTGCGATGGTTTCAATCAATACATCTGGTCACATAGTTTTCTAATTTCACTTCAGTTTTCTCCATATTATTTATTTTATTGTTCTATTACAATATAACTATTATTTTTATTTCACCATCATCATCATCGTCATCTTCAACACCCTGAAGATGTCCACTGCTGAGCATAGGCCTCCCCATAGAGTGCCACTTTGAGCGCCTGCTTGCGTCTTCATCCATCGGCTCCCCGCGGTTCTGACCCAAGTCGTCGGTCCACCTAGTGAGGGGCCTGCCTATGCTACTTTTTATTTGAAAAGGTATAATAATCAGGTTGGTTTCGTATTTCTCATTTACATTTTCCGGAACCGACGGCGCGGCGAGTTAGTGTCACCATATAATGTGAAAATTAAATAATTAATAAGTTCTTTAGACCTAATTTTTCTATGAAATAAATGTAATTCATTGTTGAATATAAAAATTATTTTAAGTATAACTAAATTTAGCAGTGTCCCTCCACCACTTGGAATTGATCCCTTTATATCAGAATTATCCAACTTTGTCTGGTTTATCACTTCACCGAGTTTTTCAAATTATACAGTAGGTAAAAAAGCTTGCACACAGCAAGTAAGCTGAGAATCTTTGACGAAAAGTTAAGCCTCGCTGAGGCTGAACAAGTTCTAACGTAACCCGTTTACGAATCTGGTACAGACAGATAAAATTGCGAGCGGATACAGTGGAGGCTGAACTGCAACCTCCCTTGGACGCAGAATCACTTGCTGCAACTCCACGACGTGACTGAGGCATTCCTGACAACCCTTATTTATAGTACCCTTTGAAAATGTGTGTGTTCGAGTAGGTGGGAGGAAATGATTTTCGTCTAGCGGCCATTGCAATATAGAGAACGGTCGTTGCCACAGTGTAATCATTTGTCTTATCAAGGGCTAAACATTTTGTTTATGTTTTTAACAAATCGTGTCAAGTGCAGTGACTAGGGACACTAGTTTTTTTTTTGCTAACTAGCAGGCGTCTTAGTGATCGCAGAAGATTTTTATTGTATAAAGGAGAGCGAGTGCCCATTCCCCCTGGATATTCCCTTAACCAGCTCTCATAGCACCTATGGTAAGGGGTGGGGTAGTCCTATGTATTCTATTAAACCTGGTGACCGGCACAAATATTGGTCGGTGTATTTAAACTTGAGCGCTACTGCGCATGCACGCTTCGGAGTGCACGTTAAGCCGTTGGTCCCGGCTGTTTTCATAGGACAAAACTTGTTAAGCCAAGTTAAGTAGGTTCTAGCACAAAGATTCGTCTCATTACTTGTAGTCGACTGTTCGCATGATAAACATGGAAATTGATGTCGACGTGTGAAGTACATTCTAATAATTCGTATCTCCTAACAAAACCAACAAATCTTAACTCTTAGACTTTTGTTCTTTCATAAGAAGTGGTCATTTATTCCTTCATTACATGCCCACAGTTCCCCAGCACTGTGTCAGGAACACTTACCGTTCACTTCCGTTATCAGCTGTGGAAGGAACATAAAAACTTTTACAGCAGTTGTTTGAATAATGTATTATGACACGGTACAGGACTACGTGTGCAGTAACGCAGCTCTAATGGTTTTCATTGTAGAATAATGTTCGTCGAAGAAATGGTTCTCAAGGAACTTATAGGGCTACAATAAAATAATGGCAAGAAACATTTCGTTTTATTTGTCTCTATAGATATGATATCGTAACTAAGTTTATAAAATAATAAATAAATATCGCCCAACAATCACATACGAAGATCCTACGAGGACTATTATTGTAATCACAATACCCATATTCGGAGCAAGTGTGCGTTTTTTTTCTGTTCACAAATATTTTTCATATAGATATAGATAAAATCATCATCTTATAGATTTTTTTGTTTTTTTTTATCCTGTTGCCGGAATCGAGCCCGCTACCTCCGGGTTACGAGCCGACCTGCTCAACCATCACATCACAGAATTTGTTAATAAAAAGTATTCCATGTCGATTAAGATAGGTAAGGTAAATTATCTGTGTGCAAAATGTCGTCACACAAAATATAGAACATGGGGTTATCTATAACCCCACGACAAGTGAAAGTGAAAGTTAAGAGCATGGTATTATGTAGATCTACATAATACCATGCTCTTAACTTTCACTGTAGCTGCCCCCTCGACGCGGTTAGAAAGCGCTAATGTGTGAGTGAGACATCAGATCACAAAATACAATGTCTCCATACTGCACTAAACTGTATGGAGGGTAAGGTGGGGTAGATTACAGTTAGCTCGTATAAAACGATTATTTCCGAGGTATTGCTGGAATTTCCTATTGTTAGTAAAGTTGCTCGGAGGGTGGTGAGGGGTCATCATTATTTATTTGAAGGGTTAATTACTTACACATATTGAAAAAGTTTTCTCTTAACTACACTAAGTATTCATTGATTTTATTAGTTACAGACGCACCATGGCTGAAGCCATAGTAGTAGGGGTAGTGAGCTATCCGTTTCCCGCGGAAAATTATCGGGATAAAAGTTATAAATATGGATTTCGGTGTGTAAGTAATATAATGTAATCTCTGTTCAAAGTTTCGTTTTTCCGTGAAAGTCACTCAAAGGACCTTAATAATCGCTTTTATAATTAGTTTAGGGAGTTTGGGGACAATTTGGAAATAAAAAAACAATTTACCACAAATTACATTATCTCAGTT
This sequence comes from Ennomos quercinarius, assembly GCA_910589525.2. Taxonomy (NCBI): domain Eukaryota; kingdom Metazoa; phylum Arthropoda; class Insecta; order Lepidoptera; family Geometridae; genus Ennomos; species Ennomos quercinarius. The sequence goes on from OU342503.1 coordinate 16,288,415, forward strand.
CAGATACTCATCAATTAATTTACAACACTTATTGTAGCATTGTTTAATACATTATAAAAAGGTGCAAAACTATTATTCTAAGAATGTGTCTTTCGTAAAAATGAATAAATTTCGTAAAAATACAAAATCATTTTATTACGACGTCGTACGTAGCAATTGGCTACGCGCACTAAGTAAATGCTACGAGAGACTACGAGTGATGACGTAGCGCTACGTATTTCACACTTGAACGACTACCCCTACGTAGTAATCCTAAATGAGAGTTCTTTAGGAGTGTATGTGAAGTAAAAATAGCTTACTGAGAATAAAAATAATATTAACTGACAATAGAATTATTTTCTTAAGAATTATAAGCTGGAGTTATTATTTTCATCATCATCATCATCATCATCATCAACAGCCTGAAGACCTCCACTGCTGAACATGTGGGCCTCCCTCAGACAGCGCCACCTTGAGTGGCTGCTCACCTCCTGCATCCATCGGCTGCTGCATCAATCACCACGCTTGGCAGGTGACTTGGTGATCGCAGAAGATTTTAATGTACCGAGGAGAATGCTGCTGCCCATTTCCTTAGCCGGCTCTCGTGGCACCCACAGGAAGAGATGGGGTGGTCCTATTAGCAACGTGTGATCCCACGCCGAACATAAAAAACTCGGCCACGGCCTATAATAAATTTTTTAAATAAAATTATGTTTACGTATATTTGGATGACCTCACACACAGGTGGTAATGAGCACTGCCAACTGAGATGTGTGGACAAACATTTGTGTGACGAACATCGATTTTTGTTCTGTGTCCGGGTGTTATATTGTATTCTATGTAACACAATGTATTTGGCCAGCTATCTGTATCCCATAGTCAAGCTAAACATACATAAGTATACGTAGAACTATTGTAGTTTTGCTTAGTTTGCCATTACAGCGCTGTTTGAGCTGTCCACAAACATTTGTTGTATTTATTTATTTATAAGAATTGGTTGTGTATAGCTAAGTTTATAAAGCACTAGTGCGCGTGACACGCGGCCACATTCCACGTGCTACCTGTTTATGTTTAGGCGAGCGTGATGTATCGTCGACCGATAGTCACTTAACATCACGACAAATTTCATCAAACACCAGCCTACTTGGCATATTAAATTAAAATATTATTAGGCTTTCCTTAACTACTGCTTGTGTATAAGCTATTGTTGGCCCTAAATAAATTGAAAGAAAAACGAAAAAGTTTCGAGTGACCCTGCAGGTGCTGCTGTAAATATCTAAAAAGAACTGTAAAAAAATTAAAGCATTCCTTAGAAAACATTTCACTGATTAAACAAAATCCTACAAAAAAAAAGAAAATAACAAAACGTCCACAACTCTCTCGGTTATAAAAAATCAAATTTCACGCTCTACGTCCATTTCAGCCGCCATCAGGCATAATCAACCGCAGATCATTCAGGGCTGCTATTAAAAAAGTCTGACCGCAACATAGGCGGAACCTAAAGGGAAAGATAACTCGATGAGGCCGCAAGAGGCTTTTGATCAGCGGCCCGTGACCACCCTCTATTTGTGAATCAGTGACAGAGCTCTGGTGAAATACGTCCTTGGTTCCCGCACACGCACACTGGTGAACACAATTATTAACGACTACCTACCTATAGTATTTTTTTTTAGCTGTTATCCTTGTAATTTTGAACCGAAAACTGAAGTATACATTTTCGTCACTAATTATCAAAACGGTGAAAAATAAGCCTATTTCGTTACTGGGTACTAAAATAAGAAGTTTCATCAGTTTTTGTAAATGGTAATGAAACACAGATATGTATAAGTATAATTTTTTTTCATAGCTAGTTTTCAAAAATATTTATGTTAATGGACCAAAGAATTTAGCCACTCGGGGAATGCTCCAGCTACCTACTAAAATATAACAGACACGGCTCGATATAAGAACCATCATCAGCCTCTTTACCTATTCCTATTTATAATATCATAGAAACTAACGTGAGTAGTATTCATAACTAAACAACTAGTAACCGGCTAGCACTCACGTAATTTAGTCGAACAAACTCGACCGGTGTTCAGGCAATAAAGATGCCCATCTTCATGGAGTATGCGCCGCCGTGGCCGAAGAACAAAATACCTATATAAAAAAATGTCACAGGCTGATAAGTTATATTAAGATTACTTATGCTAGTTTCCAACCTTATTTCATCAAGTGTTCCTCAGTATACCTAACATTAAGGCAGTTGCAGTCGCTATAACCTTTTTAATGGAAATTTTATATTGTCTTAAAATTATAGTATAACAATGAATTACCTTCTATTATTATTATCAAATCATGTCATTGGTCGATAGCACAGACGTCATAGACGTTATAAAGTTTGTTGAACCTGAGGTCTTTGAAGTGAATAAATAACTGATTACCAAAATGTGAAACCCCAACAAAGTTAACTTACGTAAACAGCCTCTGCGGTATGGTGGTTGAGTACCGGTCGGCTCATAACTCGGAGGTGGCGGGTTCGGTTACCGCGGTAAAACCAGTACTTGTTTGTGTCCAGTAAAAGCGCATAAACTTGTTCGGGGGTGCTGTGGGACCATAACTCTAGTAGTTTCTGGGTCCCTAGATACAGGGAATTCTAGTTAGGGCCCAGGACCAGGATCTAAATATGGGATCGTTGGGTGTTTTTTTTTAAAGAAAAGTGGTAATGTGGTAAACATCTGATTGATCAACAATCAGTAAACGCCTGGTCATCCCATCGTCATAGAGTTTTTTTTGGCAGCGAATGCGCAAACTTGTATCTTAGTTGGATTGAATTGAACTGAATTCAGTTTGACCCAATCTAAAACCTGCAGAAGGCTAAAAAAAAACAAATTTATATCATAGATGGTCTATAGAACCGAGTATTAACTGATTTTAGTCCTGAGTAACATCCTAATTTTGTGAGTACTATTTATATTATGTTCTATTTATGAGAACAAAACGGTACCGTGAAGTGCCGAAACCTATTTTATAACCGGTTATGATACATAATGGAATAAAAGAGGATTGCAGCATTGTTCCGCATAGGTACGTTGTAAGACTGTTTAATTCTTCAAAGTGAAACTAGATGGCGCTGGCGTCGAGTTAGCTCGCGGTATCGTTTGGTTACCGAAGTTTACAAAGCAATGGTGCAAGGCTAGCGTCAGACAACATAATACTCGTGCGAAGCCGTTAGCGGCGTAATATCTATACATATAATAAAATTAAACCGATTTTTGTGAGTCTCTCTGACAGCAGAGTAGGCTTTAATGTGCAGACTATTCTTAAATGACGTGTTTTTGAGTCACCGGTAAATTAATAAAGTAAAATTATTTATTTTGATCAGAAAAAAAATATATAATTGTAGTTTGATTGAAACACTGACCTATATTATACGCGTCGCGTACTTACTTGTCTAATAGAGATCAGTGTTTGAGAAACATTCTTGATTATTCTACGGTTCAAAACGTTATAATACCTACGACTACAATTATACGATCATAAAAAAATACGAAAACAACACACTTTCTCTGGATGGTGGCTAGGTGGTGGTGGTGGTGGTGGTGGTAGGACTTTTCTGCAAAGTTCGTCTAGGTAGGTACCACCGCTTTGCCAGTCATTCTGCCGCCAAGCAGTAGTGTGCAAGCATTACTGTGTTCCGGTTTGAAGGGCACTGTTGCACGTGAAATTACTGGGCAAATGAGATTTTATGATCTGACCACACAGTCTAGTAATCTTATTATCTATACCAAGGGTGGCCAAAGCGTCGACCGTGAGCGACCGGTCAACGCTTTAGCCACCCCTGCCTCTTTAGCCCGCTATGTAACCTGCGCTGCATTATGAAATGACCAAAAAGTGCCATTGTCAATTACCTACCCGCACCAGTCTCGGGTTATTCCTCGTGGTCAAACTATAGATTTTCATGGGCTGCAGTGGATGGCATAGCGCTTACTTATACTGCCGAGGGTTTGCATCATCATCATCAGCCAGAAGGCGTCCACCGCTGAACCTAAGACATTAGAATGCCACTTGTTACGTGCCGGTATACTCACTATATTTCCTATCACCTTTGTAAGAGCAAGTCATAATTCCGCACATAGCTTGAAAAGTCATTAGTGCAAGGGTTGATTGGGATTTGAACCAGGGCACGTCAGCTGTGAATCCATTTTGAAATATAATTATTAAAAAAATTAAGAACAAAACTATATTATTGTTTTTTTTATATATTTGGGCTCCACACATAGTGTATTTAGCCAGTGTCAAGTATTGTAAAATATTTCATCGTGTTATAGAATACTTCACGTAAAGTCAAGTCTTAGTCACAGTCTGGGTAGACATAGTAGTCCAGTCTAAGTCAGGCAGGCAAGTCATGCCCTAGTAAAGTGGTGGCAATTTTAGTAGAAGCATGGAATTTTGGCAGCAACATGAAAAACCACGTTTTACCACATTATATCACTTGCCCACACTCGTGCTCGTAACTCAGCACTTAATGCGTAAATCGCTACCGATTTTAAACAAACACACCGAAAAAAACACAAGTTTTGAATAATCATATAATGCAACGACGTGAACTTTCCGTGTTCTCGCTAGAACTCCCCATTGAAATTGTTCTAAGTAAAAAGATTGATTTGCATCATTTCTCTTTCAATATAGAACGACTGCAGAATTAGTTCCTCGATAGAGAAATAAACCCGAATTTCAAGTCTAACATCAGGTGAAGCGTATCGTTGCAAGAACAAGGACTTTCCGTACGTCCCTTTATTCGTCACTCGGCGCTTTCCCTTCAGCCCATCGCATTCCAGTGACCCTATTAGCAAAGGGAGGCATTCCCACTATTATCCCTGTCGAGGACAGCAGCCCTTAGCCGGAGGGATGGTGGTTTGGGTACGTGAGCGGTTTTTAGCAGTTTTTCACAATGTTTGAAATTGCACAAGAAATAAAAATAATGCGTGACCGTTTTCTATTGCAGTAGCTAGTGAAATAATCCAGCGGTTTTCACCAGAGCTATATACAACATGCAGCATTTTGAAAAGATAATTAAAAGAGTAAAAAATGTAAAAGGTATTATTAGACTTACAGATCGTTAATTCTTGTATATTTACAGGATGTTACTTCCGGTTTGAACTTTGTGGTGTCGCTATTTTTTTGTCGGCATGTCAGGTGATAAACATGTAACTGCATAAAAGTGTTTAGTGAAAAGCATTTGAAAATTTTGTTCGGCTCGTTTATAGTCTGAACAATGCGTAGGTATTATTACAAAACGCAGTTGACACCGGATATAACAGGGTTTTTGTAACATACTATATACTACCCAGGCTACGTTGACTTCTCCCCATCAAGAGAGCTGTATGCTTGTTTGATATCTGTAGGATAAATAGCTTGGCGTCACTTCCAGCCATATACTCACCTACCATCACGTTCGAGTTTTTTTATGTAAACAAATGACGTGACAAGCTAGTCGTTCGCCTGGTGTTAAGCGTCACGGCCACCCCTAACAAATAACGGTGCCACATGGAACTTTAAATTAAAGTTTCGCGGGACACCGCGCACTGCACATGTCATCCTGAGACATAACACAGTCTAAAAAATCTAGACTGTGAGATCAATTCATAAGTTTCATTTGCTCAGTAGTTTCACTAGCTACAATGCCCTTCAAACCGGAACACAGTAGTGCTTTCACACTACTGCTTGGCGGCAGAATAACTGGCAAAGCGGTGGTACCTACCTGGACGAACTTTGCAGAAAGCCACCTAGTGTTAAAAATGCGTTTAAAAAACGCTCGTGTGAATCCTCCGATCCCTCACGCGGCATTGGACTCGTTAATACAGTCCCGATGGTGGAGGACCCGTCGAATACTTGACTTGTATTTTTCTTGTCATTAGGAAAAATCTGAAGGTAAAGTGATTTGCTTTTTGTCTCAGGATTCCGATTTTTCATAACTTCCTGCATTTTCCGAGTAAGGCTTTTTTTACTATTTATAGGCATAGCATTTGACCACTGTCTCACCTGATGGTAAGTGATGACGCGGCCTACGATGGTGCATGCTTGCCTAGAAGAATGAGATTTTTAACTAGAGATTTTTAACGCTTAGTATAAAATATTAAAATAAACGTAAACACGCATAAAACTATCGCCGCTCTTTTTATTTTGATCTTTATAAAAGAGATGGCAACATTTAAAGCTGTCAAATTAGATTTAATTTAATATTTTGCACAATATAAGCAACGAGCGTGTAAAGTTAAACAACTCTTTACCTTACTTAATAACACCGATTGTAACTACTGCGTGCGTTTTGCATGTATAATTATAGTTCCGTGAAAAAACTTTTCTTTTTCTGATGCTGATGACCTGTACATGTGTGCTCATGACCCTGACTAATGCAACTTGCTCAAAACGCTGAGGTAAGTAATAGTAATAGCATTACATATAACAATGGAATTAATCGTTTAGTACGATTAACTCCATTGTTAACAAAATAAAACTACTGTATATTGTGTGATGTATTATTACATAAGACTAATCCCATCTGTACTAAAGTTATATAGGCAGATTAAGTTCGCACTTATCTCACTATGACGTAGGTACCTATTGTAATGCATTTGACTAGGTACTTCCTAGAGCGATAAGGGAACTGTCAAACTTCAGTGCAGACTGCCATAAGATTGCATTATTCAATGTTGCGGAAGAAAAAAAACTCCCTTTGAGGTTGCACCGCGGTCCCAGGGTGTTTCCCTTGAGGTTTCGGAGAGTCTTGGTATCCTTGGTGTCGAAATTTCTAGTGAGGTCCAGTTTCAGAGTCACCTAGAGGCCATAGCCTAAACTTGCCTCTAAAAAGCTTGGTGTGCTGAACAAGGCGAAGCGATACTTCACGTCGAGTCAGCGGCTTTTGCTTTACAAAGCTCAAGTGTGGCCCCACGTGGAGTATTGCTCCCACCTCTGGAACGGTGCACCTAAATACTTACTTGGGCCTCTTGATTCCTTACAGCGAAGAGCCACTAGAATTATCGATGATCCAAGGCTCTCCGAAACATTAGAACCGCTCGAGCTCCGGAGGGACATTGGTTCACTGTGCATCTTTTACCGCCTGTTTTTTGGGGAATGCTCTGAGGAGCTTTTTGATATCATCTCGGCGTCGGCGTTCTATCACCGTACATCACGCCACCGTTAAAGAGCTCATCCACATATCTTGCAAGAATGGAAATCTCGCACGACTCGCTTCATGCGTTCATTCTTACCACGCACCTGCAAGATGTGGAATAATCTTCCCCCGGAAGTATTCCTGCAATGCTTCAATATGCAGTCTTTTAAAAGGGTATCAAAAAAAGCCTTACTGAGCTGGCAACGCGTCGACAACGCCCCTAGTGTTGCAGATGTCCATAAGCTACGGTTACCGCTTTCCATCAGGCGGGCCGTATGCTTATTTGTCGCTCATAACATAAAAAAAAAAGTTGCGGAAGAAAAATATTCTAGTCATTTTAAGGTGAAGACATTTCTTCGAGCAAACGTTTTCTCAATCTACAATAAGCATAAGTTCTCATCTCGAACTGAAACTCCTCACAAAGGCTTCCAGTTCACAAAAATGCTGTAAAACCCAACCGACGTCTTCTTCGGACAAGTTGACAGCCGCTGTCGAAACTTTGACTTATCTTAAACTTGGCTTAGATAGACATAGGTAAATGTTCGGCGCGCTGAAAGCCACTGGTGTAGCTTGTAAAAATTGAACGCGAAGTGTGTAAGACAGTAAGCTTTCAAGGTGGAAAGGTCTACGCCAAGCAGTGGACATGAGGCTGGCAATCAAACATACACACACACACACACACACACACACATCCACTGATGAACATAGGCTTTTACGGCCATATATCTGTCTTTCTCTTTCTAGAATGCCAAAGTCTTTACGTAACCCGTAAGCTTTCAAAACAGCAAAAGTTGTATCTATTAGTAAAACAAGGTTTTCGCCACCGAGATACCACTAAGAGAGATTTTTTGGCCAATGACAATGATAACCAATGGTTAAAATAATCTAGCAAATTTTGCCCATTGGTTAGAATTTGTTAGAGTTTTTAACCATTGGTTACGTTAACTACGGATCAAAAACCCCGCCATTAGCCAACCCTACAGCCTCTCACCAGAAGCACCAATTCTCTTGAAAAGTTTAAATTTAAGAGTATCAATCTAGTATCAATCTCACAAATGGGATTCTCTTAAATGGTAAACGTCAAAATTTGAGTGTCTTGGGCTTGCAGGAAGCACAAGCAGGTATTCAAATAAATGTATCACGCAACTGTCACATCGGCCTCAGTTTGAGAGGTCATCAACAACCTAAAGACGTCCACTGCTGAACATAGGCTTCCCCCACTGAGTGCCACTTTAAGCGGCAGCTTGCCTCCTGCTTCCATCGGCTCCCCGCAGTTTTAACCAGATCATCGGTCACCTAGTGGGGGGTTGACGTTGTGTTATGTGCATTTACGCCTATAACTTTTTTACCAGAATTTACGTACCTAATCTAGAGCAAAGAAAAAGCCCTTCTAGTTACATGTTTGTTTAACTGATAAGTACCTAAAGCACCATTAAGTAAACTTGGCCAAGTTAAAAAGACAAACATCTTAAGCTCCGTCTGTTCTGAGACAAGTCATGTCAGAGGCACGCCGAGACACTCGCTCTGCTCCTACTATAGATTGATGTGAGTACTTCTCGGATTTGCTTGAGCTTGAACTTTCAAGTTAAAATTAGAACTAAAACTAGACTCAGCTGACACATCTTCATCTTTATAACATCAGTTATGTTGTAACCGAGCTAAATAAACGTATATAGTATATGTATATAGCTGTATTTACATGAGGTTTTTGTTATATCTTCTTAGCAATGGTGCCTCATACAACCATTGGATGATTAGCTAGCTACCACAACCTGCAGATATTTCGAGTACCTATCAGACTTGTATACATCCAGTACGTGACACTGATGTGAAGCTCGGTAGAGACCAACCGAAATAATGGGTCTAATAAAAAACAAGTAAGCATTATTTAGAATAACACCTAACGATCACACACATAGACACCCTAAATAGGATTCCTGGGAAGACCCAGGAACTACGATGACCATAGTCACACACACCCAGACACAAAACCAGTACTTGCGTTTTTTCTGTGTACAAATACCTACTTGTCCTATTTTGGGAATCGAACTTGTGCCCTTCCCAATGTAAGCCGACATACTCAATCACCTCGCCACAGAGCTAAAGCCGATATCATTATTAGCAGGAAAATTACGCTCGCGAGTGTAATTTTTTTTCTGCTCTGTGATTTTTGTAATAAAATTTTATCATATTTAAAACCCCTTATTTTTTTTTACTTTCTTAAGTAATATTCTTTTTTGCCAATTAATAATATGAGTACAAAATATGACAAATTAATATTTTTAATTAACAAACAAACAAAACTTCCAAGAGACGTAAATATAATATTTAAATAACGAATCAAGTATTCTCATTGCGTCCCAGATCAGGGCTGTCGCGCGCAAAGTTGTCCCAAACGAGACGTCAGGCGGGACTGTTCCACACTTACTTTACTTATTATTTGGTTTCAAGGCAGACGCTGTCACATGTTTGAAAACTTCTTTAATTGTGACATGTTACTTCAATATTTGTGATTAGGTTACAGGGATACAGGGAGGATTGTTGACCTATGCATTTATAAACGTTCGTGATTTCACGTTGTGACATAGGAACTCGACATCATCAGCCCAAATGCGTTCCCACTGCTGGGACAATAGCCTTCTTTCACAGGTAGAGAACTAGGTCATAATCCACCATGCTGGCCAAGTGCTGGGTGACACAGATGTTCTCTTATCTCATTTCGGTCGTCATAGTTTTGTCTAAACCTACCACCACTACTATATGTTTACTAGTAAAATAACTCGGACATTTGATTTAAAAAAAGCATTTGTTAAAAAAATAACAAATTTATTCTATTTTATTAAAGGGCCTTTAAAATCTTTTGATTGTCTCATCATTTTCAGTCCCTTTTGTAACAATATAAATACCAAGGCAACAAACAATTCAACACAACACCACCTCCTTAAATAACACTAAAATTCTTCCAAACAAACGAAAATGCCTCTTAAATAGATATAAAATGTAAGTATTCCCATTCAAGTTTACTACCGTTGACTCTACTTCCACGTCATCAAAACAGTCTATTTCAGCGCCGTCGTATTGATTCCATAATTTCCCGTAAATAATATAAAAGTAAATAAATTGATAGACTGATGAACTTATAATAGATGGCTTAGAGGATAAGCTGCAGATGATCGCAGAGCTCGTGATAGACCCTATAATCTCCGCTGCCATAGATGTCGTCGCGGATGACCTGCTGAAAACAATCGGTGTTAGAAGCTGGAAACGTAAAGCAAGAAACCCACCAGTCTGGAGAGATGCTCTTGCCCAGGCCAAGGCCCACCCCACCCTGGGATGTAGCGCCTTCGGTGATGATGATGATGATACTTACTTGTTTATATACTCTTCATCACTTAAGGAAAGCATAAGCAGAATATCGTAGAATCAAATCTAGATAAAAAATATGTCAAGACAACAATGAGTAAACAATGTCACAAAACAACACCTAGCTTGCAAGTTAACTTGTGCACGCTTCTTGCATCATTCTGTCTCGCTCTAGCGCGGACGGCGGTCAACTAAATGAAGCTATCGCGTGCTCCACAACCATTTCTCAACGGTACCGATACAGGATGTTAATAATGCAGGAGTGAGCCAAGAGGCGGGGCTGGATAAACTTACTTAGAATAGGCAAGAATGGCTCAGAAAAGTTTTTTGAAAATTGTAAGTTTTTCATTGTCTTTTCTCTCTACCTTCAAATTAAAACATCTATTATGATCACACAACAGAGACAGCACTAACTCGCTGCAGTTGTTTTTCTCTAAGTGTTGAAAACTGTACTTTCCTACGTTCTTTCTTTGCTTTACTTTTACATAAGATATGACAATATTGCAGACGATCTTGCTTTGCTACGCCTTAATTAAGCATTAAAAAGAAAATTAACTAAAGCCAAGTAAGAAGCCTTAAGGTAGCCTATAAATAGAAGTCTTAGGGCTGCAGGAGTACTGTTAACCTCTTGGTGTCAGTAGCTTAACTCTAATACTTCAGCTTGCCAACTCAGGACTTGAAAATGGTTGCGTTTAGGTATCAAGATGTTTTTCTTTACTAAAATCTCAACCTGTGCAATAATTGAAGCCAAAGCCTAAGTAATGCAAGCAACGTTGCCACTGAGCAATCATGACCAGTGTCAGACTGATCCAACAGAAGTGGATTCTGGTGGATGTATTCCGTATTGAACCCCCTGTATACCATCATGCTATATCTAAATCGGTACAGGTATGCGCTGACGTGCGACGGTTAAAAACGAATTACAACAGAGCGGAGCACCCTGTACCCATTTGTCATGAGCCCACGCCCGTATAGCCGGGGAGACAGCGTGATATTAATTAATAGTGTTTGTGTACGAAAGGAATTGACAGCATATTAATTGTTACGATTTATGATGGACATGGCTGTGAGCACGGAGATAGTGATTTTTGAGTAATTATGTGTTTACTTTACATTGAATAATGAACTTATTCATTTGACCTACGTAATGAGTTTTGATATAAGTTAATAATATAATTATAATAAGATGATAAAAAAAAATTTAAAATTAGCACGATGTTTTTTTTTCAATAGGTTACCTGAGTTAACTTCAGTTGAATGTATTTCACGACTTCTTAAAGTTTTTTACATTAATATCAATTTACTGCTAAGCATTAATACAAGCAAATTAGATTTGTGTTAATGTTGATGGAAAAACTGATATTAAAAACAATACTCCAAATACTTTTTGATGTGTAGTACAGTTTTATAGTAAAGTTTTTGCCAGGAATAACCCAACATATGACTTATTGCTAAGTGACGTTAAAATTTACTATCAGAAAAGTTTCGCGAGAACAACGAAGTCTGTAAAATATGCCACCAGCTCCTGACCTAGAATGCAGGTAATCCAGATGTTAGAAATCGCGTTTTTTAGTTTCGTGTTACATCGCAAAACAAACATGGGGTATCACCATAATATCAGCTAAGTCATTTTTAATTACTGACATAATTGGATTTTTGTTTATGTAATCATAACATAGTTATTCATTTACATGTTCCGTGTAATGGCTATGGGGAATAGTTTGTAACCAACAACTATTGAATGATGAGGTTTTCAATTAATATGTGAGACTCAGCGTATAGTAGTGAAGCTAAGCGCCTTCTAACCTTTCCTATAAAAGGCTGAAAGATCGCTTTTTCTTTACACAACTTTATCAAATAAACATCAGTTTTATTTTTATGGAGGATAGTTAGATGTAGCATTTTAACACACTATATAGTACGTAACTAAAATCCGTATTTTTTTTCTTATAAAGCCACAATTTTGTTTCATCAGATATGATTTGATCGCATACAGGTGGGCTGGGAAGCTATCCAGTGTTGCTGCTGGAGCACGCATCCTGTCAGTTATGCTTGATGATAGGTTCTCTACTAACGGGTGATAGCATAACGTTACATTACCTATGCTATCGCAGCGTGACGTGCCCAGCAACGAGCTCACTGAGCCACGGGGGAGGTATTTCGGAATATAATTTCTTAAATCCACATTGACGGAACACTTTACGAGGATATATGAACTAACCTGTTTTCTCAAAGTAGCCAAACGAGGACGGACATTATTATAGGTCTCTATCAATAACTACAGTTTTTTTCGCTTATAGAAAGTAGACAAATCAAGTGTTATCTTACGATTAACAGTGCTTATGTAGGTATGATATTTGTACAGCAGAATTGGCTAGAAATTATTAAAAGCTTTATTGATTCAACAAGACTATGCTGTTGGCATATTGGGTACGCTACTGGTAGTGGCACAAAATAGAACAGAACTCAATCAACATAGTAAGTGCGCTCGAGCAACGCACACATAGACACCGCTCACCGACACGATGTTTCGGAGTCTTTCGGAGTAATGCGAGCGCGAGTGCCATCCGCTTGAGACATGCGTCTGTGAACTTCCTTGTGCAAAAATGAAGCAACAAAAAAAAGCTATAATAATTGTTTAGTAGACGGTTGTTTAAATTCAACATTAAACAGAGAACTGTCGTTTTTTAAGCTACCAGTGGTTTCAGAGAAGTAAGGTATTTGTTTGTATTTCGACGGTTCGTTTTAACGTAACACAGAACAGTTAGGTAGGTAGGTAAGTAATTAAAGGTAGGGTAGGTTTTGCTTCGCGAGCCGGCCGCGGCCGTCGCGCCGCGCCCGTGTTACGCAACTAACATTAAAATTGAAATATTTTAGTTATTATTTTAGTTGTTACATTTCCGTTCTTCCCGTTTCATTCTCAACAATAAATCAAACAACTAGATACGAGTGCCACTACCACGATAGTTTTTAGTGCACAAGCCAAAGCTGACGGCCCTAGCGCGAGCGCCGAGCGTATGTATAAAAAGTGAAGTACATACATGTGATTGACTTCTATTCTATTTTGTGGTAGTGGGCTGCACTATTTGGACTGTCTATAGGCTAGCGCGGTCAAACTGTCCAAATATTTTTTACTAATTGTGTACATGTACACTACAGTTCAATAGCTAGATGCATTTATATAGTGGTAATTAGTGTGATAATTATAGTTAGTTTAGAGCTTGAAGGTAGTATTTTCGTTATATATTTTTTATCGTAAATATATGACGTGATAAGCTAGTCGTTCGCCTGATGTTAAGCGTCACGGTTGCCCATAATAGACTGCAGTATCACTCGGGACTCTAACACTGGAATTCATAGTCAAGTTGGGGGCTCCTCTAGGAGATGATTCAGGCGCTGTGTAGCGAATTCTAGTTTTATGCATTTCATAAACAAAAGTAACCCCTAATTTGACATTGTCAGGGGCTGGATGCTGATTGTCCGAATTTCGTCAACCAAACGGTCCCCTTGCTTTGATAACGTGCTAACGTGCTATTTTTTATTATTGTTTGAGTGTTGTGTTGTGATTTTCATAAATATGGAAGTAGATGGTGACTTGGATCTCATAAATGAAGAATGGCCGATGAAGCCTTGAATGAAATGCGAATTATATCAGTGCCGAAGCAATATATTCGTAATGTAAATACACAATAACTTTAACTAAATACAAACCAATTTTTTTTTACTACACTACAAGTTGATGTACCCCCCTTACAACCTGTGTGAACTAATAAAGTTTTTTTTAATCATCTTAACTTTTCTATAAATAATAATTGGTGGGAAATTCTATGAAATGGTTCTACTTTCCTTTCTTCACCACAGAGGGTGTAAAACTAAGTTTACGGGGGGGTTTCACAACGGTAGCAAAACAGGGTTGATATTAAAGTGGACTGTATGGTGCGAATTAGAAGTCTGTACTAATGCCTAGACAGTAGATATTCCTACACAAAATCTAATAGCACTTGTAACGATCTTCTAATGATAAGGAGATCAGACTGCTGCTAGAGGATAAAACACAGGAGTACAATACAGCAGTTCTAAGGAATGGAAGCATGCACGTACCTGATGAATCCTGAGTCAGCTGTCCTTGAGACTCCTTGCCTCCGTGCCTAGGTCTTAACGAAGAGACCTAGCACCTCGTGGCGAGTAGATGCTCACACACGAAACGTCTGACGTATTTTCACAGCAAATCACAATAATTAAAGTTCATAACGTTCACAGATAGCGGTAAGTATTAGAAATTGGCAATAGTTCACCAAACTAACATTATTTAGATCGCACGCGCACGTTGTAGCTCACAGCGGGAGTTCTCCATTTTTATTACTGATTTGGCGGGTGGAGCCGAGCGCACTTCGTAGTAGCTCGGCGATACTCGGCCGTCAGAGCAGGACGGCAATGTGCGCGCGTGCATGCGGAAAGGAGTAGGGGATAGGAAATAGACCGTTACAAGTGCATTTCTAATAAATCAAAGCATAACGACTGGATGAATATCCACCAATAATTATAGTGTAAGATAATGAAAGTGAATTAAATTATGGATATAACGCGGGAACGGGCCTCTCGTAACCATGGCAACCGATCGTCCCACCTCAGACCATGGTTACGAGAGGCCCGTTCCCGCGTTATATTATCTATCAAAATTCTAAAGCCGCGTCAAAATCATGTCAAAATGACACCCGAGAAAATTTTCATAGATAACATGATTGAAATGCACAGATTAGAGAAAAAATATGTGTTGAACTGCCATTTAGTTATGAGTCTCTCCAGCGATTGTTTATGAAAGTGAAAGAAGAACGATTCAACATTTAACCTCTATGTGAAAGTTGAATGATGGATTTTGGGGGTTTGTTCACCTGTTGACTATGAATACCACTGTTAATTACATCGTACACGTTATCCTGAGACTTCACACAGTAAGTAGAAGTAATAATATTACTAGACTGTGTGATCAGATCATACATTTTCAATTACCCAGTAATGTCACAAGCTACAATGCCCTTTAAACCGGAAAACAGTACTGCTTGCACACTACTGCTTGGCGGCAGAATAACTGGCAAAACGGTGGTACCTACCTAGACGAACTTAACAGAAAAGTCCTACCACCTAGTAATACACATATTGCATCCCTACTTTGTAATATTCTGGCGGTGGTAATCAAACAGTGATTTAGTCTCCAAGCCGCAGACGCTTGCCATGTGTTGCCTCTCATATTGTAGTGGCATAGAGTTGCCCTTCTATGTGCGTAGTCAGGCTGACCTATGTATTCGTCCTTCTTCTACTTATGTGAGATTGTTTGTTGATTACGCTAAACATGTGACATTGATAAACATCATATTTGTAAATATTTAGGTAAGATTCATTTTTAGTGTAGGTAATTACGAACGAGATTAGATCCCGCATCCATCCGTCCCTAAAGCCGTGAGATGCGTTGATACACTTTGATAAGCTACATAAAAAGTGACCTCATCCAAATTTATTCTTCACATTTACATGTAAGCTGATTGTAAATTAGGATCGATCCATATAATATTATTAGCGTTTACTAGCTTAACAAAATAAAAAAAACAAACGCTACGACAATTATAAGAATTTACTTTTACATTAAATTATAAGAATCAATTCCAACAAAAACAACGACACGACAATTTCGAAATAACAAAAAAATGACGACGTGGATATAGTTACGACGATGTTCACCCTTCGACGGCTGGAGCAAAAGTGGACGCGGCACCGGTCTTCGATGGCTTATATAGGAGGTAGTGTCAAAATGGCGACTTCATACTAATACGGCCTCTCCTGACGCGTGGTCGTCCTCGAGCACATCTATTGGTGAAGCGTCCATCGGAACTCTCTCTGTCTTAGAGTTTTCATTGCGATGTTCTACAGGTATGTTTGTTCTGGACTCGGGGTTAATGCTGTTGTCGCAGGCTGAGGTTTCGTGGCTGAGTGGACCCTCCTGACAGGTTTCTTGGCTGGTGTTCAACTCAGTGTCACTGCTTGTAACACTGCCCGTAAGTGTATCAGCATGGACCTCATCTTCAACTGAAATAAGTGAGAGAACAAAAAAGATGTAAGTAATTATCCAAAAACAAATTAAACCAAAAATTCTTAAAAGACAGAGGCGCCTAGTTTGCAGTGTCTGAGCAGAGCCGTCGCTCAATGCTGCCACAATATAACCACATAAGACAGAGGCGCCAAGTTTGCAATGTCTAAGCAGAGCCAATGCTCAATGCTACCACAATATAACCACATAAGACAGAGGCACCCAGTTTGCAATGTCTGAGCAGAGCCAACGCTCAATGCTACCACAATATAACCACAAGACAGAGGCACCCAGTTTGCAATGTCTAAGCAGAGCCAAGGCTCAATGCTACCACAATATAACCACACAAGACAGAGGCACCCAGTTTGCAATGTCTAAGCAGAGCCAACGCTCAATGCTACCACAATATAACCACACAAGACAGAGGCACCCAGTTTGCAATGTCTAAGCAGAGTAGCTCATGTACATTAGTCATATTAAAGAAAATTCATAGAGCAAGGTAAACTTACTCTCGAAAAACATTGCACATGATTCGGGGGCCCACTCTCCTCGCCAAACGACCATAATTATGTTCGGCGGCGGCCTGCGTAGTTTTGCCATACGCACCAGCTAGAAGCTGTAGTTCATATCGGCCATGCATGGGGCAACACTCACGTCACGCGATAGGGTCCTCGCATCCCCGAGTCCAGCTTTCCTGTAACTTGAGAAGATTTTGTTACAAACACCACGTCATTGACTTTAAAATTTCGTGCTGGCTTTCGTCCCTTGTTCACATATAAATCTTGCCTACGCCTGTTTTGTTCAAGGAGCTCGGCAATGCGCTGTCTTTGTATCTCTCGAAGTTCGTGATATGGTCGAGTGTTATCTATAGCAACGTCGCGGACAAGTGCTCTTATTATTGGCGTGGTGGCTTCTACGCCTATAAACAGTTGTAGCGGCGACGTCTGAGTGGTCTTCTGTTTAGTGCAGTTGATAACGAGTTGCATTTTCCAAAGGACCTCAGACCACTTAGTTTGATTATTGGCAGCCTCTATGCGCATCATGTTAAGTAGGGTACGGCAATAGCGTTCTACCTGACCGTTCTCACAATGCATTCCAGGCGTAATAAAGTGAATTTGACTACCCATTTCAGAAACCCAGCCCTGAAAACTCGCACTTTCAAACATCCGTCCTCTATCACACACAATAAGCTTAGGAGTCCCAAACAGGGAGATTGCGTTGGAAATAACTCGTTTAAGCTCATCTGAGTCTTATCTTTTTAATGGATAAATCAAGCAGCATTTTGAAAATGCGTCCACCAGGAGAAGAACATACTTATGTTCGTTTGAAATGGGAAGGGGGCCTAATACATCTACGTGTACAGTGTTGAACAGTAAATCTGGTTTGACCCAGGAAGCGATTGGCTGATGTGATGCCCTAGGAACCCTTTTGAGCGAGATGCAGACTAGACAGTGGCCTATATATTTTTTTTACGAATCTATGAAGACCAGGAAACCAAAAATGGCGTAAAATTAGATCTATCGTTTTATCAACGTTAATGTGCTCATGTTGGTCGTGGAGTATTCGCAAAAGGCTTAGTCGATGGCCTTTGGGAACGAAACAAAGCAGTCTTGGCTCGTCACCAGTAGGAGTGTACTTATAGTACAGAAAGTCATCACGCACAATATAACGTGAAGAGTCTAGCTCATTGTTGTTTACTTTGTCAATCAACATACGAGTTTCCTCGTCTGCTGATTGAGCAATTTGTGCCCAGTTCTTAGGCCGGGTGATTTGGCGGACATCAACAGGATTTCGACTAAGATAGTCTGCATGTTGCATCATAATACCTTTACGGTATTCAATCTTGAATTTGAAATCCTGCATGTATATCCACCAACGCGCGACGCGTGGCAAAAGGTCCTTTTTTCGTTCCGTCAATTTGAGGGCATTACAGTCCGTCACAATCTTGAAGGTAATGCCAAGCAAATAGTGGCGGAAGTATTGTAAGGCCTTGATAACAGCAAGCGTTTCAAGCTCGTACGAGTGATACCGCGCTTCGGAACCCTGTGTGGTTTTGCTGAAATATGCCACTACCCGCGTTTTTTTTTTATTATCATGCTATTATCATCCAAGTGATGAAAACCGCACCGTATCCGATGAAGCTCGCATCCGTATGCAGTTCGGTTGGTAAAGATGGGTCAGAGATGGCAAGCATGGTTTCACTCGTAAGACGCTCGCTTAAGTGTTTTCGAGCTTCCTCTTGGTCCTTACCCTAGATAAATGGAGCGCCCTTTCGTGTCAACCCAGCTAACCAGCTATGCATGCAGTTTTGGACGCGTAGCTAAAGATATAGGTACCGACGAAAGTACACGACTAATCCGAGTAGTTGACAAACTTGTTTTACATTTGTGGGTACTGGTGAGTCAATTAATGCCTTGATTTTGCGTTCGCTTGGTCTAATCTGACCTTTCGAGATTATACGGCCTATAGCACACAGGCACATCACTCGTCAACTCAATGTACATGTTGCCAGTAGTTACCGTACTAGAAGCGGTACCTACAATGAAGTTGTTTTTAAATTCATTATCAATGTTTTTTAACTTCTGTAGGTCACTACCCACTAAAGGTGTATTGACAGGCAACTGAACACTTGAGTCGACAAGCAACACGTCTTTGACACGTATGCACTAGGGATTCGCACTAATGTTTGTGTTTTGTTTGCACGAACATAACCTATACCTTCACGGTTCAATACGTCCGTTCCTATAAGCACCGGAACATTCATGCGTTTCTATGGAACGACCAAAAAATCAACTTCCAGAGAAATATCACTGAATTCTATAACTAGAGTGACACGACTATTACACTCAATAGTCTGATCACCAATACCGCGTAGAAGTTGAGATGTGGGTAGTAGTGCACAATTGAAATGTTTTAAAACAGTTTCTGATATAAGAGATAGGTACACCTTGAATGACAGCAGTTGTGACGTCATTATCTGTTGAGGCACCTTCTAATTTGGCATAAAAATTTACATTTTGTTATTGCGCTGTTCAGAACTTTGTTTTGCAAAACAGACAGTGACGTCATGACCAGTCTTTTTACAAAACGAGCAGACAGTAGTCACTCGCGTATCTGGCGATGTTTCCGTCTTAGCTCGTTTTGCACAAAGACGCTGTGGGTGACCAGTAGCCCCACATAAAAAGCATTTAATATCACGGTTAGTATGAACACGTTTTCTTGGATTCCGATCGATGTTGCTACTTTGAAATGGTCTTGTGGAACTAGCCAAAGATCTTGGATTTGGTTTCGTATAAATAGACAGAAATTCGACTAGATCTTTGGTAGTTAAACGAGCATTGGTCGCAGTGGCTCGTATCTGCGCGTCAGTTATTCCACGTACTATGATAGCCACTGTTAGTTCGTCCTTTAATCCTTTTACGATATTAAGACGCAACAAGGAGCGTCTGGCGTACTCAGCGTACGTAGGATAACTGTCCGAATTTGAGCTCATAACGTCATATAGGATATTAGCGACATCGATTCTTCGCGAGCATAACGGTTTGAATTCATTTTTAAAATTTGTCCACGTTCGGTCATTAGTTACCCAGTCATTTAACCAACTGCGAGCGTCCCCTTTTAAACAGTTAGCAATTCTGGATAAACATTCATTGTCATCCCAGTCGTTTATTACACGCGCGTTCTCAACCTCCTCACACCAAGAATCAATGTCGTGCAAGCAAGGATCAAAACTCGAAATATAGTACTGGGTGGATCTTACCTTAGTTAAAGCACTTAACGCCCTAATGAGGCGGTCGGTGACGTCCAGTGATGTTGAGGTACTTGCAACGGAGTCACGGGTGCTGACGTTCGATGCCGGTGTTGTTGATGGTTGCGACGTAGTAGGTGTGATTACTTCATCAGCTACCGCAATGGCACGTGCCTCTGGCACAGGTGACACGATGGGAACTGGGAGGCTGTTTTCTAGCTCGTTAAGACGCGCTAGAATAGCTCCCAGCTGCACCTGCATATCTCCGACATCTGTAACAGGAGCCCGTCGATTCCTGCCCCTACTACGAGAAGTGGGTGGATCAGCCATGATTCACTCACTAACCTCACTATTCGAATAACTTTTAGCTTATGACCAGAGTAAAGATAGGCTATGGAGCCTATCCCACTTCTGATATTAGCGTTTACTAGCTTAACAAAATAAAAAAAACAAACGCTACGACAATTATAAGAATTTACTTTTACATTAAATTATAAGAATCAATTCCAACAAAAACAACGACACGACAATTTCGAAATAACAAAAAAATGACGACGTGGATATAGTTACGACGATGTTCACCCTTCGACGGCTGGAGCAAAAGTGGACGCGGCACCGGTCTTCGATGGCTTATATAGGAGGTAGTGTCAAAATGGCGACTTCATACTAATAATATAATAATATGTACATCGTATGCTCGGATAATAAACTTTCATACATTCGTTTTTGAGTGTTCTTAAGAGCTACACACTAGGAGACTCAGACGTACTGAGGAGGCGGGGTCAAGAAAACATACATCGCTAAAAAAAACATTAAGACATCACTAATGCCACAGACCTAGAATATTTTCGTTATTTTGCGGCTTTTAAATGATATAAGTGAATGTGATGTTACAAAACATACGAACTCGTGTCGCAGCAAATTTATCACAATTTTTATTAATGATAAAACGAACTTACCCTGTACGTGAAGTTCTATCATAATTATGCGAGCTGCTCAATTCGAAACGATTAATTTTAACTTGTAGTACTGTTCGTATTTCCCGGCCATTACAGATATTTTAAAGACAATTAGTACCTAATCTGAAAAGTAAAAGAATGTTTTTTGACTTTTCCCCCCACTCCGGCCGAGTACGGCCCTGCGTTCGCGCGCCATTTTTCCATCATTAAGTTTAAAGCTTTTCTGAAACATAAATAGATTAGGTACCTAGGTAGGTTACTATTTCTAATAACGACTACTATATCGGGTAGTACTGATTTTTTGATGAATAGGGAGGGTATTTATTTATTATCTGGGAGGGTTATTATATTAATCGTTTCGAATTGAGCAGCTCGCATAATTATGATAGCACTTCACGTACAGGGTAAGTTCGTTTTATCATTAATTATGCTTACGCTGCTTAATTCTCACGATTAATTTTAACTTGTAGATGTTTAAAGATCAACAAAATCAGAATGTTACCCTTTGTCGTTCTTAGAAATAACATGACTGGTTTACTTGTTAAAACTCTGGAAATAAAAGAGTTATTATTATATCAATGTACCTAGGTATGTATTTTGCCAACTATATTTAATTAAATATATAGCAAACACAAATCATATACAAAATCAGTATGTAAATCTTTTTATAAATCATTATTGTGATTGAAGAACTGACTGTGCAAAAGAAATATAATATGCTTGTGTTGATACCGCTTTTGTTGAGCATATCTTATATCCAGTGACTAAGAGTTTGACTAGTCACTTTTGCGTGAGGCTTTCTATAACTAATAAATAATTGGTTTTCATTAACTCTTAAAGATCTTTATAACACAACAAGATCCGTGCTGGACAAATTTGAGGCTTTTTATTATAATATGGTAATTTTAATAATGGTTATTGAGTGTTTGGTCTCGAAGTCTTAACTAATTCAGAAATTATTATTGATATACAGTTAGAATCAAAAAATTATGTTTTTAATTTTAATCTTCGACAAAGTCTGAACTTATGACCTGTGACAATAGCAAGCAATGTAATTAGTTTTTTAGATAACAGTTCAAGACTCAAACTTTCATTTGGGTAGGTACAGTTGTGATAAATTATCCAATACAATGTCAACATCCCATGTAAATTCATAATTTGGTTGTGGTGGGCGAGATGTAAATACATCTTTCATAAATCGCACAATTCTGTCGTCGTTTATGATGGTTTTACCCAAAACGCAGCCTAAGGCAGATTTACAACAATTTAGACTTCCATATTGATAACCTGAATTATAAAGTTAAGTAAAAAAATAAGAATATTTGGGACTGATGCAGCTAAATAACCAACATTGTGGTTTTCACAAAATTTAAACCACTCTTTATAGTAACAATCATATTGCTTTCGGGTGTTAGGAGCTAATGAGTTTATCATAATATCAATGGAAGAAGAAGGTACACTTCTTTTTAAGAGGGCTTCCCTGATAATACTGCTGCCGCCAGAGTAAGGCTTTTGTGAAGGCTGTGCTGTAATCTGAAATTTCCAGAAAGTAGCAAATCATCACTGGGCTCAAAATATACAATAACTTTTTTTTTTATTTTTTTTTTTATATATAATAAAGGATACCTAGGCTGTGTGGGCCAATTAGGCACGACGACTATACCTACAGCCTTGTCTGTGATAATTTTATTTAAAGTTTTCAATATGATTGCAATAGGAGGAAATGCATAAAAGAAATAGTTAATCCAACTCATTGTAACAGCATCAATACAAAACGCACATGGGTCAGCTTACCATGAAACATATTTTTTACATTTTGTGTTAGATATACTTGCAATCTTACTAAGCAATCTTTGAAAACGCATAAGGCGCTAATTCCCATTCTGTTTCGGTTTGCATTTTGCGTGACTCAAAATCTGCAATAGTATTTTCAGCTGATTCAATATAGGAAGCATAGATAAATACCTTCCTTAGTTCGCTAAAGTTCAAAATCTTTCTGGCAATTTTATTTAAATGGGAAAACTGTACACTGCCCATACGGTTAACACATGATATTGCAGTTTGTGTTGTCTACTCTAAGCAAAATTTCTGTATTAAAACACATTTAGCAAAAATCTTTAAAACTAAAAATACTGCTAATAATTCCAATATGTTTTTGTGATAACTTTTTATTGGTCTAAAAACCAATTTGCCTTTTTATTCAAGCAACCTGTCAGACTTTCATCTGAAAAGATCTCAAAAGTATAGTTAAGAGGATGGATAGGACACGATCAATTGCTGATATTGCTAAACCGCCAGTCAAAATCATCATATTTTAGTAAATTATGATCAACATTCATAATTTAAGCCTTAATGTTAAAACTTTTGTCTTTCGAATAGTTTGGTGTGTAACCAACCATATTCAACGCCTGGGCAAATAAAATGAGTAAACCAATGAATTTCGCAAAGTCACGAATTTTTCACTTAGATATGGTTTTGAATCTCTCTAACTCGGTCTTGACTGTATTTCATTTTTGTTGTGGAAATTTTACACAATACTTAGCCAAATCCAATTCAAAACCTAGAAATTTACAGTTAGTCTTTGTTCTTACAGAACTTTTTTCTTAATTTATGATAAACCCTAAGTTTTCTAATATACGTATAGTATATATCATCTAAATAAACAGTAGATAGCCATCCATCATCCACGTAGATGTTCCATGACTGGTTTTATGATTTTTGTGAACACCAGTGGACAAGTGGTCAAACCAAATGGTAAACAGTTCAATTCATAACAATTTTGATGAAATTTGAACCGCAGGTATTTTCTATGTTCTGGATACCGAAGCTAGGAAACAATTTTTCTCAGATCTTCCATTTTAAAGTGAGGTGGTTGTATATATATATTATTAGTGTGAAGTCGCCATTTTGACACTACCTCCTATATAAGCCATCGAAGACCGGTGCCGCGTCCACTTTTGCTCCAGCCGTCGAAGGGTGAACATCGTCGTAACTATATCCACGTCGTCATTTTTTTTTGTTATTTCGAAATTGTCGTGTCGTTGTTTTTGTTGAAATTGATTCTTATAATTTAATGTAAAAGTAAATTCTTATAATTGTCGTAGCGTTTGTTTTT
This sequence comes from Ennomos quercinarius, assembly GCA_910589525.2. Taxonomy (NCBI): domain Eukaryota; kingdom Metazoa; phylum Arthropoda; class Insecta; order Lepidoptera; family Geometridae; genus Ennomos; species Ennomos quercinarius. The sequence continues at coordinate 16,312,817 of OU342503.1, forward strand.
TTTATTTTATTAAGCTAGTAAACGCTAATATCAGAAGTGGGATAGGCTCCATAGCCTATCTTTACTCTGGTCATAAGCTAAAAGTTATTAGAATAGTGAGATTAGTGAGTGAATCATGGCTGATCCACCCACTTCTCGTAGTAGGGGCAGGAATCGACGGGCTCCTGTTACAGATGTCGGAGATATGCAGGTGCAGCTGGGAGCTATTCTAGCGCGTCTTAACGAGCTAGAAAACAGCCTCCCAGTTCCCATCGTGTCGCCTGTGCCAGAGGCACGTGCCATTGCGGTAGCTGATGAAGTAATCACACCTACTACGTCGCAACCATCAACAACACCGGCATCGAATGTCAGCACCCGTGACTCCGTTGCAAATACCTCAACATCACTGGACGTCACCGACCGCCTCATTGGGGCGTTAACCCTCTGGCTCAAACGTGAAAAGATTTGTTCGCGCGGCAACTTCCTACCGCTGGCTCATATGAGAAAAGATTTGTGCGCGCCGGCCGTAAACAGACCGAGTACGATATTATACCAGATGGTACTGCCGTCCTACTTTTTCAACCTATATAATGTATGGGAAAAACAGAGAGGGCAATATGTTCATTCGTTTAGTGCACTATCCATATTTCAAAGTATGGCCAAAATATAGTATGAACATTTGTAATCTGTCGTTTTTACTCGCGTACTTGACCTCGTCAGTGACATTCGAGCAATCTCATTTTGTGCTTTATAAGAAAACTTTGTGAAATAAAGGTAAGTAAACGCCATAATATTGCTAGTAGGATGTGTATTAGTGTTTTACCTATGTAATTTGATCATTATATTCTAAAATGCAACAAATAATAAACGATTTTTCGATTTTCAACGTCATGGTTGCAATAGCTTTTTTTTGTTCAAGTATTTTGTAGGTGGATATTTGATCAAAATAACGTTTCATTGCAATTGGTATACCGTTCAGATTCATGATAGTATATTACTTTATTGTATTTTGCATATATTTTTGGTCAACGACATGTTTATTTACACAAAATGTTTTGCGTTGTTCAATGGGCGTAAAATTGACATTCCTTGCGGCAGCCATTATGCTAAAATTTTGTGCCGTAGGGATTGACACCGCCGTGAGTTATATCGATATCTGTAACATTTATCGATATGTTTATTTATTGTGGATAATAAAATTATCGTATTTTTTCTATTCAATATGTTATGATAACAAATCAATGAAATGTTAAATGGCACTGGGCGGTGTTTATTATTGAAATCTATTATATCCTACTAATATCATAAATGCGAAAGTTTGTGTGTGTGAATGTTTGTTACCTTATATCTTCGTAATTACTGAACCGATTTCGATGAATTTTGATTTGGAATGAAGATATATTATACGCTGGATTAAAATATAGGATATTTATGCATTTTATTCGCGGGTAACACCGCGGGGCGCAACTAGTACATTATACAAATAATAATAATATAAAACTGTAACTGGGCTAAATTTGGTGATTGAATATTCTTTAAAATTTTGTTTGCCATTACACTTCTTTATCGATATAGAAGTAGATTTTTTTTTGTCTGTCTGTCTGTCTGTCTGTTTCCTTGAACACACAACACGGAGGAACTACCAAACGGATTTCGCTTAAATTTGGCATGGTCATAGCTAATTGTTCAGAATAACATTTAGGGTAATTTGTTTTCAAAAACGGCCAAGTGCGGGTTGCACGAAGCAATAGGGAAGTAATTTTCCTGTGTGTTTATTGGTGGTTAATTTATTACTTTTGAGATGGAAAAATGATTATTTTTCCGTTGTATAGGTACTTTATTGTACAAATCAATTTATATGGTGCTAAGAGTACGGGTTATTTTTTAGATGTGGAACCCATCGCACTCCGCCATGCCTCCCAGAGAAATGATGGACGTCCTCCTCGAAGCGAGCGATGACGAGCCCAATTCGAGCGGGGAATTCGCGGAGGACGTCTACGAAGACGCCGGCTCCGACGTAGCTATGGAGCTTGGCGATCTCGACGTTAGTATGACAGTATTTATTATGCATACATAATTTTTTGCAATGCATTTGACTGTGATGCCTTGTATTTTTTATATTAATTTATTCAGATCATTCCTGGGGGGTACGTGGTGACGAGCGGTGGCTCGCTCGTCCCACAAGGTGGCGACGGTGGCGATGGTGGTGGCGGTGGCGACGGTGGTCACGTCGATGACGTGCCCACCGTCGCAGGTCATGATGACAGTCACGGCGTAGATTAGTAAGTATTATGACTACTAAATAATGAAATACTACATAAATTATACATAGTATTTTATTACTTGTGTGACATGTTTTGAAATTTGTTTTGTTATTGTTACAGTTTTAGCGATTCCGATTCGGAGTGGGAGAGCGGGCGGGCGGAGATGATGCGCGCGATTAGCCCAATGTAAGCTATTTTATTTTGGCTTTTCTTTTTTTTAAGCCCCGATGTAGTTCGAAGCTCAACATTTTACTAGTAATACCTTATTTCACTTTACTAAAAGACTACTAGATAATTTATGAAGTCCAATGGTTCAAAACACTCATAATGTTTATATAATGATTGCAAACTTTTCTCGCAGCCCCTCGAGTCAGTTCCGAGTGACACTGCAACTGTAAATTAATAAATTTTGTAAAGGGAATAGGGTTTTAATCTGAAGCTATCTAATAACATAGATAATCTATTTTATAGTACGCCCCGCGTGCTGTCCCCGCAACCTGGCGGTAGCCAAGCCGCGGACCCTGTGCCCAGCACCAGCCGCGGGACGGGCAGGGGAAGTCGCGTGCGTGGGGCAGCGGCGGGCAGGGGACGTGGGCGCGGTCGCGGTCGTCGTGGCGGCGGAAGGTTAGTGGGTAGCAGGCAGAGGCCGTCTACTTGGACGCGCGGGGAGCTCTTAGTTGAACGTGGTCGTTCAATGGAAGAGCTTCCCGCGCAGTTGCGAGCGGACATAGAACGGACGACGGCTGAGCGTGATGCAAGGGAAAGAACGATGCGCGCAAGGAGAAGAAACACTGAAGTGCAAGAAAATGAAAGCGATGGAGAGGATGACAATGAGGATTTCGTTTGGATGAGTATGGAAGGGTGGAATGGAGTAAAGGAGACGTTTCGTTCTGAAGATTCTGGGCCTACTCGGCCATTTAACGATGGCTATGATTCGTTTCGTAGCTATTGGGACGATGGTTTATTGTCTCATATAGTTGACGAAACGAATTGGTACGCTCAGAGTATTCAGAGCGAAACTTTTAAAAAGTCATGGTATAATACTAACATACATGAAATGCTAGTTCTGTTCGCATTTTGGATGTTGTTGGGCATTCATAAAATGCCCACCATTAAATCTTGCTTTTCTAACTTGCCAGAATTGCGAACAGACATATTTCGGTCCATGTTCAAAGAACAGCGGTATTGGAACCTGAACCGAGCATTTCACCTTGCCAATGGCTCACGCGATGCAAATGACCCAAGCAACCTGTTGTACCCCATGGGGCCTGTTTTAGATGTTTTGAATCTTAAATTCAAAGCAAACTACAAGTTGCATCAGGACATCTGCATCGATGAGTCATTGACACTATGGAAAGGCCCACTAGGATTCAAGCAGTACATTAGAACCAAAGCGGCCCGGTTTGGTATTAAAACGTACCAGTTGTGTGAGTCTTCCACTGGGTACTTGTGGTCGTTTTTCGTCTACGTTGGCCGCCAAACTACCACCTCCACCATGCCCTCGAGCAATTCAACAGTAGTCAGACTTGTGGAACCTCTTCTGGATTTGGGTCACGTGCTTTACATGGACAACTGGTTCAACTCCCCTGTGCTTGCGAGGTACCTCAAACGCAGGCACACGGATTGCGTGGGAACACTCCGCGCTTGCCGTCGCAACGTGCCTGCCATAATTCAGAGGTTGCCCCTTGCAGAGGGCGAGTTCGTAGCTAGGCAAAGTGGAGATGTAATGATCATAGGTCTCCAAGACCGGAAACGGGTTACTTGCATCTCAACTTTCCATGACGTGACACAAACTCAGAAAGCAGCTAGACCAGGACGACCTTCCCACTATAAATTAGATTTAATACAAGACTACAATCTTGGGATGGGTGGAGTTGATCGTTTGGACCAAATGCTTGAACCCTATTTGGTCGAACGGAAACAATGCATCAAATGGCCCAGGAAGCTATTTAAACGCCTTCTGAATATCACTATTCAGAACGCGCGAATCCTGTTGGAGCAATCCACGGACACCCAGATCCACTCTCTTCCATTCCGCTTGGCCTTAGTCCGAGCAATCAATGACCACCACCTCCGGAACGTCCCAACCCGCAGTGCCCAGCCTCCTGCTCCTCAACGAGTTTCCTATCCCCATTTCCCGAGTGAACGTCTCGTACCAGCAGGGTGCCACTTCATATGGCGCATTCCTATCACTGACGAGATGCGCGCTAACACCAAGCACGCTTGCAACTTGGGCCGTCGGAATTGCGTTTGGTGCACTGCCAACGGCCGAAGAGGCAAGAAGTCGTGTTACGAATGCCGCCAGTGTAAGGTGCCGCTGTGTCTGGAAGTTTGCTTTGAGGAATTCCATACCATCCCTTAGCCCCTCCATTCTTATCATTTTCCTTCTTATTTTCCTTCCTTATTATCCTTATCCTCATATATCCCTTTCCTTATCCTATAACTGCCTATCCCATTCCTTAGGTTTCTGGTCCATTTGACTAAATTTTTGTTTTTTTTTTGTTTTTTTTTATTTTTGTTTTTGTTTTTTTTTGTTTTTTTTTATTTTTTGTTTGTTTTTTTTTTATTTTTAAATTGCATTGTTGCCGGTTTTTTTTTTTTTGTTTTTTTTTTGTTTGTTTTTTTTGCTTGTTTTTTTTATTTTTTTTTGAACGGCATTGTTGCCAATAGAAGGTTTTTTTTATGGTTTTTTTTTGGAAAGCAAGAAATTTTTTTTTTGGGATTTCTTTTGAATGCAAGGTGTTTTTTGTCATGTTAGAAGATTTTTTGTTGTTTTTTTTTTTGGAATGTTATTTTTTTTTACTTTTACACTGCTGAACCCCTATTCACTCTTGCCTTGGTGATACCCAGACCATAGTATTGAAGAATGTAAGTTGATATTGCTGTGAGAAAGAGTATGACAGATTAGCAGTGGGCATAAAAACTTTTTGTATTTTTTGTCTGTGTTTTTTGTTTTTGTTGGTATAAACTAGCTTTCTTTGTTTCTGTGTTTTCATTCATTTTATGTTGCTATGAATTTGCTTATTTATACTGAAATATGGATAAGTATTGTTTACATAACAATTGTGTTTTTTGTTGGTATAAACTAGCTTTCTTTGTTTCTGTGTTTTCATTCATTTTATGTTGCTATGAATTTGCTTATTTATACTGAAATATGGATAAGTATTGTTTACATAACAATTGTGTTTTTTGTTGGTATAAACTAGCTTTCTTTGTTTCTGTGTTTTCATTCATTTTATGTTGCTATGAATTTGCTTATTTATACTGAAATATGGATAAGTATTGTTTACATAACAATTGTGTTTTTTGTTGGTATAAACTAGCTTTCTTTGTTTCTGTGTTTTCATTCATTTTATGTTGCTATGAATTTGCTTATTTATACTGAAATATGGATAAGTATTGTTTACATAACAATTGTGTTTTTTGTTGGTATAAACTAGCTTTCTTTGTTTCTGTGTTTTCATTCATTTTATGTTGCTATGAATTTGCTTATTTATACTGAAATATGGATAAGTATTGTTTACATAACAATTGTGTTTTTTGTTGGTATAAACTAGCTTTCTTTGTTTCTGTGTTTTCATTCATTTTATGTTGCTATGAATTTGCTTTACCTATACTGAAATATGGATAAGTATTGTTCACATCACAATTGTGTTTTTATACAACTGTGTAAAATTATTATGTTTTCCACGAAAACTTGTTCACTATAATATTGATAGCAATATGATTTATTGTACAAAATGATATTATATTGCTATAACTTTGCTTTACTTATACTGAAATATGTGTGAACATTGGATACTGTATATATAACGAATATAATTTTGATATTGAGTGATTTTATTTTGCTCTAAGACTTGCGATTTTTTCAAATTTTTTCAAGCTGAGGTACGTAAACCATCTAAGACCCACAGGTATGAATATGAGTGAAAGAGAATGAATAAGAGTGACAAGGGCGAGTCTCTGACTGCTATCCACACCACTGCTGAACATAGTTTTAAATCGGATATTGTATAACGTCTATTGTTAAATTGTGTATTTTTGTGCTTTCTTTGTTTCTGTGTTTTCATTCACTTTATGTTGCTATGTATTTGCTTATTTATACTGAAATATGGATAAGTATTGTTCACATAACAATTGTGTTTTTTGTTGGTATAAACTAGCTTTTTTTGTTTCTGTGTTTTCATTCATTTTATGTTGCTATGTATTTGCTTTACTTATACTGAAATATGGATAAGTATTGTTCACATAACAATTGTGTTTTTTGTTGGTATAAACTAGCTTTTTTTGTTTCTGTGTTTTCATTCATTTTATGTTGCTATGTATTTGCTTTACTTATACTGAAATATGGATAAGTATTGTTCACATAACAATTGTGTTTTTGTTGGTATAAACTAGTTTTCTTTGTTTCTGTGTTTTCATTGCTTGAATTAACAAACACGTTGAACAATTGTGTTTTTATACAACTGTGTAAAATTATTATGTTTTCAACGAAAACTTGTGCACTATAACATTGATAGCAAAATGATTTATTGTACAAAATGATTTTATATTGCTATAAGTTTGCTTTACTTATACTGAAATATGGAAGTATTGTTCAGATCACAATTATGTTTTTTTATGTAAACAGCGGATATTGCATAACGTAAATAATTTTATGTTGCTCTAAGTTTATTATAATGTTCAAATTATGTTTTTGTCAACAACAAAGTTTAGTTTCACAATAATAATAAAAAAAATATGTGTGGACATTTTTATTTTATATTTTACTAGGTGGTAGGACTTTTCTGCAAAGTTCGTCTAGGTAGGTACCACCGCTTTGCCAGTTATTCTGCCGCCAAGCAGTAGTGTGCAAGCACTACTGTGTTCCTGTTTGAAGGGTACTGTAGCTAGTGAAATTACTGGGCAAATGAGACTTTATGATCTGATCACTCAGTCTAGTAATCTGATTACTAGACTGTGTGATGTCGCAGGATGACGTGCGCAGTGCAGTGAGGCAAACGCCTCGCACGTCGCGTCATTCGATACATAAAAAAAAAGTTCTTCACAAAATATTTTACTGTTCCTTTCCAATTTTTACATTGTATTTGAAATGCATCACCTAAATTCATTTCGTTGCGACGGAATTCATACTTAGGCATTTTATCGATAATCGACAACCCGGTATGTGTTAGTACATCTCTATTGAGTCTATGATTTTCATACAAATATGTGATGACTTTGATGATTATATTCTTATGTTTTTTGTACGTATAGCTGTAATAATATATATATCACGTGAATATACATATAATTTACTACAACAACCTTTGTTTCATTTTATGCAAAAATCTCTCAAAGTACGAATATAGGTAACAAGAAAACATTGTGCGAAATAGGTACCCTATCACATTATTTTCCAGATTTATTATTTCCTTTTGAATATTTTTCTAATTTGGTAGGTATTTCAATAAAACAGGTATATTTCCTTCATATAAATGTATTTTTCATATCATTTTAGCTCACGATTTTAGAATACTTGGTATACAAATCTTCAACATAAAATGAGCCGACCGGAAAAATTCGGTTTTTTCTAGTGCATATTAGGCAGTTATCTTATATGGAACATAATAAAACTAGTTACACATACTTTTCAACAATATATTGTAGTACACAAATAACATAACTCTTACTTCCCAAGCTGCTTTACTTTCTCTAAAATATTTTTTTTTTACATCAGGGTCTACTTTTTACCGTACGAGAATTTCTACGCAGAAATAAATATATTTCGGAACGGTAATTACAATGAAATATAGATGAAATATATTGTAGCAATATGATTTATCATATTCCTATTTACATAACATCGCAGTCTTTGCTAATTTCTACGATATTTACATTTATGTAAGCGTCCGCGAATATCTGCCGACGGCGGCCATGACACGCACGAGCCAGCTGATGTAACGAGTTCAGTAGGTCACGAGAGTCGAAGGGTTAAGTGCTTTAACTAAGGTAAGATCCACCCAGTACTATATTTCGAGTTTTGATCCCTGCTTGCACGACATTGATTCTTGGTGTGAGGAGGTTGAGAAGGCGCGTGTAATAAACGACTGGGATGACAATGAATGTTTATCCAGAATTGCTAACTGTTTAAAAGGGGACGCTCGCAGTTGGTTAAATGACTGGGTAACTAATGACCGAACGTGGACAAATTTTAAAAATGAATTCAAACCGTTATGCTCGCGAAGAATCGATGTCGCTAATATCCTATATGACGTTATGAGCTCAAATTCGGACAGTTATCCTACGTACGCTGAGTACGCCAGACGCTCCTTGTTGCGTCTTAATATCGTAAAAGGATTAAGTGACGAACTAACAGTGGCTATCATAGTACGTGGAATAACTGACGCGCAGATACGAGCCACTGCGACCAATGCTCGTTTAACTACCAAAGATCTAGTCGAATTTCTGTCTATTTATACGAAACCAAATCCAAGATCTTTGGCTAGTTCCACGAGACCATTTCAAAGTAGAAACGTTGATCGGAATCCAAGAAAACGTGTTCATACTAAGCGTGATATTAAATGCTTTTTATGTGGGGCTACTGGTCACCCACAGCGTCTTTGTTCAAAACGAGCTAAGACTGAAACACCGCAAGATACGCGAGTGACTACTGTCTGCTCGTTTTGTAAAAAGACTGGTCATGACGTCACTGTCTGTTTTGCAAAACAAAGATCTGAACAGCGCAATAACAAAAATGTAAATTTTTGTGCCGAATTAAAAGGTGCCTCAACAGACAATGACGTCACAACTGCTGTCATTCAAGGTGCACCTACAGACGTATTAATAGATAGCGGCTCATGTGTATCTCTGATATCCGAAACTGTTTTAAAACATTTCAATTGTGCACGACTACCCACATCTCAACTTCTACGCGGTATCGGTGATCAGACTATTGAGTGTAATAGTCTTGTCACCCTAGTTATAGAATTCAGTGATATTTCTCTGGAAGTTGATTTTTTGGTCGTTCCACAGAAATGCATGAATGTTCCGGTGCTTATAGGAACGGACGTATTGAACCGTGAAGGTGTAGGTTATATTCGTGCAAACAAAACACAAAAATTAGTGCGAATCCCTAGTGCAAACAGTGTCAAAGACGTGTTGCTCGTCGACTCAAGTGTTCAGTTGCCTGTCAATACACCTTTAGTGGGTAGTGAACTACAGAAGTTACAAAACATTGTTAATGAATTTAAAAACAACTTCATTGTAGGTACCGCTTCTAGTACGGTAACTACTGGCAACATGCACATTGAATTGACGAGTGACGTGCCCGTGTGCTATAGACCGTATAGGTTATCGATTAACGAAAAGTTAAAGGTACGTGAAATCACGCAAGACTTACTTGACAAAGGGATAATCCGCGAGTCTAATTCGCCATACGCCAGCCCTATTATTCTCGTTAAAAAACGAGACGGCAATGATCGTATGTGCGTCGATTACCGCGCGTTAAACACTATCACGGTAAAGGATCGCTATCCACTGCCTCTGATTGAAGATCATATTGACCGTCTTGGAAAGAGTAAATTCTTTAGTTGCTTAGATATGGCAACTGGCTTCCATCAGATCAAATTAGATGACGATTCTGTTGCTAAAACGGCGTTTGTTACGCCCGAGGGGCATTTTGAATATCTGAAAATGCCTTTCGGACTTGCTAATGCCCCGGTAGTATATCAGCGTATTATCACTAATACACTTAAACCACTGATTGAATCGGGAAAAGCCCTAGTATACGTAGATGACGTATTGGTACTTGCATCTTCTATTGACGAAGCTTTTGAGAACCTTCGTGAAGTATTACAAGCTTTAACTTCAGCAGGGTTTTCAATTAATGTTAAGAAAAGTACTTTTGTGGCTACTGAGGTTGAGTACTTGGGCCGTATAATCTCGGAAGGTCAGATTAGACCGAGCGAACGCAAAGTCAAGGCATTAATCGACTCATCAGTACCCACAAATGTAAAACAAGTTCGTCAACTTCTCGGATTAGCCGGGTACTTTCGTCGATACATCCCTAGCTACGCGTCCAAAACTGCATGCATAGCTGGGTTAACACGAAAGGGCGCTCCGTTTGTTTGGGGTAAAGATCAAGAGGAAGCTCGAAAATACTTAATCGAGCGTCTTACGAGTGAACCCGTGCTTGCCATCTTTGACCCGTTTTTACCAACCGAACTGCATACGGATGCGAGCTCCATCGGATACGGTGCAGTTCTCATCCAAGTGCATGATAATAACAAAAGACGGGTAGTGGCATATTTCAGCAAAACCACACAGGGGGCCGAAGCCCGGTATCACTCGTACGAGCTTGAAACGCTTGCTGTTATCAAGGCCTTACAATACTTCCGCCACTATTTGCTGGGCATTACCTTCAAGATTGTGACGGACTGTGATGCCCTCAAATTGACGGAACGGAAAAAGGTTCTTTTGCCACGCGTCGCGCGTTGGTGGATATACATGCAGGATTTCAACTTCAAGATTGAATACCGTAAAGGTATTATGATGCAACATGCAGACTATCTTAGTCGAAATCCTGTTGATGTCCGCCAAATCACCCGGCCTAAGAACTGGGCACAAATTGCTCAATCAGCAGACGAGGAAACTCGTATGTTGATTGACAAAGTAAACAACAATGAGCTAGACGCTTCACGTTATATTGTGCGTAATGACCTTCTGTACTATAAGTACACTCCTACTGGTGACGAGCCAAGACTGCTTTGTTTCGTTCCCAAAGGCCATCGACTAAGCCTTCTGCGAATATTCCACGACCAACATGAGCACATTAACGTTGATAAAACGATAGATCTAATTTTACGCCATTTTTGGTTTCCTGGTCTTCATACATTCGTAAAAAAATATATAGGCCACTGTCTAGTCTGCATCTCGCTCAAAAGGGTTCCTAGGGCATCACATCAGCCAATCGCTTCCTGGGTCAAACCAGATTTACCGTTCAACACTGTACACGTAGATGTATTAGGCCCCCTTCCCATTTCAAACGAACATAAGTATGTTCTTCTCCTGGTGGACGCATTTTTAAAATACTGCTTGTTTTATCCATTGAAAAGACAAGACTCAGATGAGCTTAAACGAGTTATTTCCAACGCAATCTCCCTGTTTGGGACTCCTAAGCTTATTGTGTGTGATAGAGGACGGATGTTTGAAAGTGCGAGTTTTCAGGGCTGGGTTTCTGAAATGGGTAGTCAAATTCACTTTATTACGCCTGGAATGCATTGTGAGAACGGTCAGGTAGAACGCTATTGCCGTACCCTACTTAACATGATGCGCATAGAGGCTGCCAATAATCAAACTAAGTGGTCTGAGGTCCTTTGGAAAATGCAACTCGTTATCAACTGCACTAAACAGAAGACCACTCAGACGTCGCCGCTACAACTGCTTATAGGCGTAGAAGCCACCACGCCAATAATAAGAGCACTTGTCCGCGACGTTGCTATAGATAACACTCGACCATATCGCGAACTTCGAGAGATACAAAGACAGCGCACTGCCGAGCTCCTTGAACAAAACAGGCGTAGGCAAGATTTATATGTGAACAAGGGACGAAAGCCAGCACGAAATTTTAAAGTCAATGACGTGGTGTTTGTAACAAAATCTTCTCAAGTTACAGGAAAGCTGGACTCGGGGATGCGAGGACCCTATCGCGTGACGCGAGTGTTGCCCCATGGCCGATATGAACTACAGCTTCTAGCTGGTGCGTATGGCAAAACTACGCAGGCCGCCGCCGAACATATGGTCGTTTGGCGAGGAGAGTGGACCCCCGAATCATGTGCAATGTTTTTCGAGAGTAAGTTTACCTTGCTTTATGAATTTTCTTTAAAATGACTAATGTACATGAGCTACTCTGCTTAGACATTGCAAACTGGGTGCCTCTGTCTTGTGTGGTTATATTGTGGTAGCATTGAGCGTTGGCTCTGCTCAGACATTGCAAACTGGGTGCCTCTGTCTTATGTGGTTATATTGTGGTAGCATTGAGCGTTGGCTCTGCTTAGACATTGCAAACTTGGTGCCTCTGTCTTATGTGGTTATATTGTGGCAGCATTGAGCGACGGCTCTGCTCAGACACTGCAAACTAGGCGCCTCTGTCTTTTAAGAATTTTTGGTTTAATTTGTTTTTGGATAATTACTTACATCTTTTTTGTTCTCTCGCTTATTTCAGTTGAAGATGAGGTCCATGCTGATACACTTACGGGCAGTGTTACAAGCAGTGACACTGAGTTGAACACCAGCCAAGAAACCTGTCAGGAGGGTTCACTCAGCCACGAAACCTCAGCCTGCGACAACAGCATTAACCCCGAGTCCAGAACAAACATACCTGTAGAACACCGTAATGAAAACTCTAAGACAGAGATAGTTCCGATGGACGCTTCACCAATAGATGTGCTCGAGGACCACCACGCGTCAGGAGAGGCCGTATTAGTATGAAGTCGCCATTTTGACACTACCTCCTATATAAGCCATCGAAGACCGGTGCCGCGTCCACTTTTGCTCCAGCCGTCGAAGGGTGAACATCGTCGTAACTATATCCACGTCGTCATTTTATTTTGTTATTTCGAAATTGTCGTGTCGTTGTTTTTGTTGAAATTGATTCTTATTTATTAAGCTAGTAAACGCTAATAATATATATTATATATTATTAGCGTTTACTAGCTTAATAAAATAAAAAAAACAAACGCTACGACAATTATAAGAATTTACTTTTACATTAAATTATAAGAATCAATTTCAACAAAAATAACGACACGACAATTTCGAAATAACAAAAAAAATGATGACGTGGATATAGTTACGACGATGTTCACCCTTCGACGGCTGGAGCAAAAGTGGACGCGGCACCGGTCTTCGATCGTTTATATAGGAGGTAGTGTCAAAATGGCGACTTCATACTAATACGGCCTCTCCTGACGCGTGGTCGTCCTCGAGCACATCTATTGGTGAAGCGTCCATCGGAACTCTCTCTGTCTTAGAGTTTTCATTGCGATGTTCTACAGGTATGTTTGTTCTGGACTCGGGGTTAATGCTGTTGTCGCAGGCTGAGGTTTCGTGGCTGAGTGGACCCTCCTGACAGGTTTCTTGGCTGGTGTTCAACTCAGTGGCACTGCTTGTAACACTGCCCGTAAGTGTATCAGCATGGACCTCATCTTCAACTGAAATAAGCGAGAGAACAAAAAAGATGTAAGTAATTATCCAAAAACAAATTAAACCAAAAATTCTTAAAAGACAGAGGCGCCTAGTTTGCAGTGTCTGAGCAGAGCCGTCGCTCAATGCTGCCACAATATAACCACATAAGACAGAGGCGCCAAGTTTGCAATGTCTAAGCAGAGCCAACGCTCAATGCTACCACAATATAACCACATAAGACAGAGGCACCCAGTTTGCAATGTCTGAGCAGAGCCAACGCTCAATGCTACCACAATATAACCACATAAGACAGAGGCACCCAGTTTGCAATGTCTAAGCAGAGCCAACGCTCAATGCTACCACAATATAACCACATAAGACAGAGGCACCCAGTTTGCAATGTCTAAGCAGAGCCAACGCTCAATGCTACCACAATATAACCACATAAGACAGAGGCACCCAGTTTGCAATGTCTAAGCAAAGTAGCTCGCGTACATTAGTCATTTTACAGAAAATTCATAAAGCAAGGTAAACTTACTCTCGAAAAACATTGCACATGATTCGGGGGTCCACTCTCCTCGCCAAACGACCATATGTTCGGCGGCGGCCTGCATAGTTTTGCCATACGCACCAGCTAGAAGCTGTAGTTCATATCGGCCATGGGGCAACACTCGCGTCACGCGAGGGTCCTCGCATCCCCGAGTCCAGCTTTCCTGTAACTTGAGAAGATTTTGTTACAAACACCACGTCATTGACTTTAAAATTTCGTGCTGGCTTTCGTCCCTTGTTCGCATATAAATCTTGCCTACGCCTGTTTTGTTCAAGGAGCTCGGCAGTGCGCTGTCTTTGTATCTCTCGAAGTTCGCGATATGGTCGAGTGTTATCTATAGCAACGTCGCGGACAAGTGCTCTTATTATTGGCGTGGTGGCTTCTACGCCTATAAGCAGTTGTAGCGGCGACGTCTGAGTAGTCTTCTGTTTAGTGCAGTTGATAACGAGTTGCATTTTCCAAAGGACCTCAGACCACTTAGTTTGATTATTGGCAGTCTCTATGCGCATCATGTTAAGTAGGGTACGGCAATAGCGTTCTACCTGACCGTTCTCACTATGCATTCCAGGCGTAATAAAGTGAATTTGACTACCCATTTCAGAAACCCAGTCCTGAAAACTCGCACTTTCAAACATCCGTCCTCTATCACACACAATAAGCTTAGGAGTCCCAAACAGGGAGATTGCGTTGGAAATAACTCGTTTAAGCTCATCTGAGTCTTGTCTTTTTAATGGATAAAACAAGCAGTATTTTGAAAATGCATCCACCAGGAGAAGAACATACTTATGTTCGTTTGAAATGGGAAGGGGGCCTAATACATCTACGTGTACAGTGTTGAACGGTAAATCTGGTTTGACCCAGGAAGCGATTGGCTGATGTGATGCCCTAGGAACCTTTTTGAGCGAGATGCAGACTAGACAGTGGCCTATATATTTTTTTACGAATGTATGAAGACCAGGAAACCAAAAATGGCGTAAAATTAGATGTATCGTTTTATCAACGTTAATGTGCTCATGTTGGTCGTGGAATATTCGCAGAAGGCTTAGTCGATGGCCTTTGGGAACAAAACAAAGCAGTCTTGGCTCGTCACCAGTAGGAGTGTACTTATAGTACAGAAGGTCATTACGCACAATATAACGTGAAGAGTCTAGCTCATTGTTTTTTTACTTTGTCAATCAACATACGAGTTTCCTCGTCTGCTGATTGAGCAATTTGTGCCCAGTTCTTAGGCCGGGTGATTTGGTGGACATCAACAGGATTTCGACTAAGATAGTCTGCATGTTGCATCATAATACCTTTACGGTATCAATCTTGAAGTTGAAATCCTGCATGTATATCCACCAACACGCGACGCGTGGCAAAAGGTCCTTTTTTCGTTCCGTCAATTTGAGGGCATTACAGTCCGTCACAATCTTGAAGGTAATGCCAAGCAAATAGTGGCAGAAGTATTGTAAGGCCTTGATAACAGCAAGCGTTTAAAGCTCGTACGAGTGATACCGCGCTTCGGAACCCTGTGTGGTTTTGCTGAAATATGCCACTACCCGCGTTTTTTTTTTATTATCATGCACTTGGATGAGAACCGCACCGTATCCGATGAAGCTCGCATCCGTACGCAGTTCGGTTGGTAAAGACGGGTCAGAGATGGCAAGCACGGTTTCACTCGTAAGACGCTCGATTAAGTGTTTTCGAGCTTCCTCTTGGTCCTTACCCTAGATAAACGGAGCGCCCTTTCGTCTTAACCCAGCTAACCAGCTATGCATGCAGTTTTGGACGCGTAGCTAAAGATATAGGTACCGACGAAAGTATACGACTAATCCGAGTAGTTGACGAACTTGTTTTACATTTGTGGGTACTGGTGAGTCAATTAATGCCTTGATTTTGCGTTCGCTCGGTCTAATCTGACCTTTCGAGATTATACGGCCTATAGCACACAAGCACATCACTCGTCAACTCAATGTACATGTTGCCAGTAGTTACCGTACTAGAAGCGGTACCTACAATGAAGTTGTTTTTAAATTCATTATCAATGTTTTTTAACTTCTGTAGGTCACTACCCACTAAAGGTGTATTGACAGGCAACTGAACACTTGAGTCGACAAGCAACACGTCTTTGACACTATTTGCACTAGGGATTCGCACTAATGTTTGTGTTTTGTTTGCACGAATATAACCTATACCTTCACGGTTCAATACGTCCGTTCCTATAAGCACCGGAACATTCATGCGTTTCTATGGAATGACCAAAAATCAACTTCCAGAGAAATATCACTGAATTCTATAACTAGAGTGACACGACTATTACACTCAATAGTCTGATCACCAATACCGCGTAGAAGTTGAGATGTGGGTAGTAGTGCACTATTGAAATGTTTTAAAACAGTTTCTGATATAAGAGATAGGTACACTTTGAATGACACCAGTTGTGACGTCATTGTCTGTTGAGGCACCTTCTAATTTGGCATAAAAATTTACATTTTGTTATTGCGCTGTTCAGAACTTTGTTTTGCAAAACAGACAGTGACGTCATGACCAGTCTTTTTACAAAACGAGCAGACAGTAGTCACTCGCGTATCTTGCGATGTTTCCGTCTTAGCTCGTTTTGCACAAAGACGCTGTGGGTGACCAGTAGCCCCACATAAAAAGCATTTAATATCACGCTTAGTATGAACACGTTTTCTTGGATTCCGATCAACGTTTCTACTTTGAAATGGTCTCGTGGAACTAGCCAAAGATCTTGGATTTGGTTTCGTATAAATAGACAGAAATTCGACTAGATCTTTGGTAGTTAAACGAGCATTGGTCGCAGTGGCTCGTATCTGCGCGTCAGTTATTCCACGTACTATGATAGCCACTGTTAGTTCGTCACTTAATCCTTTTACGATATTAAGACGCAACAAGGAGCGTCTGGCGTACTCAGCGTACGTAGGATAACTGTCCGAATTTGAGCTCATAACGTCATATAGGATATTAGCGACATCGATTCTTCGCGAGCATAACGGTTTGAATTCATTTTTAAAATTTGTCCACGTTCGGTCATTAGTTACCCAGTCATTTAACCAACTGCGAGCGTCCCCTTTTAAACAGTTAGCAATTCTGGATAAACATTCATTGTCATCCCAGTCGTTTATTACACGCGCCTTCTCAACCTCCTCACACCAAGAATCAATGTCGTGCAAGCAAGGATCAAAACTCGAAATATAGTACTGGGTGGATCTTACCTTAGTTAAAGCACTTAACGCCCCAATGAGGCGGTCGGTGACGTCCAGTGATGTTGAGGTACTTGCAACGGAGTCACGGGTGCTGACGTTCGATGCCGGTGTTGTTGATGGTTGCGACGTAGTAGGTGTGATTACTTCATCAGCTACCGCAATGGCACGTGTCTCTGGCACAGGCGACACGATGGGAACTGGGAGGCTGTTTTCTAGCTCGTTAAGACGAGCTAGAATAGCTCCCAGCTGCACCTGCATATCTCCGACATCTGTAACAGCAGCCCGTCGATTCCTGCCCCTACTACGAGAAGTGGGTGGATCAGCCATGATTCACTCACTAACCTCACTATTCGAATAACTTTTAGCTTATGAACAGAGTAAAGATAGGCTATGGAGCCTATCCCACTTCTGATATTAGCGTTTACTAGCTTAATAAAATAAAAAAAACAAACGCTACGACAATTATAAGAATTTACTTTTACATTAAATTATAAGAATCAATTTCAACAAAAATAACGACACGACAATTTCGAAATAACAAAAAAAATGATGACGTGGATATAGTTACGACGATGTTCACCCTTCGACGGCTGGAGCAAAAGTGGACGCGGCACCGGTCTTCGATCGTTTATACAGGAGGTAGTGTCAAAATGGCGACTTCATACTAATAATATATATTGTTTTTTTTTTTTTGTATTAAATTTAGAATTAATCGTTTGTTTGTCCACAAGGAATATACTAGATGAAAAACCACCATTAATTCTTTGGCACTGAGAGATAGCACCTTTATACAGTAAATTATTAATTTCAGTCTGAAATGATGCTAAATCACTTATTATTAGGCTTGTTTTTTGGGAAAGTCAGTCTGCACAGGCATTGATGTAAAAGGTATTTCATAACCTTGGATCCAAGAAAGTATAACAGGATCATTTGTAAGCTTTTGCCATACATAAAAAACTTTTGCAGTCTACCTGCTAGTTTAGTTACCTGGGTGTCTAGTGCTTCTTCTGGTTCTTGTAGTAGGCACTGGTACGATTGGCATGTGGTGGCGCTGGTTTCCACGTTGTCTCGTTCTGATGAGCAGTCGACGACGAGCCCGCAGTCCGATGAACCATCGATGTCTTTGTTTTCCGATTGGTGTTCTGAGGATTTGGATTGGGCTGCGGGTGCTTCCAACTCAAATGGTTCGTCGCATTATGCGCAGTTTTATAACTATTTCTTGTAACAGGCTTTGGTTTAGTCGCGTAAGATTTTAAATCTTGGCTAGATCTGTTAATTACTTTAGGAGCTTTCAAACTTTCAGACAGTGATTCTCCGAAAAGATGTTTATCTCACTTTGAGTCTTTTAATGTATCCTTCAATTTGTTATTGAGAGTGGAAATAAAGTTTCTTCTAAGTTTTGTCTATATAATGAGAGTCGCACAGCAATCGACAGGCGTTACTCACGTGTTTTAATACATCTTGGTAATTTTCGGATTTTTTAGTTACTAAAATGATTATCGCTCTGGTTAAAGCAGATAAGGCAGTGCCTACTTGACCTTGCCGTGCAGCCACAGAAGCATCTTTTTGCAGGATTTCTGACACAGCAGCTTTGATTTCAGCATTTAAAATTGGTACCTTAAACATTTAAACCCTTTTCTAGGACATCTTGTGATCTCGTCGCTATATCATAATGAACATTTTTTCCTATGGGAGCTTCTTCCTTCGGCGTTTGGTTTGGAAGTGTGAGTATGTCATCGTACAAATGCAAAACCACAGGTGCTTCATTTTGTTCACCATCTGCCCCAGCAGTCGCGGGTGTTGATGTTGGTAGTGCTGGTGGCGTAAGCTCATCCAACACCAAAGTTGCGGGTCGACATGTCTCAACATCTTCATCATCTGACCATGGGTGATAAGGCACATAAGCTTCAGAGTGGCCAGAGCTTTGAAGGGCCATAATATTCTATGGTAAGAATAAAACCGTGAAGGTAATGATCCCGAAAATCATACGCATCACTAATAAGTTAGGTACACAAACCACTGGTATTTTGTAGTATCGAAAGTTGTATACTACCTATTATTTATCTGTGAAGGTAACAGTCCCGATTCGTACTGTTCGCATCACTAGCTTGGGGCTCAAGTATTCCCAAGTTTATAGATAAAAAACAATGTTTCATGTTGATAAATTAAACAGCACAATAAGTACAAACATTAATTATATAAACATCACGTAGTGTCGAATGTTGTACACTACCTATGATATAAATATGTGACGGTAACAGTCCCAATATGTACTGTACGCATCAGTATAGATAAAAGAAAAAGTATTGCATAGTGTCTATTATCGTAGGTATACTGTTTTATAAGTAATTTACATGAAGGTAACAGCTCAACACTGAGTACTGTTCAAATCTTTCATTTACTTAGTTGCTTATAGTATTTTTAAACAAAATATAAAAATATGTGGGTAGCAGGATCTCATATCAGTATATACATTTTTATCAACATGAACATGTAATTTTCATAGTTGGTAGGTAATAATTAGCTATACCTACATGCAAATGAAATGTTTTCTATGATTCAAACGCTGAAAAGAATAACGAGTAAGCACTTACCCGAACTTTTCTCGGTATTTGTGAAGCTAGAAGACGTCTTTTCGACGTCTTTTTCGTCAATAAACGTTCGCTACTGTCTCCATCTCTGTCTCCGCTTTCTTCCCATGTTCAAGTTCACTTTTCACTCTATATTAATTAATCACTGAAAACACTAATTGTAAAGGTAAAAGGTAGGAAATTATAATTACGTCAATTTTATAGAAACGTTGCGAAGAGTAACGGCCGGTACTGCACGAGAACAGATAATGATGGAAAAATGGCGCGGGAACGCAGGGCCGTACTCGGCCGGAGTGGGGGGAAAAGTCAAAAAACATTCTTTTACTTTTCAGATTAGGTACTAATTGTCTTTAAAATATCTGTAATGGCCGGGAAATACGAACAGTACTACAAGTTAAAATTAATCGTGAGAATTGAGCAGCATAAGCTTAATTGCATTATTAATAGTCATATTTTGTTAATTTGGTGTGGTACCTCCATGTAAAACCTGTTTACTTTGTAGATTAGGAATGCTCCTTTTGACATACTATTGCAATATGTACCTAAGTGTTTCATTTTTTTATTATTTATCCTATTTTACTCCAAAAGTTTGAACGATCTCATCAAATAAGATACCTGCTATTTCATTTAAAAACTATGGGGGCCTATAGGTAGGTTCAATATTTAGTAAATACTACAGTTAACTTGGCGCAAATATTCAAGATCTCAATCATATTAACAGTTTTTACCCCAAACAATTTCTTCTTGTCCAGTTTTCAAACTGTCATTGTTGTACATCCTAAGTCTATGACTAATACCTACCAAAAATATAACCTGTTTTAATGATAATGAAATGTTTAATTGTTTTAACTGACACTAGATGGTGCCACAGGGTATGTATTTAATGACAAAATAAATCTTGTTATGAAATACCTACTCAGATAAGATAAACTTATTATTTAACGATAAATGCCTGATCGAAATACAAAAGGTGTTTGAAGTAAGAAAAATAATGGAATCAGTTTAGATAAAATCAAACGGCAATTGTGCAACACAATGTGCGATTTTTAATTTTATTTTTAGAATATAATCTAGCGAGTTCGTGGTCAAACATAAATCTATCTTGATTTTAAAAAATATCGCAACTAACTTAAGCCCGCGGATTTGAACACGTAGTATCAGGAAAAAGAACACCAGTACATCTCTCTAACCATCATCATCATCATAATCATCAGTCTGTAATTTCCCACTGCTGGGTAAAGTCCGCCTTTTGATGTTGCCATTTTCCTTAGATTTTCCATTATTTTATTCTTGTCCAGCTATTTCCCGCTATTCTTTCTATAAGAATAGTGGGTAACACGTTATGGAACAAACTAAGCTTGTACGACCTAGCCTGCGCCACCACTCAGCTACAGCCGTACGCCACCGGCCATCACCATGTCTTTTATCACCATCACTTTCATGATCAAGTTTCATGAAAGCCCGTTGAATCGTTACGGAGAGGAACTGTTATGGTTTTAATATAAGCTTATAAAGCTGCCTACAGTTTAACGATTTCAGCAGTTCATTTATTCCGTCTGTTCTTAGCTAAATTATTTCTTTACGCCATAAACAGGGCTCGCGCCATTACGTGCGCCATAAAATGATGGAGTTGCTCGTAACTCACACCGTGGGTATAGGTGTAGCACTTTTAGCTTAGACTAATAACCTTCTTGACTGCAAATATCTTGTACTCGGTCATCAATACGTTGCTTTAAAACGCATATTTTAATATATCTAGTTGGATGACATAGGTAGAGTGCTTATACAAAACAAGTGTATTAAAATATGATTATTAATTAATATTTACCAACACCCACACCACGGGTGGATCTGGCATACCCTAATGGATAAAAGTTCCTAAGTAAAATAAAGATTATAAAAAAAAATATTTTAATAACTGCAGCCCGTGGCTTTGCGCAGCTTTTCACACAGCTTATCACAATAAAAGTATCCTGTGTTATTTCCCAATGTACAGACTATCTACATTTCTAAGAACGTCAAAATCTTTTCAGCCATATTTTAGTCCTGAAAAGATTTATAACAGACGTACAGATAGACAGATTCTAAGTAGCGCTCAGTTAATAACAGAGTACCTTTTATAAAAAAGCTTCAGGGAGCACGCCCGGTTGTTGCCGTAACCTAGCTTGTCAAGATGGCTGCCTAAAAAAATGTAAACTCGTAGAAAATGCTGTTAGCTGTAAATCTACTTCTGTACGCGTTTTGTGCGTAAAGAATTAAATAAATAAACCAGGCCAGGCCTGCCTGCCACATGTGCGCTGGCTAGCTCATGCTTACGTCCGTCTAGTTCCACTCCATTGGTATTTTGATTTCATGGTATAGAGTAGGATGTAGTTCGGCGCGGGGAACTTGCAGGAACCTGATGGTGTTGTTGTATTTGTGAGAAAGTTATGGGATTTAGATGAGGTAATAAAACTCAAACTTGAAAGGATTTATTGTAAGTTTACAAGTTGATGATATTTATGGACAGAGAATAATAAAGCTTTTAAACAAATACCTTAAATACAACCAACATCTATAGTAGTTATAAAAGCTACGGAAAAAGTAATTCATACAATAATTGATTCCTTTTTTCGTGTATGAGTTTTCTATTATTATTATTATAGACTGTAGGGCGAACTCTGTGATTATTATCCTTATACCTTAGAATAATTTTATAGTCAGCGGCATTTTTTCCACAGAAACTTAGCAAATGTATATTACTTCTAAACCAATGTAGGAAAAACATTTTCTAAGAATATAAAAGATACTCTCAAACCACTATAAATGCCCTGGAACTACACTGAGAGTTGTTGTAACGAGGCGGAAACAGAATTGAGATAAGCAACTTGTCGTCACACTACATTATAGTGTAGGTAGTGACTACACTATAAAAATAGAAGCTAAAAACACCCACCGCGATGTTTTACTACTTTATTTGGTCGCACATACAAAGACCAAAGAAATTAAAGCGTGTAGTAATGCACGGGTAAAAAACAATTTCCTCCATGCCCTTAGGGCATCTAAGCAGAGCACAAAGAAAGGATTTCTCGCTCTATTTCGCTACTATACCATGAAGCTACAGTAAGGGACAACGGGACTACGGAATTTATAAACTATATGAATATATAATACGCAAAACCAGATGTAACCGCATCTTGGGGAGCTAAGGAGATTATGAATTTCATAATCGTTATATCCTCATTTTTGACATTCAAAGATGAAGTTCTTGTCTTTTAATATGCAAACACATTTTTTTATCGTTGTCACGTAAGGGTCCAGGTATGGCCATTTACCATCAGATCCCCTAACACGTGCGTGCTAACCGGGCAGATTACTCCTACCTAAATCAGGAGCCTATTACCATCTCTTTCTGACATAAAAAAGAGATAGAGACTGTTCTCTCTTTCTTTTTCTAACGTAATGTCAGTAACAGAAGGTTGGCTACAATACCGGCTGCGGCAAAAGATAAACAAAGAGACTTTGTTGAGACACTATTTAATATCAGCACATTGGTTAGTTAACACATGTAAAGGTAGGTAGGTAGGTACACTTCAAGTTTATGGCTAGTTCTTCATGTATGTTGCATAGTGAAAGACAAGAGAGAGAAAGAAAGATAAGGTTTGAATAAAACCAGTAGACCTCGCGAGCACTAACTTTTTTGCAACATGAATAACTATTAGTAGTCGCCTCAACAGCCGGAAGACGTCTACTGCTGAACACAGGCATACTTCCAAACGTCATTTTGGTTGGATGTTTACTATATGGCAGCTGGTGATTGCAGAAGGTTTTAATATACCTACCGAAGAGAATGCTGCTGCCTATTTTTTGGATATTTACCACTTAGCTGGCTTTCACGGCATCCACGGATAGAAATGGGGTGGTCCTACTCTCACACTACTGGGACCACACGGTATCATGTTACGTCTCGAACTCAGAACTTACGACCTTATAATATCTTTACCGATTCGATTTTTCTCATATTTGAAACACTGATTTAGAATCGAGGACCCAATGTTTCTGCTAAATATTATCAAAATTGGCCGGTAGATGGCGCCACAGGAAACTTCCCCCTTTTTGGGAGAAATACGTACGCCTGCAAAAAATGTCCAGTACTCGTAGAACCTGTATACCAAGTTTCATCAAGATTCGTTGAAAAATGCGGCGCGATGTGAGTACGTAAGTACATCCGGACAGACGAAAGCAAAAATGCAAGCAACAATACAGAACTGGGGGCGTAGTAACTGTAACGGTACTTCGTATTAAGCAACAAACAATAATTTTATGAAAATCGTAATTATGATATGATTTGTATTAACCAAAAATATCCAAAAGTTCCAGCTTAACTCGACTTCTTGGTTTAAGATTGATGATTTCATCTAAAACACGAGCCCCACACCCAAAGAGGATTTAAAGCAAAGACTATTATTTTATACCGGCAAATTTTAACGCTACGCAACGAGTCCACTCCCAGCAACAACAAACACAAACTTAAAAATACCGGCCAAGTGCGATTCGGACTTGCGCACGAACGGTTCCGTGCCATTCCATCTATAAAAACAAGCGAAAAATCACGTTTGTTGTATGGGAGCCCCCTTAAATATTTATTTTATTCTGTTTTTTTAGTATTTGTTGTTATAGCTGCAACAGAAATACATCATCTGTGAAAATTCCAACTGTCTAACTATCACGGTTCATGAGATACAGCCTGGTGATAAACGGACAGACAGACAGACGGACGGACGGACAGTGGAGCCTTAGTAATAGGGTCCGTTTTATCCTTTCGGTACGGAACCCTAAAAACAGAATAAAATAAATATTTAAGGGGGCATACAACAAACGTGATTTTATGCCTCGTTTTATAGATAATGGTGCGGAACCTTCCATGCGCGAGTCTGACTCGCACTTGGCCGGTTACATAATATCGCTAAGGATTCTTAGAGTTTCCACTTATTTCACATTTTGATGGTAAATAAAAGCAAAATGATTATGGAAAACTGCATGTATATCTTACTTTCATAGTTAATAGGTACGATTTCTTTTAAAACACGGTAAAGTGCATAACCAGGGAATGGGTCGCAGCGTTCCCCTCGGTCTTGATGATAATCAATCCTCACTGCGAATCACCAAGCCGCCTGCCAAGCGTGGTGATTATGGCAAACCCCCCCCCCCCCCCCCCCCCCCCCCTAATGACAAGCACAAATAAAAACGGCCCCCAGTCCCCGGCAGCTCTGCTATCCCGTGGCTACGGTAGCGGCCACGGTAACGGCAGGGCAAGGGGTGCGAAGAATCCCCGGCAGACGCCCGGCTACCAACCCCAACGACGACCCCTGGCCCTGGCAACACATAACGTGCGCACACTGAAGGCTGACGAAAGGATGGTCGAGCTAGAGGCGGAGATGGGTAAGTTACGCTGGGATGTAATGGGATTGTCAGAAGTCCGAAGACAGGGACAGGACACGATAATCCTAAATTCCGGTAACTTATTCTTCTACCGGGAGGGAGACCAACTCTCCCAAGGGGGTGTCGGGTTTCTCGTCCGCAAGTCTCTCGTCAACAACGTGGTCAAAGTCGACAGTGTGTCGGCCAGGGTAGCGTACCTGGTACTCCGAATAACCAAACGGTATTCGTTGAAGGTTATACAGGTATACGCGCCGACGTCGGCACACTCAGACGATGAAGTAGAAGCTATGTATGAGGACATATCCGAAGCCATGCATACTTCCGAAACATACTTCACCGTTGTGATGGGAGACTTCAATGCGAAGTTGGGCACAAGGAATAGCGATGAGCTGAGAGTGGGGCCATTTGGATACGGGCAGCGGAACCCTCGAGGACAGAGGCTGGCTGACTTCATGGAGAAGGAGGAACTCTTTATGATGAACTCCTTCTACGAGAAGCGGCCATCCAGGAAGTGGACGTGGATAAGTCCCGACGGTTCCACTAAAAATGAGATAGACTTTATCATGACGACCAAGAAGCACATATTCGATGATGTCTCTGTGATCAGCAAGGTGAAAACCGGTAGCGATCACCGTATTGTTAGAGGCACATTGAATATCAATGTTAAGCTCGAAAGGTCACGTCTGGTGAAGTCTACGCTCCGTCCAAATCCTGTCCAAATCCAAAACCCCGAAGGCTTTCAGCTGGAACTCCAAAATCGCTTCCAGTGCCTAGCCGACTGTAACACAGTGGACGAGCTAAACAACGGGTTGGTGGAAACTGTCCAAGCTGTTGGGTCGAAATTCTTTAAGACCCAACGCCGAAAGAAGACTCAAAAGCTCTCAGAAAAAACTCTTGAGCTAATGGCCGACCGGAGCGAAATGAAGCTGCAGTCTTCAGTTGATATGTCAGCCTACGGTGAACTCAATAGACGAATCTGGAGTTCCTTGCGACACGACTTGCGTGCTCTTAGTACTTCACGTATTGAGGCCGCAATTGAGCGGAACCAAGGCTCTAAAGTGTTCGCAAAGGATTCGTCTATTGGGCAACACCAAATGACAAAACTGAAGACCGAAAATGGTAGCGTCATTTCATCCAAGCCTGAGATTCTGAGAGAGATCGAGAACTTCTATGGACAGTTGTACACCTCGACACGTAAGCCCGCTACTAACACAGCTCAGGACATCAGAGCCAAGTTAGTCCGACACTATACCGAAGATATCCCGGACGTCAGCCTGTACGAGATTAGAATGGCCCTCAAACAGCTTAAAAACAACAAGGCACCAGGTGAAGATGGAATTACGACCGAACTTCTGAGAGCGGGTGGTAGACCGGTACTTTTAGTCCTCCAGAAGTTATTTAATTCTGTCATCCTTGAAGGTACAACGCCAGAGGCATGGCACAAGAGCGTGGTGGTGCTCTTCTTCAAAAAAGGCGATAACACCTTATTGAAGAACTATAGGCCCATCTCGCTCTTGAGTCATGTGTATAAGCTGTTTTCGAGAGTCATTACGAATCGTCTCGCACGCAGGTTTGATGAATTCCAGCCTCCCGAACAAGCCGGTTTCCGAAAAGGCTTTAGCACCATAGACCACATCCATACGCTGCGCCAGATTATACAGAAGACCGAAGAGTATAATCGGCCGTTATGCCTAGCGTTTGTGGACTATGAGAAAGCCTTCGATTCAATCGAGACTTGGGCGGTGCTGCAGTCCTTGCAGCGATGCCAAATTGACTATAGGTATATCGAAGTTTTGAAGTGTTTGTACAGTAAGGCCACTATGTCAGTCCGACTACAGGATCAGAGTACGGAACAAATTCCATTGCAAAGAGGCGTGAGACAGGGAGACGTTATTTCTCCGAAACTGTTCACAAACGCATTGGAGGATGTTTTCAAGCTCTTGGAGTGGAAAAGATCTGGCATCAACATAAATGGCGAGTACATCACTAACCTTCGTTTTGCCGATGATATAGTCATAATGGCGGAATCGCTCGAGGACCTTAGCACCATGCTCAACGACCTCAGTAGAGTCTCCCAGCAGGTTGGTCTTAAGATGAATATGGACAAGACAAAGATCATGTCTAATGCTCATGTTCCACCTATACCGGTAATTGTTGGGAACGATACTCTCGAAGTTGTCGACAAGTATGTCTACCTAGGACAGATTGTCCAATTAGGTAGGTCCAACTTCGACAAAGAGGTGGCGCGAAGAATCCAACTCGGCTGGGCAGCGTTCGGGAAGCTTCGTCCTATCTTTTCGTCCAAAATACCGCAGAGCCTGAAAACGAAAGTTTTCAATCAGTGTGTGTTGCCAGTGATGACTTATGGAACTGAGACATGGTCTCTTACTGTTGGCCTCATTAGTAAGCTCAAAGTCGCGCAGCGAGCTATGGAGCGAGCTATGCTCGGTGTTTCCCTGCGAGATAAGCTCCGGAACGAGGAGATCCGCAGGAGAACTAAAGTGACCGATATAGCTCTTAGAGTTAGTAAGTTGAAGTGGCAATGGGCGGGCCACATCGCTCGTAGAACTGACAACCGATGGGGAAGAAAGGTTCTCGAGTGGCGACCACGAACCGGAAGACGCAGCGTGGGCCGGCCCCCCACTCGGTGGACCGAAGACCTGGTGAAAGCCGCGGGGAGCCGATGGATGCAGGAGGCGAGCAGCCGCTCAAGGTGGCGTGCTCTGGGGGAGGCCTATGTTCAGCAGTGGACGTCTTCAGGCTGTTAATGATGATGATGATGAAAGTGCATAATATCACAAAAACCGGAGGTACTTTCCGGCTATGATAAACAATGGGTTTCAGAACAAGAGGCATAGCTAGAACTTGTATAGCGTTGTCCTTTTCTTAGCGTCGCAATAGTGGACAGAGGAGGAGACAATTGTCGTTCATTCTTCACGATTCAAATGCGATTGTGAACTATTACGCTCACGGTACGGAAACGAGCGAGCCAGTTTAGGTACCTAAACTGCACTGCCTCGCAATTGGACCGCTAAAGTTGACAGTACGCCCCCAGGTCCTGGATCACGGAGTTGTTTTCAGAGCTGAACTGACCCAGATAGTAATTTTGGTTGATATACTATAGGTACACATACGAGATTCATCGTCAGTTTGGAGCCGCTTTTCCTTCTCTATTTCTTCTCTAACTAATTTATAATACAGTATGTCCCGTGCTTGTTAATAAAGCTACAGTTCAGTTAAGTTGCGAAGCTATACATTACATACCGGCTGTCTGTTAGGACACTGTGAACTCTGTAAGCTCTGTAACTACAAGCGGAAACTATTTAAGGTTTTCTTTTATATTTATAATCATAATTTATTAGCTTCTAAGCAGCTGTTAGTTTTCCATGTAAAATAATAAATTTAAAAAAATAAAAATAAAAATTCTTACATTGTTCGGCATTCCCATTAGTTTCTTAATATTAAAAAGTTCCATGAACCAATCATATTCAAATAATGAAATGCTGGTGCTGCCATCTGATGGAGTTCCAAAGATAAAAAGTGTAGAGTACCAGTACATAATTACAGTTGAATGAAGTTATATGAAATGCAAAGAGGTTGAACGGTGGATGATGATGAGATGAGATAAGGGAACCCTACAAATTAAGTTTACTAGGTGGTAGGACTTTTCTGCAAAGTTCGTCTAGTTAGGTACCACCGCTTTGCCAGTTATTCTGCCGCCAAGCAGTAGTGTGCAAGCACTACTGCGTTCCGGTTTGAAGGGCATTGTAGCTAGTGAAATTACTGGGCAAATGAGACTTTATGATCTGATCACTCAGTCTAGTAATCTGATTACTAGACTGTGTGATGTCTCAGGATGACGTGCGCAGTGCAGTGTCGCGCGAAACTATTGTTTTAAAGTTCCGGGTGACACTGCAACTGTTATGGGCGGCCGTGTCACTTAACATCAGGTGAACGACTAGCTCGTCACGTCATTCAATCACATAAAAAAAAATAAAAAAAAAGTTAGTCGTTACCTTGATATTAAGCGCTGCATGGTTACGTTTCCCACAAGAACTTTAAATAAGCAAGTTATGCCTGATATACTCTTGATTATCATGCTCATTAGTTTGCTAGCTTTGGTCACAATGGTGCTCTTTGAACCGGAATGTATAACACACCTAATAAATATTATTAATTCTTAATAGTAAACTTACATTTAGAAATCTAGGTTCGTTAAAAACATACTTTTATCACTAGTCTGCGATGAAGTTGTGCGTGAATATTTAGGTACACTATTCCTAAGGACTATTCTAGGTATTTTTTAGTATCTGAAACATCCTTACTGGCGTGCGTGTGTATAGTGCCCTGCTTTGTTTTACGTTTGTCGGACTGTTGACGTATTGCGCGCGCCTCTCTCTCCCGCGGGATGGATAAAAGAAGACTGTCAAGTACCTACTGTTGAATAGTCAAAGACGGCACTTTGTACACAAGTGTAGGTTGTAAATATATCTAACTCTTATAGATACTTTGAAAGCTTATTTATGTTATCGTGTAGATATAACAATGCTATTTACGTAATAGCAAAGGCGAAATCAAAGTCATATAATTTATTGCAAATAGGCTATTTTTATGCCGTGTGATACTGGTGTAAGAATAGTACCACCCCATCTCTTCCCGTGGGTGCCGTAAGAGCCGGCTAAGGGAAAATCCAGGGAACGGGAAGCAGCATTCTCCTCGGTAGGTACATTAAAATCTTCTGCGATCACAAAGACGCCTGTAAAGTGTAGGTAGTCTAGGTAGTGATTGATGGCTGAATCAGGTAAGGCCAAATAGCCAAACCCATAGCGATGCCTCACTAGAGATCACATTAGAAAAATTGACAACAGGCGAGTCGTGGCGTGAATTTCTAGAAACATCGATGTTTTTTTCTACGAAATGTTTAATAATTTTTCGATAAAAGAGGTGATACTTACTTATGTGGTTCTGAAACAACGATAGGATTTGTATAGGATTCATTTTATTCAGAATTATTGGTGTCATCGCAAAATTGGTTGGTGTCATTGGCACCGTTGCTTTTAATAATGATCATGAACTTGATTTCATAACTCAATGCACATTCATTTGATCAGACGATCGATAAGATATCTACAATTACAGCTATAAGGCTTAAATTATCACGACGTTAGTAACGAGATAACGGCCGTTACCGAATCGAACGAAATTGTAACGGCGATAAACGAAATAATCTAGATCGCGTTAATCTCCGATCAGGGCCTTTACAAGACTATATAAAGCATTTTCACCGAATTCTTTTGTTATTCTAGTCATTAGAGTTTCTGGAAACTGTCAAAATGGTGTCTGATTTTAGAAAGAAGAAACTTCTCCACGTCTTCAACGCTTTTATTGACACGGACAGAAGCGGTTCTGTCGAGAAGAAGGACTTTGAAGATGCTGTGGAGAATATTTCCAAGCTCCGAGGATGGAAGGTCGGAGATGCCCAGTACAAAGAAGCTAAGGAAACCCTGCTGAAGATCTGGGATGGTCTTCAAAGTGGCGCTGACGCTGACAACGACGGTGTAGTGACTCAAGACGAGTGGATCACTCTCTGGGACAACTTCGCCAAGAATCCAGCGTCAGTTCAGGAATGGCAGAACCTGTACTGCAAGTTTATTTTCCAATTGGAAGACGCCAGCAACGATGGAGCTATTGATGTCGATGAATTCGCGTCTGTATACGTTTCATTTGGCCTTGATAAAGAAGAGTCTATCGAGGCGTTCCATAAGATAGCTAAAGGTAAGTCTACAGTCTCCTGGCCGGAGTTCCAGGAGCTATGGAGGGAGTACTTCACGACCGAAGTCCAGGATGCGCCGGGAAACTTCATCTTCGGGTGTTATATCTGCAGCCTGTCGAAACATTCTCACTCGCACTCACATTAGATGGGTTGGAAGATCCAGGATTATAGTAACAATAGAGACATGTTAAGTGTTGAAAAAGGAAGGAAATGTTGACATTTGTAATATGATGGCCACTTCATTCAGTCAGCGGCAGGTTCCTGGAGCTCTGTAGATTTCAAAGAATTCAATTACCAAAACCATTTGTAATGGTTAAATAATAATTGGTCTTCATCATCATCATCACCTGCAGGCTGATGATGATGATAGCCAATACAATAACTGTTGCACATTCAAACGGTTAAATAAAGTGGTTTCCAATGAAACAATTATTCCAGTTCTATTTATTATTCCTTGATTAAGAATCGCATTTCCCATGTATAGCATCTTTACATATGTTTGTTTCCTTTTCATTATGTATAAATGTATACCTCTTTTTTACTAGCCGAAGAGATGAGTGTGCGATAGTACGATATTTTTCCCTTTCGTTTTTCTCGGGAGTGAAGAAACAAGGCTTTAATCTCAGGTGGGATTGACTAGTACCTCATGTAATGTGGTACATAATTATGGTAGTTTTTTATATTAAAATCTAAAACCTATATCTCTGCTATTTTTGTGACACCGAAATTAAATGTGTAACTTTTTGAACGGTAATGAATGACATGATGAGCTAATCATTTACCTGATGTTAAGTGACATGGCCGCCCATAACAGTTTCAGTGTCACTCGGAACCCTAAAATATTGAGTTTCGTTCGCGGTAGTTTCGGGTGACACTGCACTACGCACGTCATCCTGAGACATCACACAGTCACACAATAAGATTTCTAGACTGCGAGATCAGATCATAAAGTCTCATTTGCCCAGTAATTTCACTAGCTACAGTGCCCTTCAAACTGGAATACAGTAATGCTTGCACACTACTGCTTGGCGGCAGAATAACAGGCAAAGCCGTGGTACCTACCTAGACGAACTTTGCAGAAAAGTCCTACCATCTAGTAGAACTGAGTGTGAATCGAATGCGATCGAAGCGGTTTATGTTATTGAATAACAACACTGGCAGGATACTCTCTCATCAGAAACAAATGAAAGATATTCCCCAAACTTGAAATAATGTAGTGATCGTGTCGTAAGCGTTACCTATACTAGTTAGTGTGTATTCATTTGGCCCATAATTCGTAAAATAGGCCGAGTTATTCCGTTCTATGGGACGAGGTATCTGTATTAGTATATTCTATAATCTGTGGTTTGGTCGCCAGAAGCTAGTGGGTATGACAGGGT
Organism: Ennomos quercinarius; assembly: GCA_910589525.2. Lineage (NCBI taxonomy): Eukaryota > Metazoa > Arthropoda > Insecta > Lepidoptera > Geometridae > Ennomos > Ennomos quercinarius. The sequence goes on from OU342503.1 coordinate 16,345,149, forward strand.
AACCGTGGCATACTGCGGTATCCTCCAACAACTTTTATTATAGTACAACCAACATCAAAATATTATACCCGATGCTACAACAATCAGAACTAGTTATGCTAACCGTATACATGAATAGATAAAGTACTCTAGCTAATGTAGTTTCTACTGATTGTGCTAGTTTAAAGTACCTAAATATTGTGGTATACCTAACCCAATATAATTATGTCGCTATAGATATTAGACCAGACGTTTTTACAAGTGCCTAATACGCTTAAGTACATTCTAGAAGTGACTTTCACTATCGCTATAATCCGGCTCTATATACATTTTAGATAAGACCGCTTACGCAAATATAATTTTAATCTGTCATCCCGTTCCTATCAGGAGATGGCAGTTAGGATTACTGGCGGGTGCACTGTGGGTGTTACATTTAAAAGTGGGTGCACAAATTATATTTTTTTATATGGGAATGAATAACTTAACGAGCTAGTCGTTCACCTGATGTTAAGTGACACGGCCGCCTATAACAGTTGCAGTGACACTCGGAACTTCTGAATATAATAACGTTTCGGGTGACACTGCACTGCGCACGTCATCCTGAGACATCACACAGTCTAGTAATCAGATTATAAATCAGGTCACAAAGTCTCACTTGCCCAGTAATTTCACTAGCTACAATGCCCTTCAAACCGGAACACAGTAGTGCTTGCACACTACTGCTTGGCCGCAGAATAACTGGCAAAGCGATGGTACCTACCTAGACGAACTTTGCAGAAAAGTCCTCATCATCATCATCAACAGCCTGAAGACGTCCACTGCTGAACATAGGCCTCCCCCAGAGCACGCCACCTTGAGCGGCTGCTCGCCTCCTGCATCCATCGGCTCCCCGCGGCTTTCACCAGGTCGTCGGTCCACCGAGTGGGGGGCCGGCCTACGCTGCGTCTTCCGGTTCGTGGTCGCCACTCGAGAACCTTTCTTCCCCATCGGTTGTCAGTTCTACGAGCGATGTGGCCTGCCCATTGCCACTTCAACTTACTAACTCTAAGAGCTATATCGGTCACTTTAGTTCTCCTGCGGATCTCCTCGTTCCGGAGCTTATCTCGCAGGGAAACACCGAGCATAGCTCGCTCCATAGCTCGCTGCGCGACTTTGAGCTTACTAATGAGGCCAACAGTAAGAGACCATGTCTCAGTTCCATAAGTCATCACTGGCAACACACACTGATTGAAAACTTTCGTTTTCAGGCTCTGCGGTATTTTGGACGAAAAGATAGGACGAAGCTTCCCGAACGCTGCCCAGCCGAGTTGGATTCTTCGCGCCACCTCTTTGTCGAAGTTGGACCTACCTAATTGGACAATCTGTCCTAGGTTTTTTTTTTTTTTTTTTTTTTTTATGTGATTGAATGACGTGACGAGCTAGTCGTTCACCTGATGTTAAGTGACACGGTAGACATACTTGTCGACAACTTCGAGAGTATCGTTCCCAACAATTACCGGTATAGGTGGAACATGAGCATTAGACATGATCTTTGTCTTGTCCATATTCATCTTAAGACCAACCTGCTGGGAGACTCTACTGAGGTCGTTGAGCATGGTGCTAAGGTCCTCGAGCGATTCCGCCATTATGACTATATCATCGGCAAAACGAAGGTTAGTGATGTACTCGCCATTTATGTTGATGCCAGATCTTTTCCACTCCAAGAGCTTGAAAACATCCTCCAATGCGTTTGTGAACAGTTTCGGAGAAATAACGTCTCCCTGTCTCACGCCTCTTTGCAATGGAATTTGTTCCGTACTCTGGTCCTGTAGTCGGACTGACATAGTGGCCTTACTGTACAAACACTTCAAAACTTCGATATACCTATAGTCAATTTGGCATCGCTGCAAGGACTGCAGCACCGCCCAAGTCTCGATTGAATCGAAGGCTTTCTCATAGTCCACAAACGCTAGGCATAACGGCCGATTATACTCTTCGGTCTTCTGTATAATCTGGCGCAGCGTATGGATGTGGTCTATGGTGCTAAAGCCTTTTCGGAAACCGGCTTGTTCGGGAGGCTGGAATTCATCAAACCTGCGTGCGAGACGATTCGTAATGACTCTCGAAAACAGCTTATACACATGACTCAAGAGCGAGATGGGCCTATAGTTCTTCAATAAGGTGTTATCGCCTTTTTTGAAGAAGAGCACCACCACGCTCTTGTGCCATGCCTCTGGCGTTGTACCTTCAAGGATGACAGAATTAAATAACTTCTGGAGGACTAAAAGTACCGGTCTACCACCCGCTCTCAGAAGTTCAGTCGTAATTCCATCTTCACCTGGTGCCTTGTTGTTTTTAAGCTGTTTGAGGGCCATTCTAATCTCGTACAGGCTGACGTCCGGGATATCTTCGGTATAGTGTCGGACTAACTTGGCTCTGATGTCCTGAGCTGTGTTAGTAGCGGGCTTACGTGTCGAGGTGTATAACTGTCCATAGAAGTTCTCGATCTCTCTCAGAATCTCAGGCTTGGATGAAATGATGCTACCATTTTCGGTCTTCAGTTTTGTCATTTGGTGTTGCCCAATAGACGAATCCTTTGCGAACACTTTAGAGCCTTGGTTCCGCTCAATTGCGGCCTCAATACGTGAAGTACTAAGAGCACGCAAGTCGTGTCGCAAGGAACTCCAGATTCGTCTATTGAGTTCACCGTAGGCTGACATATCAACTGAAGACTGCAGCTTCATTTCGCTCCGGTCGGCTCAAGAGTTTTTTCTGAGAGCTTTTGAGTCTTCTTTCGGCGTTGGGTCTTAAAGAATTTCGATCCAACAGCTTGGACAGTTTCCACCAACCCGTCGTTTAGCTCGTCCACTGTGTTACAGTCGGCTAGGCACTGGAAGCGATTTTGGAGTTCCAGCTGAAAGCCTTCGGGGTTTTGGATTTGGACAGGATTTGGACGGAGCGTAGACTTCACCAGACGTGACCTTTCGAGCTTAACATTGATATTCAATGTGCCTCTAACAATACGGTGATCGCTACCGGTTTTCACCTTGCTGATCACAGAGACATCATCGAATATGTGCTTCTTGGTCGTCATGATGAAGTCTATCTCATTTTTAGTGGAACCGTCGGGACTTATCCACGTCCACTTCCTGGATGGCCGCTTCTCGTAGAAGGAGTTCATCATAAAGAGTCCCTCCTTCTCCATGAAGTCAGCCAGCCTCTGTCCTCGAGGGTTCCGCTGCCCGTATCCAAATGGCCCCACTCTCAGCTCATCGCTATTCCTTGTGCCCAACTTCGCATTGAAGTCTCCCATCACAACGGTGAAGTATGTTTCGGAAGTATGCATGGCTTCGGATATGTCCTCATACATAGCTTCTACTTCATCGTCTGAGTGTGCCGATGTCGGCGCGTATACCTGTATAACCTTCAACGAATACCGTTTGGTTATTCGGAGTACCAGGTACGCTACCCTGGCCGACACACTGTCGACTTTGACCACGTTGTTGACGAGAGACTTGCGGACGAGAAACCCGACACCCCCTTGGGAGAGTTGGTCTCCCTCCCGGTAGAAGAATAAGTTACCGGAATTTAGGATTATCGCGTCCTGTCCCTGTCTTCGGACTTCTGACAATCCCATTACATCCCAGCGTAACTTACCCATCTCCGCCTCTAGCTCGACCATCCTTTCGTCAGCCTTCAGTGTGCGCACGTTATGTGTTGCCAGGGCCAGGGGTCGTCGTTGGGGTTGGTAGCCGGGCGTCTGCCGGGGATTCTTCGCACCCCTTGCCCTGCCGTTACCGTGGCCGCTACCGTAGCCACGGGATAGCAGAGCTGCCGGGGACTGGGGGCCGTTTTTATTTGTGCTTGTCATTAGGGGGGGGGGTTTGCCATAATCACCACGCTTGGCAGGCGGCTTGGTGATCGCAGTAGGTGAAGATTGATTGCCACCAAGACCGAGGGGAACGCTGCGACCCATTTCCTGGATATTCCCTTAGCCGCCTTCTACGGCACCCACGGGAAGAGATGGGGTGGTCCTATTCGTAACCGGGACCACACGGGACGAAAGACGGGAGAAAAGTCCTACCACCTAGTAATCCAATAAAGTCAAATATCTGAGTTAAATAAAAGCCAAGTATCCTTGCATGTGTTAATCAAGCGCATGAACTATCTTTGTTCTCAATTTCATTTAAACCGGTTTTAAACGACAACATGAACCATGCTTTTACACAGATATTATAATAGTTAGGTATGTAGAATGAATTAACAAATACAAACGGGATGAACCGTAATAAATTATTATGATAATGTACTACCAACTTTATTTTTTTTAACTTGAACATAACTCTTTATGTAAACCATTTCTTTTTCGGATGATAGATTATGGTTTTGCCTGTAAACTCTACGTTCATAAACGTTGTTTTATTACATTCCGTATCTAATGAGTTATAAAATAATGAAAAATAAGACTTTTTTCTATACTTTTAAAGATTTAGAAGCCCCGTCGGAGTCCCGAAAAATCTTTGATAGTGGAGTTTGGCATATGAGCCGCGCGCGTCTCTCCGCCCCTCGCCATTAGAGTGCTCTTTTATCGCATTAGGGAGCTCAGATGTGGGCATGTAGGGATATCCAATCTGGAGATAACACTCTTCAAGGTAACTGTGCTGGGCTGAATATTTCAACAGTTTACTGTGGTTTTCTCTGTCACCTTTCATCCCTAAAATTAGTAGGGATCCTTACCACTACAAATTTTTGTTAAAACAAAACTGTCTTTCAATTTGTCTTTTAAGGCCACGGCTGAGCCAATTTGGATTAAATTACGTAACTTGTTGATACTCTTTGATCTTCTATACTCCACGCTCCACAAAGTTTAACTAGAAGATTCTACTTAGCATTAAGTCCGCTTATGTTTGTGTGCAATAAAGTATTTTCTATCTATCTATCCCGGAAAGTTTGTGGGAAAATGGGTACAAAGTTGGTTGATCTACGGGGCTCTTCAGTCAAAATCAAATAATTTATTACTGTAGGCTATTTTTAGCATTTTTTCTATTAAGGAATAGTTATTATTTGGAAATCATTTTAGCAGACTGTTTACACTTGCGCACTTGTTATTAGCAATATAGGTATGTACATATATATAGCAGGTATTTATCAAAATGATATCGAGGCTCATTTTGTATTTTATTGCAATTATTATTGCGATAAGTTGAGAAATTCTGATTGGTTAAGATTGTGAACATAAACTTTAAAAATAAATTGCGCCTACATTAGTCAGAAACAATCGCCAAAGCAAATTTTTCATATCAAATGGTGATAAGATTACATATCTGTTTATAAATAGATAAAAACAAAATAAAGTGTGTTTACACTCAATTAAATAAAGAAATTATAATAGGTGAATTATAATAATGATTGTTTACGTCGGTAACACACTGAGCATTTCTTTATAATACAAACATTATTGTCTAAAAATCTACAATTTTAAAGAAACTTTCAAGGAGTTTTACTCTAAATAATTATCAAAAATATTTCAAAAACGACTAATATTTATTTACAAATAGAAAACAACTGGATACTTATAATAATAAAAATAACTTAGTACTTGTGCCTAACTATGGGGAAGAAAGGCTCTTGCATGGCGACCACGAACCGGAAGACCCCTAGGCAGTGTAGGCCCCTACTAGGTGGACCGACGATCTGGTCAAAACCGCGGGGAGTGGATGGATGTAGGGAGCGAGCAGCCGCTCAAAGTAGCGCTCTGTGGGGGAGGCCTTTATGCAGCAGTGGACGTCTTCAGCCTGTTGATGATCACGACATACCTAACGAATTATTTATCTCTCGGAAAATTATTCTTGGAGACTGGGACCACGCAACAATTTAAATAATCAAAAAAATTACAAATGCATGAGTGTATACTTTCTTGTTGCTTCTTTATAAAGTTCGTATTATACATCAGGTACCGCCGCTTTGCCCGTTATTCTGCCGCCAAGCAGTAGTGTGCAAGGACTACTGTGTTCCAATTGGAAGGGCATTGTAGCTAGTGAAATTACTGGGCAAATAAGACTTTATGATCTGATCACACAGTCTAGTAATGTTATTACTAAGACTGCACTAATGTCTCAGGATAACAGTAGAAAATAGAACTTCTATTTACACACGATTACTGCAAAAAGGAGAGCTATCTTTCTAATACATTATTAGAAAACTTTGTACATTTGCTACATGGAACATGAATTTAAATTAATATTTATGATTTTTTCCTGCAGATTAATATGTAAGCAGAATTTCAATCACGAATGGGATTTGAACCCTAAAGCCGAGATATGCTTTTTGTTAAGCTACCGTGACAAGTGATCTCATGTGCAAATTCATCCTGAATTTATCGTGACTGCGGGTTCAAATCCCGTTCGTGATTCAAATTTATCCTTTACAAATCAATCTATTAATTTAAATTGTTCTAATTTTGTCTTTGAAAGGGCTAAAAATAGCTTGTTACTGGGCCTTATGAATTGGTTCGCAAATATACCGCATCTGCATGGTCACACCCCCTGGCGGCGGGCGCGCGGGACTCCCGGCCGGATGGTGTGAGCGATGCGCGCCATCCCTTTACTGATGTTCGCCGCCTCCGACACCACCTACACACTACACGGTATTCAATAATCCAACCAATAAATCCAAGCTCAAACACCGACACCGATCACTCAAACTTACATGACACCGAACCAACACTTTTATCATAGATGTTAATAAAAGATTGGAGAAAAATAAGTCAATACTCATGAAAGTAGTGTACACAAATTGTGTGTTATCTACGTTGGAAGTTATCTATGTATTTCCAGTTTTTTTTATGGCTGACTAGGCTAGCGTTTGACCACAATCTCACCTGATGGGAAGCGATGATGCGGTCGAAGGTGTAGCACGCTTGTGTGTAGTAATAATACCCTATATATTGTCTAGTAGTAATCCTCTTGGCTTGAGCAGCCCCGGGGGCTGACTCTACAATAAATAAATAAAATATGTAGAGCAATGCACATCACAAGTTGCGCGCATGCGTAGAACGCGCCTTATCCAATATGTAGAGCAATCCAGTTTTTGACTAAGCGAAGTAATATTTATGTATGTGTAAGTGAGGTAAAAAGGTGGAAGACCCCCTTTTATCTCCCGACTAAACAGATGGGTGTTATAAGTTTAACGTGTGTTCTGTGTGTCGTCTGTAGCATCGTAGCTACTAAATGGCTAATGATAAGCCAATTTTTATTTTTATTTACGTTTGAACGGACATCAAACTTGATCAAGAGTTCTTATTAGCTGGGTATAGGTTCTTCAGTGGCGACCACGAACCGGAAGACGCAGCGTAGGTCGGCCCTTGCAGGAGGCAAGCAGTCACTCAAAGTGGCGGGCTATGTTCAGCAGTGGACGTCTTCGAGCTGTTGGTGTGTGTTCAAAAATAAGGTGGTCTCGTATATTTACGTATCTATTACAATTTAGTAAGCACCTACACCGTAAGTATTTATAAGGCTATATAGATAGAAACGGTAGATCAAGACCGTCACCATCACTCTGATGGTGACGGTCTTGATCTTAGAGGAAGCGTTATATTTGTTGGATATACAAACTTATTTGTATATCAAACTATGTAAATTTTAATTTAAAAAGAACATAGCGTTCTATGAAAGGCTTGTTTACATAGTTACCGAGTAGTTACGAAAAACTTGTGTAGCCGATCTTGAAGATGTTTTGCTATAAATAAATATTATCTCTTATACTCTCTATACACGCTGTTTCCACTGCTGCAGACCCTGCTCCCCCCCTTACAATATTTCTATGACCTTGATATTATTACACGTGTAAATAAACTGCTTCTTAAACCACTGTGACGCGGAGTGATAGCCGACATTGGAGAGTTACTATAATTATATTATGTACGTGTGACGTTTGATTTTATATCTCCGAGCAAATAGTAACAATATGCCACCGTCTACTTACTTATATAAAATATTTTTAACAGGGTCATTAATTCTCCTGAAACTTGTTAGCACATAAATCATAATTATCACGTAATCAAACATAATTACACACATCAAAAAAGTCTAAGCAACATGCATGATATTACAAATTCACCATTTATATTAATTAATTTCTAAGTATTTACTGACTCAAAGTGCGTAGGTAAGTAAACTTTTTTGTTAATGATGACATACTGCCTGGTTGTAAAAAAAAATCGATTATGTTTTGATTTTTCATAAAATTCAAATGACTGCGAATTTGTTTGAATTTAAGTGCGTTTTAATTGACACGTTTATTCATGATTTTATAATTTTACCAACCATTTAAATAAAGTTAGCGACAAAATTAAATCGTTAGATATTCTTCACGTCATGGAGCGACGTCATTTGACGGCAGATGAAATGCAAAGAGCTGTAGGGATGTTGCAAGCGGGAAGTAATCAATCTCAGGTATCTCGACATTTTGGCATTCATAGAAGTGTTATTTGTCGTCTTTGGCAGCGCTACAATAATACAGGGGAACCCGCTGAACAGCACCCAGGCCGTAGAAGGAGTACAACCACTCGGCAAGACCTACATACAACTGACTGCAAGACGCCAGCCGATGTTAACCGCTCGAGAGCAAAGTTTGAGGTTACAAAATTCAAGCGGTGTTGATGTAAGTCCCCAAACTGTGCAAAATCGACTGCATGAGTACGGCCTACTAGCTCGACGCCCAATCAGGTGCCCACCGATACGTCACGGGAATCGCGCTCGTTTAAATGAATGGTGTAGAGAACGCATAACATGGACCCAGGAACAATGGGATAAAATTATGTTTTCCGATGAGTCGCGATTCGGGCTTAGGCCTGATACAAGAAGGGTGCGAGCGTACCGTCAGCCCGGAAATACTGAAAGGCTCAGGTGCGTTCAGGAAGTTTATCCATACAGCGGCTCAACAGTTATGGTATGGGCGGGTATTATGAAGAACAGGCGAACTGAGCTCGTTTTAGTAAATGGAAACATGAACGCTGAAAATTGCGTTGAGGATATTCTTAAACCTTATGTCCATCCATTTGCACAAACCTTTGGCTCCGATTTTACGTTAATGCATGACAATGCGCGTTCACATACAGCTCGGCGAACCAGTGAATACTTGGCAACGGAGAACATCCGGGTATTGCCCTGGCCTGCACAATCGCTAGACCTCAACCCCATCGAGCACGCATGGGACATGCTCCAGAGACGTGTTTTGAAGGACATGGACGGTATACTTGGACTGCCAAAGACGACAAATAACACTTCTATGAATGCCAAAATGTCGAGATACCTGAGATTGATTACTTCCCGCTTGCAACATCCCTACAGCTCTTTGCATTTCATCTGCCGTCAAATGACGTCGCTCCGTGATGTGAAGAATATCTAACGATTCAATTTTGCCGCTAAGTTTATTTAAATGATTGGTAAAATTATAAAATCATGAATACACGTGTCAATTAGAACGCACTTAAATTCAAACAAATTCGCAGTCATTTGAATTTTATGAATAACAAAACATAATCGGATTTTTTTTACAACCAGCCAGTATGTCATCATTAACAAAAAAGTTTACTTACCTACGCACTTTGAGTGAGTAAATACTTAGAAATTAATTAATATAAATGGTAAATTTGTAATATCATGCATGTTGCTTAGACTTTTTTGATGTGTGTATTTAGTTTTACAACTCTAATAATTTAACAATTTGAGTTATTATATTCTATACAAGGCAAATGAAGCGTGGTGATTATGGCAAATCCTCCAAGCTATCTAGCTAGCTATGGCTTATCTATGATAAGCGTCCAAAGTGGCGTTTTATGGAGGAGACCTGTGCTCAGCGGTAGACGTCTTCCAGATGATGATGTGATATGTGTATTCATGGTTTTTTTGGTTTTCAAACAATAACCAAAAAGAAGAAGATTGAAAAAATATTTTGTAATAATTACCTACGTGTTCCAATTAACTGGTCGAAAGTTGACGTTTTGATTACTTATAACAATTTAAATTTGCACCGAGCATTCGTGTTAATGCCAAACACGCAAAACAAAATTTTATAACTATTTGCATTGAATATAGTGTAAAATGTTGTCAGTTTGTTTGCTAATAAGATAGGTATTTGTTTGGTTGTGGCTTTCACTTCAAAACTGCTCGTTCGATATGGATGAAAATAATATATTCCTCGCAGATTGCTTACACTACCCAGTTCGACCATAGGACTTGGATCCTTTATCGTGGACAATTAAGATGTTCACAAAGTACGTCCATTTCCGAGGGAAAAAATGTAAAATGTGGGAGAGCCCGCGGAACGTTACTAAATAGATACCCCAAGGATTAGCCATAACACAAAAAACTGATAAGGTATATTTTATCTATTTTTACAAAACTTATAACAAATAGTAATTAGCGTGTCCTTCCTCTGCATTGCAGCAAGATAGCAACAGCTCGCACGTCAAAACGGTAAACCTCCACGCACATTGTGAAATAAATCACAACAAGTATCACGCAGTCACGCAACTTTTATTTGTATGAGAGAAAGCATCAAATTTTAAACAGAACACACTACATATTACAAACCGTAGATACGATCCTAATAGCGATGGTGGCCGAGCGGTAGCATGTATGCGCTTCGTAATCTTACGGCACCAGGTTCGATCCTCGGCCCTGCACCAATGACTTATCTAGTAAGTTATGTGCAGTTTTCGATGCCATCGCTCCGTGCCTCGGAGAGCACGTTAAGCCGTCGGTCCTGGTTGTCATAAGAACATCTATGGCAATCGTTACGGGCAGTCAGAAGCCTGATAAATTCCGACGCCTGATCTAACTACCCCTGTTACTGGTTCCTTATGGGTTGCGAGGTCAGATGGCAGTCGCTCGTGTAATTCTAGTAGCTTGCTGCTACAGGTGGGATTGGGAGCCGACCCCAATAACAAATGGGAAAAAGGCAAAGAGGATGATGATGAGATACGATCTTAATAAATACAAAACTAAAATCTTTTGAAAATGAATCAGTCTCTATGAGTTATTATAACAATTTTATTTGTCTGAAAGATTAAGGGCATTTTGCGATTTAAACATTTTACCACGGAAACTCAAGATTAACCGCGAAAATAGTATCCCATGTTTAGCCCAGTAATATACCTAAGCAATACATAGTAATGCAAAATTTAATCCAAATCGCTTCAGCCTATTTACCATGACAGCCACACAACAAAACAAATAAACATTATATACAAGCAGGTCACGTTTTACTACTTGTTTTATCTATCGCAGTGATAGGAATCCAGCACCGCAACAGTCATAAGATGTATGCGTGTTAAATTCACGTCCTGTCCTAAGTAGTAATCAGGGCTCCTTACAATTACATAATATGACTGTAACACAGCAGCAATGAATGAACAGAACGACCTCCGATGGTTGAATACCCGTGTAATATACGTCGACTAATTTCCTAGTGTGTGTGGGAGGCAAATGATAACAGCTATCTTTGAATGCAGTATCATTATGATATAAAAGAACCACAATCAAACATTCAATCACAGTCCGTAACAGTAATATACAAAATGGTGTCTGATTTTAGAAAGAAGAAGCTCCTCCACGTTTTCAACGTGTTCTTTGACACCAACGCCAGCGGATCCATCGACAAGAAGGACTTTGACTTGGCTATCGAAAGGATATCGAAGCTGCGAGGATGGAAAGCTGGAGACGCCCAGTACACCGTGCTCGAAGAAACTCTGAATATCATCTGGAACGGCCTCCAAAGCCGCGCCGACGCTGACAACGACGGCTCAGTATCTCAAGACGAGTGGATCTCGATGTGGGATGACTACGCCAGGAACCCGTCCTCTGCCAGTGACTGGCAGACCTTGTACTGCAAGTTCATATTCCAGCTTGAAGACTCCAGCCTGGATGGATCCATCGACAGCGAGGAATTCTCTGCTGTGTACGCGTCTTTCGGTTTGAATAAGGCTGAGGCGGTATCCGCCTTCCAGAAAATGTCCAAGGGCAAGACTTCGGTCTCGTGGCCAGAGTTCCAAGAACTGTGGAAGGAGTATTTCTCATCGGAAGATGTTAACGCACCAGGAAACTACATCTTTGGCAAGACTAGCTTCTAAATACTGACTCGAGTGTTGATTCGTAGCTGTAAGTGATCTGATAAGACTTGATTTGGAATGGCTGTATGTATTTTGAAATTGTTATGTTTATTTTAAATAAATTATTTTATTCTTATGTTCTTCATTTATCGTTCGTTCTAAAATAAACATACTTTTCATCAATTTCAGATTGCTGCAACAAAAGTAGGGATTAGTCAAAAACAAGGATAGAAGTTCAACCTACCACTTCTGTAAAGTGCATCGTGTCCCTAAAACAATTGAATTTATTTGTAATACCATTACATGGCGGTGAATACCTTCAAACCCATGTGATATAAAGTGTTTAATGAAAACCAGCAACAGTTAAAGCAATTTATGAGTAAAACTTGAGTTCATAAACAGCAATAAATATAATCCTTCACATCAAGAGTTCCCGGTAAACATTTTAATAACGGCCTCAGGTAGACCTGAAGCGTCTCGTACTCGCACTTCACAAGTATCGCTAATTATTATAATTTATTCTCTGAAAACAAACTTGACGAAGAATAACAAGTGTGCCCTCTGCGGCAATATTGCTAATGAGTTTATGTATTTTTAACCAGTTTCCATTAAAATATGTAGTTGGAAACTATGGAAAACATGCTCCGAGACCGGCAACAGTTCTGGTATAAAAACTACCCCACATTCATCACTGCATTAAATGCTGAACACAAACCATTGTCGTTACCTTGAGGGGTTAGGTTTTCGGAAATATTACAACGAACGACTCACGTACCGATAAAAGTCGTCTGGCAAAGTATTTAGGATACATTAGCATAATTTGCGAAACCTAACTAAGTCATAAGCTGTCCTTTGCAGAAACGCTATAAAATGGCATTTACAGAGTTTTTACGACAATTTAACGTAATAAAAATATCACAATTTTGGGTTCAGTTACATAAACAGAAAAGCCGCGACAGAAAGAGGGTCGAAAGATCTTGCCCGCGATTATAATGTTGCAGTCATAAACAAGAATAATTTACAAAACATTTGAAATTAGAAAGGACATTTTTGTTGGAATAGGAACAGTGCTAATTACAGCGAAATTATCGTGTTGAACCCAAAACGGGCAAGTTGTGCGTGGTTCAGTTTAAAAACTGCAGCGGAAAAGATCAGTCATCAAGTTTCAACCATGAGTAATGAACAATAAAAAATAATTATCAGTATACAAGAAAAGAGTAACTCTTTCTGCGGTTTCCAGATAAATAGTTGATTATTATTGGTTGATCACTAAAATGTTATTTAATCCTATTTGCGTCATAAAGATAAGAAAAATGATTGGAATTAATAGCCATGATATCACTAGTAACACACATATCGTGCACGTAATCAGATAATTCAATCTCTAACATTTGTTTCAAACCTAATAAGTATAAGTTAAGTACCTATTGATTAATAGTTCTAGGGGTTACGATTACTGGTCGGTGTTTGACCCAATTCTTATAGAAATTGTCTTCTTGCAATTAATTTAACACTTACTAACTTCCTTTTTTTACATTTTACAATCATACATAGGTAAACGTCACCGACCTGTTAGAACTGTTTAAATTATAAAACACACTATTAATAAGTGCAATATTAATAAATACAGGATGCTGTTAAATAATAAATAACCCAGCAGGTACATGTAACTTGCAAAGGGTGCAATGACTGCTAAGAAAAAAAAACTTGTTCTTCTCTGCGCTCGTCATATTGTAACATTTTATTAAAATAAAATGTGCCAAACAAAAAAAAACGATGACGACGATCGACAAACGGCGACAATCAACGATTATGTGTGAAAGAAATAGCTGTTTTCCTACGAGTATATTTGACTTGGTCATTCAGACTGTTTTCCATCCACCTAAATAAAACATTTCATTTCAATTATTTAAGATCCTGCCAAAGACGCCAATTATATAAAAAAATAATTTATAAATGGTAATATAACTAACTAACTCGCGTACCTTGCACCATACAGCAACAAGGCACCTCGAGGGCTCACCTGAAGTGGCTCAGCGATATTTATTACGGCGTTATTACCGTAATCGCTGTTAAAATCGCCCGCTTTTATTACATGATCTCTACCTTATTAACCCGCAAATGAAAAGTTGGTCGAGTAACTTCGAAACTCCGCCTACATTTTTTGCTCAATAATTTAGGTTAAATTATGTTTTTGGATAATAATTTGGGATGATAATTTTATGGCGAGCTTGTTAAACGGATAAGTAAAACATTATATTAGTAGCTTGTAAAGCGTTTCTTTTTATTTTAAAATGAAAATACTGAAGTATATATACTAAGTTTTTAGTAGTAGCAGGATTGCTCTATAGTATGGTAAGTGTTCACATGCCTTGTAAACACACCAATAATTTATTTTAACTTTATACTTCCTATTTAGTTTTATGTTAGCACAGGACCGAGGGAAAACCACCTCAGCGTATGCGTAACTTGCGTCAGGTACCTACATTATATCCTTTGACCAATCTCCCGGATCTGATGCAGACTATAAATGTAGATATTTTTCCCGATCTACATCACTACTGTAAATAAAAGACGGATGGTTTGTTCACACGACTTTTACCATCATCATCATGAGCTCACTATTCACGGGTAGGTGCCAACGGATCCCGCCAAACGGATCCTAGGCCTCTCTCTAGGTACGCCACTGACCACGATCTTCTGCTGTTCTTTTCGAGTCACGCTTTATAATCGTGGCAAGGTACGTATAAATAATATAACTACCTACTATGCATCCTTAACTTAAGGTTAATCTTAAAGAATTTACATAGCCACTATTTTTAGTTTAGCACAAAATAGATACAAAGTTTGAAACGAATTATTCTTCTGTTAATTAAAACTTGCTGAAAATTTGAAATCGATACTAAATTTTACGCAATTGTAGAGTATGTCTAATTGTCAATTATTTTCAATACCTCCTTCTTTCCGCACCAAGAAAGTAAGAAAATCAATAGCAATTACAATCCTGTCCTGTCGTCCCCTCGAGCGATTAATATTGCAAGCAGGGCCGGGTGCAGCAGGGTGCATAATCGTCGCTTGTGTTGACAATGACATCTGGCAACAAGACGGTGGAATCAAAATAAGTATACAGAGTTGTTTACGTTGATTTACCCGTGTGGTCCCGGTGTCAGAACACCACCACCCCATCTGTTCCCGGTGTCAAAACACCACCACCCCATCTATTCCCGGTGTCAGAATACCACCACCCCATCTGTTCCCGTGGGTGCCGTAAGAATCGGATTAGGGAATATTCAGGGAACGGGCAGCATCATTCTACTCTGTACATTAAAATATTCTGCACTCACCAAGACGCCTGCCAAAATATGGCATTGACAAGCGTCCAAAGTGGCGTTTTATGGGGGAGGCCTGCGTTCAGCAGTAGACGATTTCGTGATACATTGGATAATTTATATTAATAGGTATGCAACAGCACATAAAATTGTAAAGATGTTCTGGCGTGATGGTTACTGCTTTCCATCTGCAGGTGCTCCGTTTTATGTGGTTTTTTGACACTCATCACATTTAAAAAACCATTTATCCTCCCGATTGGTACCTATGCTGTTTAATGCAATAGAAAGTTATGCAAAACTCGTATATTTTTCACATTAACCCACAAACTTTTCAGCGTTTGCGCTAAGTGAAAATTTTCATCAGACCGGGTAGTTAGCCCGGCGCAGAGCGTAATCAGGGGCGGGCTTTGATCTCGCCGACGCGGCTTGCGTCAAAGGACCGCGGGATACCGGTGTCGATCGCTATTTGCTCCAGGCTGATTAAAGATACCTGCTTGGATAGTTTGAGAATGGTATGCGTTAAGTTAAGCCAGAAAAGATATAAGGAGGTGAATTTCTAAAACCTACAAGACAAACTATTTATATTGGCCGCAAGTTTCAGCAGGTATAAATCATACTGTGTATGGCCGTCTGATCCTGACCTTACCTTGCCAAATACAGCATTTTAGTTTAGCAATGGTTGTTAGTGAATATGTATGATTTAAACCAGTATCACCTGCTTACCGTAATCAATAGATGTAAAGCGAAAAAATCTACTTCTTTCTCTAAAATATTAAAATTTACCATTAGAGCTAATAATACATTTGTCTCCACAATTGAGGTAATAATATTATATCAAAGGTTGCTGATCCTCGCGTTACATTAAGTGCAGAATAAAAAGAGACCATTACAATAAGAAGTTGCGACCCTTAAGTAGTCTGTCTATTAATGAGAGCATAATAAGAAATTAATTCTATCACATCAAGTAGCATACGATTCTCCGCAATGTGGAGATCCGCAGAACTAAAGTGACCGATATAGCTCTTAGAGCTTTAAAATGGCAATGGGCAGGCCACATCGCTTGTATAACTGACTACCGATGGGAAAGAAAGGTTCTCGAGAGGCGACCACGAACGGAAGACGCAGCGTAGGCCCCCCACTAGGTGGACCAACGATCTGGTAAAAGCTGCGGGGAGCCGATGGATGTAGGAGGCGAGCAGCCACTCAAAGTGGCGCTCTGTGGGGAGGCCTATGTTCAGCAGTGGACATCTTCAGGCTGTAGATGATGACGATTAACGGGCTTTATAATGTTACTATTTACTATCGATAAACGTCAACATAACTTCAATTAAATAGGGCCTGATAGCTGGTAAGTATTACTGCAGTCTGCCACCACGTGGGGACGTTCGTTGGGGCCACAGATTAGAAAATACAATTGAATACTGTGGTTGGGGCAGACCACAGATTATAATAATAATTGTATTTTTAAACATATCTCATTTCAATTCCAGCCAGAATCATAACATAGAGATAGATTTGTCTCGCTCTGTTCGTACGTTCCATCAATGTGTTGCAATAAAAGCTGTGGCTGCGTCATGAACACAGACGGAGACGGAGATGGAGAAATAATCTCGCGCACGTCATCGACAGCCTGCAGTGTCTGGTCTGAGGCGACGGATATTGGAGGCAGTGCCGATATATACGTACTCTCGTCTTACGATATCTTATATATATGAAACTATTGAAGTTAAGAAGACGTTTGTAGCAATTTTGCAAATAGGTCAGAAGATATAAAATACTTCAAGTGACTGCGTGGAAGGCAATTGATATTACTTACCGATTTTTTAACAGGAAAAAAGCCTTTATTCTTTAACTAACTACTACAATAATAAAATATACTACCTTACCACAAAAAGTATAGTTAGGACTGGCAGTCTATAGGTCAGCGTGGCCATCCACGCTGACCTATAGACAGTCCAAATACTTCAGCCCACTAACAGATGTAGCGTACTGTAACGATCCAGGCTGTCTCGTGACGTCACAAATATTATAAATGTTATCTAATGTTTATGAATGCTGAAATAATTTAATCAAAGTATTTTATGCATAAAGAATAGTCCAAAAATAAAGGACAGTCGTTGGCATCGCATTAACTGACAGAGAAAATGTAGAGATAGGTATAAAGGTGGTTATCTGTGGTAAAATAAGGTAATAGTAAAAGAAATCAAACCTCAAAATAATTCTCATACTAAAAGGTTCATACTTAGATATGGGGAGCTGCTAGTCGTAGAGCGTTCGATCACTGAATGTGTCAAAAATTTTCCTGGAATTCCAAATTTAAGTGTGACAGATTTATGTTTCTTAATTTCATTATCCAATCCCTGAAGTCCGCGTGGTGAAAGTAGGAGCATGCGTAAGAATTTTTGTTAAGGCTAGTACATTTTGATAAACTCAGTAGAGTGGTGGTTGAGTAGGTCGAATCGTAACTCGGAGGCGGAGTGTTCGATTCCCGCGACAGGAGAAATGTTTGTGCACGGGAAATAAAGGCACAAATATTAGTAAGATGAGTAAATAATTACAAACTAAATTACATTATGAAAGAATTTATTTATTAAGAATCGTATAATTTGAGGAATCATTTTGTACTATTCGTTATTGATAATGATAATGATAATGATAATATTTATTCATAATTAAAAAATTACAATTATAATCGTAATTTATTTATAATCGTACTAATATTTAAAAAAATGCGAAAGTTCTTGTGTTAATGTTCGTTACTTTATATCTTCGTAGCTACTGAACCGATTTTGTTGAAATTTGGAATGCAGATAGCTTGTACGCTAGAATAACATACAGGATACTTTTTATCCGCGATTAACACCGTGGGGCGCAACTAGTATTATCATATTTTTGGTAGAGGAAAGTTGTATTGATTTATTCGTAAAGACTTGCATTTAAAATTGAGGATAATGAAAAATAAACATCTAGTGTACTTTTATAAGATTTTGACGATCTCGAGAATTCATCGAAAATGAAGATTAGGCAAGGCTTGTATTGTCGGGGTCAAATAGCTGATACTAAATAAAACGCTTAAATACTTTTTGGTTGTAAATGCGTACGGAGAATGCAATGTAGCATCCAGACTTGGAACAGTTTGTGTTCGTCACATAAATGTTTGTCCTCGATGGGAGTAGAACTCACGATCTAGAGCTCGGAGGGGGAGCTACTATCAATCGGGCTAACAAGGCAGTCTAAATTGATTATAAATATAGAATAGATTGAATGGATACGTTGGAATTAGGTATATTTTTAGTGTTTTCATGTTTACCATCTAGGTATACTAAAGAACGTTTTTGGAATAACGTGCCCTTAAATGCGAAGCAGAAGGAATCGTGTGGGACGATATCGAGCTGTCAAAATAATTAAGTCGTCTTTTGTTAGTGAAGTATCACAACCATACGATGTGGGGGAGACTAGGATCGGTACTTGGATTTGCTTTTTAGTGAGACAGATGAAATATAAGGGGAAAATTATAGCAAAATGAGAACGAAAAATCTTTAATAAATTGAAGAGGGGACAATAATCATACAAACGCTATTATTGGGGTATTTATATTCATGAAATTATTGTTTCTAGACGGAAGATAAAAGGATTCTTATCTATTTAGAGAGTGGAGAAAGTATTTAAAGGGTAGTAGAATAGTTTGTTTATTTATTGTAAGGATCCGCGTTAGGAAGGTTGGGTAATTATAGACGAGAATAGTTCGCTAATAGGTCACAATATATATATATATTAATTAAGACGGATTGTATACTCAGTTGTGATTTTACATATAAGTTTTATTAATGCTTTTGTTGGGATTTTGAATTTCTTAACGGAAACTTATTTTTAGGCTGTTACAATATGAAAACGCAATTTTCAAACACCTAGTTATTTTATAAGAATAAAGGAATTATATTTTGTATGTACTTTAGTAACAGAATTGGGACAAGACATTTTTTTTAAACATATAGAAACAAACACATCGACGCGCGCACTACTAAACGTGACCAGGCAAAAGCTATAAAAGATCTGCCAAGCTGTCAAACGAGGCAGTTATAAAATGATTCGCGAAGCATTCACGGAATTCGCTAGTCGAAACCTGTCGAAAAAATGCACATGAAATTTTCGGGTAAATTCTTAGTTAACTTCGCCCTCTCAAGTAATTCTGGATCTGGGGGGAAGTATGCCTCAGGTCCAGGAACTCAGTAAGAGATAAGTTGAAACAGTGCAACGAAGCTTGTTTTCCCTTATTTTGCTTAGGGCATGCAGTTCGCGTGTTATGTGGAGACCTGCACCAGATTTTGCCTCCGTTATAGGATCTGGATCCACCTTTTTGGTTTGGTTTGCATTCTGGCTGAAAGGAGGGCTGAAAAGATTAACTGTCCCGTCTTCGTGTATACGATACCCGGATCCTAAATGCAAATTAAGCTGAACCGTCCTAAGTGATAGGGTTTTGTCTTGTATGCTGCCCATGGACCCCGGTCCCGCATGCAAGATAAAAATTAGGTGGCAATAGGTTTTACTAGCTTTGTAGAGCTTTTGTCACAGCTCGTTCTCTCATAGGGTTATAGATCAGGTATGTTCTCATTGCACACACCGAACAGACATGCACATTTAAAAGTAAATGTGAGATTTGTAGCAATCTCCAGTGTTTGGGGGTACACACTAATGTATAGGGAAAAGCTATAAGTCGAGGAATACACACGTAGGAGGGGAAAGTTAGGGATAAAATATTGAAATTCGCGGAAAAATAATAATTTTAGGGAAATAGATAAAATTCAATAAATAAATAAATAAATTTAAAGCTTTAAAGATAAATTCATTATAATAAAATACTAATAAATAAAAGTGCTAATAAATACAATACGTAAATTATCAAAATTATAAAATATAATCCAAGTTTTCTCGAAGGTTGAAGCTGTGGGTGTTTATTGTAGGGCTAGTTTGTCGTGGACCTTGCTTTTGACGGAAAGCTGGGTGATCACAGGTTTTAATGTACAGAGAACAATGCTGTATAGGTATAAGAAGGTATTTTTTTTAGTAGGCAATAGCTTTCATGAAACTACGGAATGGAGTAGAGATAGAAAGGAGAATGTGTTTGAATACGATTCATCACATTAGTTTTCATGACCTAGTCTCAACTGAAAAATTATTGTCGTTAATGTTGCGGATCATATTAGTCATCATCAGCATCATTAACAGCCTGAAGACGTGCACTGCTGAACATAGGCCTCCCCCAGAGCACGCCACCTTGAGCGGCTGCTCGCCTCCTGCATCCATCGGCTCCCCGCGGCTTTCACCAGGTCGTCGGTCCACCGAGTGGGGGGCCGGCCTACGCTGCGTCTTCCGGTTCGTGGTCGCCACTCGAGAACCTTTCTTCCCCATCGGTTGTCAGTTCTACGAGCGATGTGGCCTGCCCATTGCCACTTCAACTTACTAACTCTAAGAGCTATATCGGTCACTTTAGTTCACCTGCGGATCTCCTCGTTCCGGAGCTTATCTCGCAGAGAAACACCGAGCATAGCTCGCTTCATAGCTCGCTGCGCGACTTTGAGCTTACTAATGAGGCCAACAGTAAGAGACCATGTCTCAGTTCACAGTTTTAATATCGCTCTTCTTGCCCTTGCCTTTGTAGAGGGCTAATTTTCACTTTCTTAAGAGCCGTGGGGTAAATACCCTCCCGGACACATTGGCTAAACAGGTAGCTTAGTATAAATGCCAGGGATTTAATGGCTACTTTTACTAAATTGGCTGACAAGCCGTATAGATCAGTGCTATTTTTAGGCGCGATACTTTTCGTTATTACGAAGATATCAAATGGCGTGAAAGGCCCTATTCTGATAGATGTATCGCTGGCTAGAGCTTCGTTGCCGAGCGCGGCCAAGGCGCGGGCGCCGTCAGCCGTGGGAGCACCGCACCTACCCGCTGCCGTCACAAACTCAAGATTGAGAGCGTCAACTAAGCTATTTTTTGAGTCGAAAGGCTGGCCGTTTTCATCTCTTAAAAGGTCGGTATAATCAACTCTTCCACGGTTTCCGCGACCCAGCTCCGAATTAATAATACCACATACACCTTGACTTATTAGGATTTTCTCTAATTAGATTCGTGTAGAGTTGTTAGATTCGTGTGTGTTAGCCGTGTGGTCCCGGTTACGAATAGGACCACCCCATCTCTTCCCGTGGGTGCCGTAGAAGGCGGCTAAGGGAATATCCAGGGAATGGGTCGCAGCGTTCCCCTCGGTCTTGGTGGCAATCAATCTTCACCTACTGCGATCACCAAGCCGCCTGCCAAGCGTGGTGATTATGGCAAACCCCCCCCCCTAATGACAAGCACAAATAAAAACGGCCCCCAGTCCCCGGCAGCTCTGCTATCCCGTGGCTACGGTAGCGGCCACGGTAACGGCAGGGCAAGGGGTGCGAAGAATCCCCGGCAGACGCCCGGCTACCAACCCCAACGACGACCCCTGGCCCTGGCAACACATAACGTGCGCACACTGAAGGCTGACGAAAGGATGGTCGAGCTAGAGGCGGAGATGGGTAAGTTACGCTGGGATGTAATGGGATTGTCAGAAGTCCGAAGACAGGGACAGGACGCGATAATCCTAAATTCCGGTAACTTATTCTTCTACCGGGAGGGAGACCAACTCTCCCAAGGGGGTGTCGGGTTTCTCGTCCGCAAGTCTCTCGTCAACAACGTGGTCAAAGTCGACAGTGTGTCGGCCAGGGTAGCGTACCTGGTACTCCGAATAACCAAACGGTATTCGTTGAAGGTTATACAGGTATACGCGCCGACATCGGCACACTCAGACGATGAAGTAGAAGCTATGTATGAGGACATATCCGAAGCCATGCATACTTCCGAAACATACTTCACCGTTGTGATGGGAGACTTCAATGCGAAGTTGGGCACAAGGAATAGCGATGAGCTGAGAGTGGGGCCATTTGGATACGGGCAGCGGAACCCTCGAGGACAGAGGCTGGCTGACTTCATGGAGAAGGAGGGACTCTTTATGATGAACTCCTTCTACGAGAAGCGGCCATCCAGGAAGTGGACGTGGATAAGTCCCGACGGTTCCACTAAAAATGAGATAGACTTCATCATGACGACCAAGAAGCACATATTCGATGATGTCTCTGTGATCAGCAAGGTGAAAACCGGTAGCGATCACCGTATTGTTAGAGGCACATTGAATATCAATGTTAAGCTCGAAAGGTCACGTCTGGTGAAGTCTACGCTCCGTCCAAATCCTGTCCAAATCCAAAACCCCGAAGGCTTTCAGCTGGAACTCCAAAATCGCTTCCAGTGCCTAGCCGACTGTAACACAGTGGACGAGCTAAACGACGGGTTGGTGGAAACTGTCCAAGCTGTTGGATCGAAATTCTTTAAGACCCAACGCCGAAAGAAGACTCAAAAGCTCTCAGAAAAAACTCTTGAGCTAATGGCCGACCGGAGCGAAATGAAGCTGCAGTCTTCAGTTGATATGTCAGCCTACGGTGAACTCAATAGACGAATCTGGAGTTCCTTGCGACACGACTTGCGTGCTCTTAGTACTTCACGTATTGAGGCCGCAATTGAGCGGAACCAAGGCTCTAAAGTGTTCGCAAAGGATTCGTCTATTGGGCAACACCAAATGACAAAACTGAAGACCGAAAATGGTAGCATCATTTCATCCAAGCCTGAGATTCTGAGAGAGATCGAGAACTTCTATGGACAGTTATACACCTCGACACGTAAGCCCGCTACTAACACAGCTCAGGACATCAGAGCCAAGTTAGTCCGACACTATACCGAAGATATCCCGGACGTCAGCCTGTACGAGATTAGAATGGCCCTCAAACAGCTTAAAAACAACAAGGCACCAGGTGAAGATGGAATTACGACTGAACTTCTGAGAGCGGGTGGTAGACCGGTACTTTTAGTCCTCCAGAAGTTATTTAATTCTGTCATCCTTGAAGGTACAACGCCAGAGGCATGGCACAAGAGCGTGGTGGTGCTCTTCTTCAAAAAAGGCGATAACACCTTATTGAAGAACTATAGGCCCATCTCGCTCTTGAGTCATGTGTATAAGCTGTTTTCGAGAGTCATTACGAATCGTCTCGCACGCAGGTTTGATGAATTCCAGCCTCCCGAACAAGCCGGTTTCCGAAAAGGCTTTAGCACCATAGACCACATCCATACGCTGCGCCAGATTATACAGAAGACCGAAGAGTATAATCGGCCGTTATGCCTAGCGTTTGTGGACTATGAGAAAGCCTTCGATTCAATCGAGACTTGGGCGGTGCTGCAGTCCTTGCAGCGATGCCAAATTGACTATAGGTATATCGAAGTTTTGAAGTGTTTGTACAGTAAGGCCACTATGTCAGTCCGACTACAGGACCAGAGTACGGAACAAATTCCATTGCAAAGAGGCGTGAGACAGGGAGACGTTATTTCTCCGAAACTGTTCACAAACGCATTGGAGGATGTTTTCAAGCTCTTGGAGTGGAAAAGATCTGGCATCAACATAAATGGCGAGTACATCACTAACCTTCGTTTTGCCGATGATATAGTCATAATGGCGGAATCGCTCGAGGACCTTAGCACCATGCTCAACGACCTCAGTAGAGTCTCCCAGCAGGTTGGTCTTAAGATGAATATGGACAAGACAAAGATCATGTCTAATGCTCATGTTCCACCTATACCGGTAATTGTTGGGAATGATACTCTCGAAGTTGTCGACAAGTATGTCTACCTAGGACAGATTGTCCAATTAGGTAGGTCCAACTTCGACAAAGAGGTGGCGCGAAGAATCCAACTCGGCTGGGCAGCGTTCGGGAAGCTTCGTCCTATCTTTTCGTCCAAAATACCGCAGAGCCTGAAAACGAAAGTTTTCAATCAGTGTGTGTTGCCAGTGATGACTTATGGAACTGAGACATGGTCTCTTACTGTTGGCCTCATTAGTAAACTCAAAGTCGCGCAGCGAGCTATGCAGCGAGCTATGCTCGGTGTTTCCCTGCGAGATAAGCTCCGGAACGAGGAGATCCGCAGGAGAACTAAAGTGACCGATATAGCTCTTAGAGTTAGTAAGTTGAAGTGGCAATGGGCAGGCCACATCGCTCGTAGAACTGACAACCGATGGGGAAGAAAGGTTCTCGAGTGGCGACCACGAACCGGAAGACGCAGCGTGGGCCGGCCCCCCACTCGGTGGACCGACGACCTGGTGAAAGCCGCGGGGAGCCGATGGATGCGGGAGGCGAGCAGCCGCTCAAGGTGGCGTGCTCTGGGGGAGGCCTATGTTCAGCAGTGGACGTCTTCAGGCTGTTAATGATGAGATTCGTGTAGTAGTTGTAACGTTTATCTTTTAATAAAATATTATATTTACGTAAATATTCCTCATATTTATTACTTATAGCCTCATCATTCGGACACATTTTTTTTAAATATAAGACATCGGAAACTAAATGTTTAAATTGTGGATTTCCGTGTCGACCCAATGCTTCCTGTTTAGTATTGGTTGCTTCCTTAATGGAAAACATATGGCATATTTTGTCTTCATTATTGCTATAAGGGCTTGCGCTAGTGAATGGCTACTACCATTGGCTTTTGTTATAACTTCAACCCAGTCAACAGAGTTGAGGGCGTTGATGAAGTTCACTTCATTAGCTATACTAAAACTACGCGCAAGTCTAAAGGAGGGCGCAGCTGTGAAAATTCTCGATAGAGTTAGTTTTTGAGCGATGTGGTCGTTGAGCCTTGTGTCGATTCCAGTGACGGAGGCGCCGACACTGTCCGCAGGCATATTTGTATAGACATGATCCAGAAGTGTACTGCTACCTCCTTCCACTATTCGCGTTGGGAAATCAACCAGCTGCGTAAAATTATGGCTGGAAAGTACATCTACTAGCTGCTTTTTGCTGCTAGAGTTATCTAAAAAATTAATATTTGTGTCCCCCATGATTACGCAATCTAGACCATCATTTGTTACTTTGTCGAGGAGGCCGTCAAAGAGCTCGAGATAGTCCGAGAGGTTCGTCTGATTAGAGTGATATACACCTACAACAAGAATATTATCGTCAAGAAGATGCACAGCACACACATCAAAAATTTGTTCCTTTGATAGGTCACAGTAATCCTGTCTATTAACTACTTTCATACCTGACCGCACGTAGATGCAGCTTCCACCGTGCGCTATGTGTTCCCTACAACTATATGAAATTAAATCGTAGTTACAGAGCGTAACAGAATCTAATTGATGCTTGCGAAGCCAATGTTCTGTTATTATAAATAAGTCGCAGGACAGTTCCTTTGTCAAAAGAACCTCGATATTTTTTGTCTTGTTAGTTAGACACCGTATGTTCTGGTGGCAAATCGTTAGTGACGGTGATCTATTGTCAGGTCGGTGGTTCCCCGGCGTGCGGGGAGGTAACTGCCCCGTGGTCCTGGCGGTCCCAGTGCTTCCGGTAGTCCCCGAGGTCCTGGTGGTCCTGGCGCCCCAGCACGGCTGCGCTGGTGGCGCGGGGCGCACCTCCCGCGCACCCGGTGCTCCTACGAAACCATTCGCTAATTTCTGTGCAGGGGGGCCAATTCTCCGCAGACATAAAAAACTCAAATTGGCTATTTGGCACCGATAAAGCGAAAGACGAATAATAATTGTGTGCCAGTTTCAATTTTTCTACGTGGTATCCATCGTACGGTTTTTTTCTGTTCATATACGACAATATAGTTTCCGCGGTTGTTTCTAGCTTAAAGAAACACGCGTGAATTTTTCGCACTCGTTCTACGGTCTTTAATTCATCATCAATACAACCACTCCCTCTAATCACGGCCCGCCTACGTAAGGCTTGCTTCTTTGCCTTACGATTGACGACCTCTTCCCATACCTCATTGTTGACATTTTTTACATCAACATTTATCATCGGGGTATCCATTTTTACGGCTGCGGTGGCCGCGGCGTTTGGTTGGGTACCTTTCGGCTGAGTGACCGCCGCCGGAGCGGGCGGCCTCAGAGTGTTGAGCTCGCGCGCAGGCGTCGTCGGCTGCGATGCAAGTATAGCCGTGGTGGGAGGCGTTGCTGTGTGCGTGCGCCCTCTCTCCTCACGCATTGGTGCGCGACACTGACGTGTAAGCGCTGGCTGTGTGGGTGTTGGCGCAGTAGTATGGGCTATTACCGCAGCAACTACCTCCGAATTTAGCTCGGTGGTGTCTTTTCTACCCTCTTCGCAAGCAGATTTTGCGCTGAGCTTGATTTCGAGATCATTAATTTTCTCCCGCAGAGTCCTCACTTCCTTCACGACAGAGCCGATCTTCTGCTCAAGAGGAGCAATATGAAAAAAAAATGAAAAAATGAAATGAAAAATACATTTATTTGGAGTAGGCATATAGGTAACATTTATAATTAGGTAGAAACCCTGGATCCCACACTAGGCTCAGGGCCCGTATTATGAGGTCCAGGCCTCCTTCGCCGGAAACAATATCGACAATGCCTAAGCTAGGTTACAAAAACTATTCAACTAAATACAAATATGTGTAGGGTCGTGCGTATGAGTGTATGCAAGATATGTTAATGTAATTTATATAAGTATTATAAGTATATATATATATATATACATATATATGTATATTTAGAAAATAAAATACAGTTAATAAAGAATACAGTTATTTAATATACTTTTAGAATAATATATGTAATAATATTTTTATTATTTTAACGCAACAAGTAAATCTTCCGATTCTTCGTAGCTCATACCATTTAGCTTAGTAAACAGAGTTTTTCTTAGTTCAAAAACACTTAGAGATTTAATATTAATGTCTATACTTAGCTTGTTATAGAGGAAAGGCCCAATAAAGGACATAAACTTGCCCGCAAATGCCGTTTTAACATGAGGAACAGAATACTTCACTAATAGTTTTTCAAGCGAGTCCAGGGTGGACTTTGCCATTTTGACTTTTTCAACAGACAATTACACAGCGCGTATGAATATCGAGCCGGCCGTCATGAGTGCTCGCACGGAACTCACCATTAATTAGGCTAATATAGGGTTCATTACAGTACCCAAAATTTTTCACTTTGCCTATATTCCAAGATAATTCAAGTATGATTTATTGACTTTCACTAAAAACCAACCAAACTAGTCTATTCTATTTTTATGGACTCGCAAACTACGTTTGATCAACGGAAACATAGAATATCGTAACTAATGTAAAGTAGATAAACGCGTACCTAGTCATAGTCATAGTCATAGTCACACTTGTAATAATAAAAAACCCAGTCGTTCATAAATCTTCAAATTGTGTTAAATTGTAATCATTTCTCACATATTTAAGGCTTTCTCTTTTGTTTATGATCATTCTTTATTAGCTTCTAAGCAGCTGTTAGTTTTCCATGTAAAATAAAAATAAAATAAATAAATAAATAAATATTCAAAATCCAACCACGTTTGGGACGGTCAGTACTTATATTTAAGTGAATTAGCCGCCGCGGCTGATTCGGCTGAGCAGTTAAAACGGCGCAAATACAGCGTGGAGCTGCAATGGCGACATTAAATGAACACACGTGTCCGGTATCGCGTTTTCAAATTTTGTATGATTGTTTTATTTATTAAACGTTATTATTTCTCAAATAATACTACGTTTTCGAAAATGACATTTTAGAGAAACCTGGGGGCGTACCGTGAGCTCTTAGCGCGATTCAAAACAGAGCCTATACTGGATCGCTTGTCAAAATCTCCATACAAAAAAAAAACAAAGCGATCCAATATAGGCTCAGTTTTGAATTGCGCTAAGAGTTCACGGTACGCCCCCTGTACGTAAAAATCTGTAGTGCAGAGGTCGTTAGCCAGGTATAATAATAACAACATTCTGTCAATGAAAGGAAAACGACAAAAAATACTGTTAGAATGAGACACTACGAGAAACCAGGGGTTGTAAAATTCCGACGTTGCAAAAACAAAGACAAAAGCGTGTTTAAAGCGTGCTGCCCTGACAGGTGCATGAAAAAGATAGCTAATGCTCCGCCCGTTCGTCCTTTGTCAGGATCGGGAGCAGTGCAAGCGCAACTAATTTCCCGTAGTACTGCTAGCCGTCTGTGGGCTAGAGTCCTTCACACACATATCATAATCACGCGCCAAAACTCCCAAGTAATTCAAAACAAACAATCGGTTTTCGCTAAACACTAGGTTACCTACCGGTTTAGTGATTAGTTTCGTTCTGCGACAAGGAAGCGTTTGTTTGTGTGCTCTCTCTCTCTCTCTCTGTGTTTTGCGAAAAAGACGCTTACCTAGTTTAGGTGCTTACATACCTACTTACTTTTAGTTTTTAGTAGTTAAGTAGGTTTAGATACTGCGACAAGGGCGCTTTTCTTTGTGTGCTCTGTGTTTTGTGAAAATGTCGCTTATTTATTGATATTTGTACTACCTGTTTGTGATTATTGACAAACTTAGGTCAACGGCTTCCAATAGAAAATTGTCAAAAGTGAGGGTGAACATTAAACGTCGTTTTCATGTTTGCATTCGCAAGCATAGCGGTCATAATGAAAACTTAAGAATTTAATAAATTCGGTTTTGTTGTCATGAATTAATAATGAGGATAAGGAGTGATCCAGTGATTTGAATGACGAATTTTCGACAAGTCGGACCCAGGTCATTCGGTTTCGTTTGAAGTGCTGCCCTTCCCGCGTCATCGTCAAAAGATTCCGCCGCCGCCCGCCCCCCTAGGACCGCACTGTACTTATGTGTGCGAGTGCGGCGTTGCCGTTTTTACGAACGAGTAGTAAAAGTGGTAAACAGCTGCATGAATGAATCTTTTGTCAGGGTGCTACAAGTTTTCTTTCGTTATTTATTATTTAGTTTGTTCAGAAATGTTAATCTTTCAATTATGGATTATTTTACTAGGATTTTTTTTTAAATTATTTCTGACCACTAGCCCTACCCGTGTGTTCATTTAATGTCGCCATTGCTGCTCCACGCTGTATAGTAATCTCGGTAGCGGTTACATATTTGAGCCGTTTGGTGTTGAGACCCTGGGTCCGTGGGGACCGCGAGCTCAACGCAGTCGCAAGTTTATCAGACGCCCTGGTAGATGCGACGCGTGACCAAAATGCTGGCACTTATTTGGCTCAACGAATCAGCATTTCAATTCACCTCAGCAATGCTGCCAGCATGTTGGGTACGCTACCTACCGGTAGCGGGCTGGACAGTAGAGCATTTGGACTGTCTTTATGCCATCGCGGCTAGTATACAGTCCAAATGTTTTTGTAGTAGATAGTGTAGCTAGTTTATCAGTTTTTATGATTGTAGTAGTTAGTTTAATGAATCAAGGAACATTGCCCGTTAAAAAAACCACGTTAGTCATGTTATATTTATGGTTACACAAAATTGATAACAACCCGGGAAATTGCATGGAAATATTGAATAATTGAACCGCAAACAAATGTGAGGCGTGCCACGCTGAAATGGCACGCGGTCATAAATAGCAGTAATACATAGATAGATAAGATCAAAAATGTTACGTAGATGATACAAAATATATGCCACTGTGCCCAATGAAGGAAATGTGTTGTGAGCACACTCAAGGACTAAAAGCTGTGAAATTGTTTTAATAAATTACAACCATGATTGATTAATTGGCAGTATTGATTGATTAATTGGGCCTTAGATAGGCAAATATAGAAATCTCTAACATAATATCTTCTGTAAGTGTTTTCCTCTATGCGAATTTAACTGTGGTTTAACTAGTTTACTGATTAGTTTCTGCCCAATTAATAAAGCTCGCCACTAAATACTATTGCCGATAGAAAAGGAATTCAGTGAGTGATTTGACCCTGATCAGTGAGTTAGCAACTGTTTGGTATGGCTATTGAAATATTCCATAAGCGCCAGCCTGCGGGGTAGAGGCGAGCGGCGCAGTGCCGTAGCGGACAGCTACCCCACACGCTGTGTTCGTAGCAACCAAGGTGGGCTACTCCAATCATTAATCAGAACGGCCCCCTAATTACCTAATTTGCGACAGGCGTAAATCTCGCGGTGATTGCTGTCAAACATCATTAGTGGTGTCGAGCATGTATGCTACGCTACACCACTAATGATGTATGACAGCAATCACCGCGAGATTTACGCCTGTCGCAAATTAGGTAATTAGGGGGCGGGAAGTGGTAGCTCATCGGTTCCCGTTCTTCCAAGATAGGACTAAATATTTTCGTTTGTAATCCTAAAATACAATATTAAAGTTAAAAGTTATTACGGAAATTCTATCGAAAAATGTTCAATTATAAAATGACCCGGAAGTGTTTATTCGATAAAATTAATTTAGAAACTTGGTTGCGGCTGGTATTGTTTTAAATTGCCTTTCAGTTATAAAATGGATTACTTTATAACATCCACAATGAATTCGTCATTTTTTAAATTAATATATTTAAAATTATACGTAGTATTGTGGAATTTCGTGTTTCCTATTTTTGTATAGTTCATAATATTAGTTTGTTAATCAAGTGCTTAGAGACATTGATATTCAAAACACCTACTGCACCACTATAATAATATATCTTCATTTCAAATAGTCTGATCTCTAAATCCAATATCGCACATTTGAATATTGCACCCTCGAAAACGGAACGCAATCAGATTCCCCTTGCAACATATTATTTGACGTCCTCTCTCCGTGCGTGACGAATGATGACTGACATATGACACGGCGGGAGCAGTGAGGAAACCTCGGTTAGATCGGCACAGCTCGGTACCGGGAGGGTGGCGTGTGATGTCATTGGTTAAATTAAATTCTTGGCTGCAAATAAAGTTGTAGAGTGGAACTGATTTTTCACTTGACGAGGTTAGAATGTTTGGAATAAGACGCGGTGAATACATATTGAGTTTTTAGAACGCAAAAAGTGAATATTTTAAATAAGATTGTTCCGTGAAAACCGCAGTACTCGAACACATGAACCGAGTCAAAAAAGTTAGATTATACAAACCGTGGCTTCTTTTTCGTACCTAGTTTTATTGTTAAATGTACCTATTGAAACTGCATCAAAATACGTCGTCGTTATATATAATTAATTTATGATTACATACGTGTATAAATTGTATTCTGTTAAGTTTATAATTATAAGAGATGGTTGTTAACGTTCACATTAGAAATCGGCGTAAACAAAGTCATCGTAATATTTTATGCCACTTGCACTTCGACAGGCCTATCTCACTCCGCGCTTTGGGTATGAAGCCACAAGTGCATGGTACCAGGCGTCAAGACAGTTCGGTCTGTTACGTGTAACGCGTCAGAAGATCAGAGATATAGCACAAAATAGAACAGAAGTCAATCACATGTATGTACTTCACTTTTTATACATACGCTCGGCGCTCGCGCTAGGGCCGTCAGCTTTGGCTTGTGCACAAAAAACTATCGTGGTAGTGACACTCGTATCTAGTTGTTTGATTTATTGTTGAGAATGAAACGGGAAGAACGGAAATATAACAACTAAAATAATAACTAAAATATTTAAATTTTAATGTTAGTTGCGTAACTCGGGCGCGGCGCGGCGGCCGCGGCCGGCTCGCGAAGCAAAACCTACCATACCTTTAATTACTTACCTACCTACCTAACTGTTCTGTGTTACGTTAAAACGAACCATCGAAATACAAACAAATACCTTACTTCTCTGAAACCACTGGTAGCTTAAAAAACGACAGTTCTCTGTTTAATGTTGAATTTAAACAACCGTCTACTAAACAATTATTATAGCTTTTTTTTCTTGCTCATTTTTGCACAAGGAAGTTCACAGACGCGTGTCTCAAGCGGATGGCACTCGCGCTCGCATTACTCCGAAAGACTCCGAAACATCGTGTCGGTGAGCGGTGTCTATGTGTGCGTTGCTCGAGCGCACTTACTATGTTGATTGAGTTCTGTTCTATTTTGTGGATATAGCGATAGAACGAAAGCCAACTGTTAGAAAGCTTGTAGCGCTGTGCGAGCTGAGCTACACTTTATAGCGTTTCAGCAAGGGTCGCTATTTATTCAAGTGACTTCCGTGGAGTGAGCCTTCTGTACGTAGTACTATAATCTGTTCTGTGACATCGCACAATACATATCATTAGTAGCTGATGTACGACAGATTATTCGTATGTATGCCTACTACATGACATGGTCATGATTGACCCCAGACATTTTAAGATCTGTAATCAAAAATCTGTGCTAATTTTTATGCTCCATACGTTACTTTGCTGTTCGTATTTCTTTACTGTATTTTATCTAACGAACCTTTATCTTTTGTAGGTATATCATGTTATTTGTATAATTAAGTATATATTATTTTTTCCTATTATTACTTTAATTCTTATATACATAAATATTATTATTTTTAACTCATTTATTCATTTTTCTTAGGTTTAGGTTTTTTACAATATTGTTATAAAAATACATTACCTACCATTTACTATCAAAAAATCCTAAACCTAGAGTGCTGCCGGCAGCGGGCAGGGCCCAAGCTACCGGTGGTTAGGGCTGCAGAGTGAGGAACCTCCTGACAATACGTGCCGTGTCAAGGAGTACTGCCTTTTGAATCTGACCCTTGACCCAACCGTCTAGCGAGAGCCTCTCGAGGTGTTGGTCGAGGCTCTTCGCTATAAGGCCGTTCGCCGAAACGACTATCGGGATAATGCTTGTTGAGTCAACATTCCACATGGCGGTTACCTCGTGACCCAAGTCAAGGTACTTGCTGAGTTTGTCCTCCTTAGCCTTCACGAGGTTCTCGTCATGCGGAATGGTGATGTCAACGAGCACTGCCCGGCGTTGGGATCGGTCTATCTGCTGATATCGTGCTCGATATCAGGCTTATTGGCTACAATAGTCTTGTCCGTGATGATAGAGCGATCCCAATAGAGCAATGCACGGCCATTTTCGAGAACCGGCCCGGTGTATACTTGTAGTACGGCACCTCAGATTCGACAAGGCCGTATTGAAGGGCAAGTTGCTAATGGATGATCCTGGCCACGAGGTTGTGTCTGTGCAAGTACTCTCCGTTAGCAAGATGAGAACAACCGGAAATGATATGTTGAAGAGATTCTCCGGAACGGCGGCATGCCCGACAGATGTCGACCGTACCGTCCTTCATGATATATTTCCGGTAGTTGTTCGTCTTGATAACTTCGTCCGCAATCGCACAGACAAAACCCTCGGTTTCCCCAAATAGGTCACCGAATCGCAGCCAGTTCACCGACGCATGCAGATCCACATCGGGCCCTGTCAAGGCCCGATAGAACCGCTCGTGCAGCTCCTTGCCTTTCCATACGTCCCTGCGGTCCTCGGTGCTAAGTACCACCGGTTTATGCCAGTTCTCATTTGCCAAGGAGAGGAGCGGCGTCAGGCCCTTGTCAACTGCTACCACATTGCGATGCATCCCGCACTCATTGTTGAGGAAATACTCCCGGAGACTGCACACTCACGGTTATGGAGGGTTTTGGCATTTAAAAAGCCTCGACCCCCCCATTTCCGCGGAATGTACAGTCTCATAACAGACGAGCGTGGGTGCAGCATGCGATGCGAGGTAAGCAGTTGATGGACCTTTCTATCCAGGGCGTCCAGCTCAGTCTGAGTCCATCTTAGTATGCCAAAGGAATATATCAGTAAGGGCATCACCCAGCCATTGAAGGCGCGCGTCTTGTTGCCTCCCGACAAAAGACTGTTGAGTACTTTTGTCAGACGGCAGAAGAAGCGCTCCTTCACCGACTGCTTGACATTCCCTACCGAAATACCCAACGACTCTGACATACCAAGATACTTGTAAGTTTCGGACTCGGAGAGGGATCTGAGAGTTATAGTCTCGGAAAGTTGCAAATTCGTGGAATTTACAACTTTCCTTCTATGTACATGTATAACCGCACACTTATCCACGCCAAACTCCATCTTGATAGAGTTGCTGAAATTCTCAGTGATTTTTAACAACTCTATCAATTGTGGGCGTTGCGGCGCGAACAGCTTGAGGTCATTCATGTACAGTAGATGGGATATGATCTCACCCCCTCTCCGAAGCCGATAGCCCAGCCCTGAATCCTCCAGCAAAGTGCTGAGAGGATTCAACGCTAAACAAAACCACAGGGGGCTCAGACTGTCACCCTGGAATATACCTCGCTCTATCCTTATGAAGTCCTGCGGGCCAGAGACGCTCTCTCCTCCACCTGGTTGACGAAGGACCGTGGTCCACTGCCTCATGCATGACCTTATAAAAGATCTTAGAGTTGTATCTATCTTATACAGCTCAAACGCCCTCTCCAGCCATGAATGAGGCACCGAATCGTAGGCCTTCTTATAGTCATACCAGGCAGTAGAGAGAGCCCCTCTGTTCCGCCGGACCTGTTGGCAGATGGCCGTGTCAATGAGGAGGAGCTCCTTAGTACCATGGGACCCAACCCTACATCCATTCTGAGTGGGGGCCAAAATATTGTTCGCAACAATGTAAGAATTAATTTTTGTTCTCAGAATGGATGTAAGGAGCTTGTATAGCGTAGGCAAGCACGTGATGGGTCTGTAATTTTTCAGTTCCGTGGTACTACCGGACTTATAGAGCAGGAAGGTGACACCAGTTGTCATAAAAGTTGGGAGTGAACCAGCCTCGAGGGCTTCTTGAAATTAGGTTGCCAAACATGGGTATGAGCACCGAATCCATTTAAGCCAGAAGTTGTGCAATCCATCCGGTCCAGGACTTTTCCAGTTCTGGGCCGTACGGATTGCACAACTTATGTCTTCTGGGTCTATCGTAATAGACCCCATGGACTCGATCAGCTCACACACACGTTCGACAACACGCATCCAATCACCCTCCGTGTGCTCGACGGGCACCGACCAGATGCTACGCCAAAACTCGTTCATGGCGTTTGCATCCGGTAGCTGGCCGTCGCCCACACGTTGGCCGGTTCCCTCCCAGTTCCACTACACCTTCCTTTGGTCGCTTTGGAAAAGGCAATTTTGCTGGTACCTATCCACACGCTCTCTGTAGCAGCGAATACGACTTGCCCACGCATAGACTTTCTGCTTCAGGAAGTCAATGCGCTCCGTGACACAGGCCATGTAGTCCTGAGGCCTGGTACCGGTCCCAGCGAAGGCCTGGGTCACGAAACGCATGACTCGGGGGCGATGATTGCCCCGGCTGAAGCAGACCAGCTTCGCTATGAGAGTCCTGAATGTAGTGATATGCCTCTCGATCTGTACCTGCCACGCGGGAGCACCATCGGCGGGTCGCAGTGCTCGGTCAGTGTCAGGAAACTTGACACGAGCCACGCGACACGCCGCGATGGCCCCACAGTACAAGATCGAGTGCGTATCAACTAATTCTTCGCTAGTCCGTAAGTACGGAACTAGCAAAGTGTTCAGGGCTCCCATTAGCACTAGGTTTCATCTATTCGTGGGCAAACGTGATAATCGCGGCCTAGAGGTAGGTGTGGATCGATAACACAAAATCGCGTCTTCCAAAGCGCTCCTCAATTGCTCTTTCGCCTGGGTACTTACGCTGTCACTCACACTGTCCTCCTCATCAATCGCGGGATCACCCCGCGGCGTCACCGGTGGCGGGCCCATAATTGGTCCTTGATCCGGCAGCGCGGCAGGCAGGACCCGCGGTGACGGAGAAGTAGCGCGAATAGGCAGCGCTTCCAGGCGCAACCGATCAAACGTAGACTGGTCCAACATCTTTTGTTCAACATATTTTGTTATGTGTTGTTATGCTTTACTAGTGCCCTTGGCCTTACATAAAACTTGTATTATTTTTTGAAATAAAAACATGATTGATTGATTGATTGATCTTACACCGTTGTATAGCCTGCACCTGATCCGACAGTCGTTGTACGGATACGGCGACGGCTGACTCAAGGTTCTGAAACAGTGACAACATCCGATCTCGGTACGCAGTCAGGCTGCTTCCCCCCATAATAGGCCCGCATGCAGTTCTCGTTCATTGTTTGAGTCCATAGCATGCGGCGCACTATACCACCGGTAGCGGGGGGCCGGGTGCGGAGCAGGTTGCCCCGCAAGCCCCAAGCGTGCCGGCAGCAGTGGTCGCCCACGTCGCGCAAATGGTGGCGGCGGCGGAGGCGACGGTGGCCCGCCCTCGTCACTCGATGCGGTAGTGTTGGGGGGAGTACCATACTCATCCCCCGACGACGAACTGGGAGACGATGGGGCGGGCGGTGGTGGCAGGCGTGCGCTTTGGTGTATATCCGCTGTTTTTCTTGTCTTCGGTCTTGTGATCATAATAAAAGTCTTGTTTGGTACAGGATGCCTGTTTTGTCAACCATGACAACATCTGTCAAAAAAGTTTTCATTGTAAATCGTAATTCTTCGTATTTATAAAATGATATTCCCTGTAAATTCTTGATTGTATTTATAAAACTGTATAGAAAATAAACTATTGCACATGATTTTCACCAAAATGTGTGGAGGAAAACATTTCTAAATACTTTTATAAAATTACAAAGATCAAAAGACGTGTTTAGTTGTCAGCGGTCTTTTTTTTTCATTTATCATTTTTATTCTTATATACAAGATTTTATTGTAACACTAGCTTTTGCCCGCGGCTTCGCACGCTTGTATTGTGTTATT
The DNA here is from genome assembly GCA_910589525.2 of Ennomos quercinarius. NCBI lineage: Eukaryota > Metazoa > Arthropoda > Insecta > Lepidoptera > Geometridae > Ennomos > Ennomos quercinarius. Next base: position 16,382,130 of record OU342503.1, read on the forward strand.
GCTACGTTTAGGTAGTCTAATAATAGATCATGCATTTTCTATAGATACCAAACAACAAATCCACTAAATATAATATTTATATAATATTTTCGGAGCTGAGCACGACGTATTAGCACACGTGTAATAATTTACCTATACGATGCGTACATAATTAATTTTGTTAATACCAATTAGAAATTACGAATACTTACTTAAGTATGCCACTGAACACAACTTAACTTCTAAAATGCTAAACAACCTGTAAAAACAAAAATAGGAAACCTATAAATTGTTTTAATTCTCTTAGGGGTGATTTTTCAATGGCTGGATAACGGTTATTCGGGACTAGTAAATTATAAGCCAGCTAAAACAAAAACATTTCAATTTTCAGTATTCCACTTATAAAATTCGAATTTTATTTTTAGTGTTTCGTTTTATCTAATGAACAACTTTTATCTGATGATTGAAAAATCACGCTTTAGAGTATCGGTACCAACTAATATTACTCTTTGGTCATATACATTCTTCACAGAGACTTATTTCTTTAATCTGTGCCTCCAGATAAACATGTTGCCACAGCATGTCGCACTACAGACCTGTGTGAGACAGAGTGCAGTCGATGTTTTTTCTCTAATCTGTGACATGTCGTAACTTACCGTCAGCCTTGCGCAACTCGATACAAAATTCTCGAATGTATGAAACATGCGCTAAATCAAACTTCCACTTTTTTATACTACTTTAACGTATAAGCTTGTCTCTATCTTTGAAGAATAACAACGTCATTCAAAGTTAGTAAGATTATTAGAGATAAATACAATTTCGTAATGATTTTACTTCCATATTAGTGACACTGACCGGGCAAAATCGATATCAATAGGTGATTTTACGGTGTACAAATATATTTGTCATTATAATCTTCACCTCATCTCGCTAATATTTTGATGACCACCATTTTAATGCTTTTAACTGTTCCTTGGGTTTTTACAGACGTAAACTGTGGGTTTAGGTGGTTTTCTAAAAGATGACTTTATTCCGATTAAGAAAAGCTGCACATGCTCAGATACGTATGTGGCAATCATCTCGAAGCCTAAGATTATAAAAAAACGTTGTTTCTTCTGTGCACTTACCATAAAAAAAATTCAGATAGTATGAAAAACAGAGCAAGGTCTTAAAAATGTGTAGGTAATATAATTATGTAGTTTGTAAATAAATAAACAACTACTCATACAAGCCTTGTATTATTTTTACTTCTTAAATAACATTAGTTACGTACCTAAAACCTTCCCATTCATTCAATAACGCATTTAAAAATATTGATAGAGAGAGAAGAGTTAGTTGTATGAAACGTGCGCTACACTTATACGTGTAGCGCACGTTTCATACAACTAACTCTTTTCTCTATGGGAGTCCCATCTCTTCAGCGTAAGCAGTTATTTTCTCTATGCTTACCATAAGTAGCCAAAAAAAACATCAATCGGCCATGTTGTTTAAAACTCTGATTCGTTCCGTAATGTAATCTTAAGTATTGTCATCAATTTTTTTAACGATATTTCAATTTTAATATATCCTATTTTAAGCGCTGGTTATTGCTAAGCACATTAGTGAAAACCGCATGAAAATCCATTCAGTATTTTAGGAGTTCAGTTGGAACAAACAAACAGACAAAGTACATGTATATAAAAAGTGGGTTAACGTGATCAGCGGCTAATTTTTAGCCAACCTGTGTGATTATTTTTTTGATATCTTGCAATTACAGACTTTCTTATCTCTACAGTTTTATTATATGTATAGATTAATTTTACTGCACCGCTACCATTTCTTTTCTTGTACATCCAGGTTGACGGGTAGATAATGCTTTATAGCATTAAGTCGGCCTTGTACATTTATTTTTGTGCTAAAGTATAAATAAATAAATCGTTTAAACTCCAGCTTCCAATAACAGTAAAAGCCGCAGTTTAAAGAGCAATGCAGTAATGTAGAGTGCAAGTACCAGTTCAGCTGCAGCTAGTTCGGAAGTAGAACCTATTCCGACGGTAAATCTCAATACAGACAAACGCGAGTCTACTGGCTGGCGGCCAATAACTGAACTATATAAACACTGGATGAGTTAAACAAGAATAAAGAGTGAAAATAACAAAGAATATCTACGGACGGTCTTCATTATTGTAGTTTTAAAATCTTATGAGAACCACAAACATCGCACCTATCTATATAGCTATCCGGCTTAGAACAACAAGTTCATCCGAATGGTTTGCTTGTATTGATTCATGCTTCTAAATAGATGCCCCAAACTTTGTACAGGTTAATACTAAAGGTTGATGTTCACTTTCTATCCAGTTGCTCTGGTTCCATGTCCATTGTCCAATTGACGTCCAAACTCAGTGGGCGCTGAAACGTTCCATCGTAGAATGGCAGCTTCCCCGCTGACCGTAAATAACAACTCAGCAGTGAACGGGAAAGTTTTATTTAAAACGCTTTTCTTTTACAATATCAATCCATTACTAAGCTGAGGAACGAGAAGACTCTTAAAACGTGATGATCAAATTGTATGAAGGTAAGTAAAAGCAGAACACTAAGTGACAGAAGGTTATTTTACAAAACAGTAGTGAGAATATGACGAATATTATGCAAGAGTCTATAAAATAACGTTCCTGCTAAAGATTTGAACCCTTACGTTTAAATACCGCCTAAACCATTCAACTTAGGGATGCCTAATATTTGTTTGGAGCGTATATTCATTGTTCAATATTCATGAACAAATCAAAAGAAAATGACCTTTTACACGTAGGCAAGATCAGAAGTAAGTACCTATCTAAGTGAAATAAAACTTGTAGAAGTTTGAGCCGTAATGTTGTAAATGATCCTGGCACCAGCTCGCAGCGGGAGATGGACGATAAATCATATTCCTCACCCGCACATATATACAACAACACGCGAGATCACGTCATACCGCGATAAAGCCGCGAGGTGGTGCGACTACAGGAACTACATGCAGTAACATTACTCACTTGGCACTAACAATCTCCTCTCCTCTCTCCTTTTGGCACTCTCCTTCCAACTCAATTTCCTCTCAACTTAAATTTTACATTGGATTTATCTGGCGTTTTATGTCTTTATAATGCGATATAGTTAAGAATTCGATGGGTATTTTCTTTTGCGGCGTTTGCCGGGAAGCGGCACTACCACAGATAGGTAGGTCAGGGGTGGGAAATAAAAGTAGCCTTGTATGTTACACAGCCGCACTGCCCGCACTCGGCACTTTATTGAGGAAAGAAGTCACTGGCCTCGCACTCGCCGTCTCATAGGGTACGGCCCGTTCTTCCTCCGTGTTCCAGATGTGGATGGCTTCCAAGTCGCAGGGGGGTAGATTAGGTACCCGCGTAGGTAAGCCTGCCGACCGTTGAGGCTACACGCACAGGTAGGCGTAGTAGTAGTACTCTGCAGATGGTACTTCGTTAGGGTAGGGAAGAATCCTGGAAGAGAGCCGGGTGTTAAGCTCATTCCATATAGGCTACCACCGTTCTGCCAAGCCACATCTAAAAGGTTGCGCGAGTACAAGCATCGTCCAGTGACTAGCAGTAGAAGGAATAACTAAATAACTAGGTAGGCCGGGTGAAGTTTTAAGCGAGGCAGAACAGCTTTACAGTTGAAATAGGCGCAGAAAACACGATTCGCAAAGTTATTAGATTGGTAACTCACCCTAGAGGGATTCCCAACACTAAAACGTAATTTTTATGTTAAATTTTAGTCAGCAGAGCGGCATGACTGCGCTCTGAAGTAGCAAAATGCGTTCTGCCGATGCGCCAGCTAGACTGGGCTCGTGATTTCTTTCCGAAACAGGTTTTTGCGTTTAGGGATCCGCGCTGACCGCTCAAGCGCAGGCAGCGATGCACGAAACCAAATCTCGAGTGCACTTAAAACACGGCGCGACACGGGTTTCGCTTTATTAGAATATAAGTGTTTTAGATTATATTTATGTAGGATTTAGTTATTGTACAAATAGTTAGTAAATATTATTTATTTAGTGTTCTATGCTAGCCACAACGTTACACTTTCTTAAAAGCTCTTAGTGATTTCCTTTTGTCTGGTAGGTGCCTTTAGTGTGATTCTTTCAGCTAAATAATTCTTACTTACATACAATAAATTCTCCATTGTACAAATAGACAACAAGCAGACACCCATCATTTTTTTGTGTTAAATGTATTTACAAACAAAAAGTTCAGTTATTGTCTGGTTCCCATAGTACAAACTATGCTTAGTTTGGGGCTAGATGGCGCTGTGTGAAGTGTCCACAAATATTTATTTATAATCCCATAACAACCGCTGTGGAGGTAGCGTAGCCACTATGAATGCCTTTGTGACTACTTAAAGACTTTATATGTTAATGAATGACGTGACGAACTAGTCGTTCACCTGATGTTAAGCGCCACGACTGCCCATAACAGTTGCAATGCCACTTGGAATAAAATATGGAGTTTAGCGTAACACTGCACTGCACGTCATCTTGAGACATCAGCACAGTTCATACAAGTGAGTTACTGATAAACATGACTTGCTAAAGCCGCTAGCACACTGTTCGCGTTGGTATTATTTTTAATCCGGCACACAATGCCACGCAGGCTCGGTGCACACGGCTAATCCGGGAAACTTGGGACCGTCTCCACTGTTCGAAGAAACGGGAAAAACCTTGGAGAACGTCTATGAAAAATGACGTGACGGTGAAAAACATAGGACATTTGAATTCTTGCTAAAAGTTATCAGTAAGGAGTCAATAAAATAAGTGAATAACTCCCAACGGCCACATACATGGATCTTGCACCCTAACTAGGATCCCACAACACTCATTACAGACTCAGCTGGCGCACCTGCCTCTTTTCACTTTCATCCATTCCTCTTATCTTTTTCCCCCTCCTTTCTCTTTTTCCCATAGTACAGATTAGTACAGGACAGTGGCTTCTTCCTCATTGCCGACGATGTCTTATTTGCGTACATGCCAGTCGTATTATCTAACATCTTGAAATCTCCGAACTTAGTCATTTTTCGGAAATATCTGTTTTTTTTTGTGTTGTTTAGCAGCGCGTGCCAGTTTAAAAAGAGTCGTAAAGGAACTTTTGAACGTACGGCTCTTTCTAAACCAGGTTTTATGTGATTTGGACCTAATGCTGAGGGTTGAATGTCTGTAATTTCTGAACTACTAAACCGATGACCTTGAAATATTTACAAGACAATTTTTATAATACCTCCTTTCTAACAAAAAAAGATCGAATGTAATCAGACTACGAGTTTATGAATTACAACTAAGTACACATTTTAACTTTCATCCCATCTCTCGAGGGAACCATTCTGAATTGCGAGATAAAAAGAATCATGTCTTGGAATCCATTCAGTAGTTTCAGCAAGATTCTCAGTCAAGATACAGACAGAAAGACAGATAGACAGACAAAAATGAAAAAATTAGAGTTTCGGCTTCAGCATTCATAATAGAGAGCCCTCCAAAAAAAACTTTAAAACATCTTTAATGTACAGTTTGACCTGCTACAGTTTTATTATAAGTATGGATAGATTTAACTACACACAACTTAAAAACGCACAATGGAAACGAAATCCATAAGCGAGCAGCGTTCACCTTAGCTATCGTCTGGGAACAATATGCCTTCGTCCGTCTTATTTAGTTTATGCATCTATCCGCGCGTCATTTACAACGTTCCGCCGCATTTCAGGTTCGCACGGACGTTGTACGGGAAGCTTGGGGTCGCCACGAACAACGCAAATAAAGTACAATGGGTTGTTCTTGGGTACCTGATTTGTTTATGCTTCGAGTCATACAAGGTACAATGTCAGCAATAGCAGAATTGAAATTCACTACATGTTCCCCAATGGTGGAGAAAATAAAATATTCTCAAGAAGATGACAATTCTCAAGAATTTCTCAATAGATGGCGCTACCAACCCCTTAAGTTGGTTGTAAAAGGTAAATTCGGACACGAGACCACTTGTCGCGGTAGCTTAAGTAAAGCATGTCCCGGCTAAAGGGACGAATGAATGCGGGTTCCAGTCCCATTCGTGATTCAAATTTTTACTTTACAAATTAATCTGTAGATTACGATTGCAGGCGATACTGCTATAAAAATCATTAATGTAAAATATAATAGTTGAGTTGGTAAGTTCCAAAAATATTTTATTTTCACCAGCTATGCATTATACAACCATCGCTCCACGCAGCTTGCGCTCGTCGCATCCATTGCGATAATCGCGGTGGTGCTTTCTACGTAATTGCCGTTTTAGTTTTAAGATTGCGACTGAAAGATTGCGAGATTGAGCGATGCATTTTGTAGGTTTGTTTTGCAACTTGTGAAGTTTTAAAGTAGTTGCCTATCTATTTGGTCGACCGATGATGGGCCTACAACAAGGATCCATCGGCTGTCCCTATATATACAAGGTTACCGGAAACATGTCACGATCCCGTTAAGGGATGATAGTAGAGCTCACTAGACATCGAATCAACCTTGGGTAGATTGAGGTATTCAAATCAGGAATCAGTTAATACTTTACAAAAAAATCGGGATTTTTAATTTTGTTTTGTAGATGCACATCACGTGATCATGATCATGGATAATAGATAATATACTTATGTTACAAAAACAACATGATTCAAAAGGTACATAATGAACAGTTCTATAACCCAATCAAACATGCACTCTGCCTGATACAACACAGTGATCATTATATACCTAATAGAAAAAAAGATAAGGAAAAAGTAAAGCAAACGAGTGTATCTAATTAGAACTCAAACAAAATAAAAATACAATTAAGATTATGTAAAATAAATACTTAATAAATATACATAATTATACTTATACATTTATAAACATATTCTAGGTAAAATACGTACCTACTTCTGAAGTTACATTACACACCTCCATTAATGCACTTGACAGAGGAAGGGGGACCAAAGAAACGTTGTGAACCGGTCATTAGATAACAAATTATATTATTATATAATGTCACATACATATATATGTCGCGACATTATATAATAATATTAAGAGTATTAAAAACAAAAAAAAACAAAGCACACAAAATATGGTTCAGAGATACAAAAACAACAGTGATCACTGCGCAATCGTGTCCCATTTTTAAATAAATAAATAAATATAGTAACATTATCCAATTATCATTAATTATCTATACAATTATTCATCAACCGCGGGAAGCCGTTGGATGCAGGAGGCAAGCAGCCGCTCAAACACCTGTTCCAAGTGGTTTGCTTTGTCTCAAAAATGCAAGGTCCCCTTAGAAATCGGGAGCTAAGATCTCCCACTAATGCTCGGTGTTTCCCTGCGAGATAAGCTCCGGAACGAGGAGATCCGCAGGAGAACTAGTGACCGATATAGGTCTAAAGTTGAAATGGCAACGGGCAGGCCACATCGCTCGTAGAACGATGTGGCCGATTACATAATTAATGGTGTAGTCCATTATGACAGATTAGTGGTCTAGTATGACGAATTACTTAAAATAGTTGTAGAGCAGCATAGCATAGTACAACATAGCAGCCTATCAGTATTTATCCGGACTGTGACATTTGTTGCGACAAGTGGCCTATTATTATAAACTTATTACTGACGTTACTCGTATGCGAGTCCTATGGAGGTTTATATTTATGGCCCTACCACCCTACATCCAATATTTTAATGTCTCTGAGATTACGCTAGCCATATCACATCATCACACTAATCACATCACACTAATATTATAAAGCTGAAAGTTTGTATGTGAGTATGTGTGTTTGTGTGTATGTTTGTTACTCCTTCACGCTCAAATGGCTGGACGGATTTGGACGAAACTTGGAATATAGATAGCTTATGTACTGGATTAACACATAGGCTACTTTTTATCCGCGGGTGAAACCACGGGGCGCAGCTAGTATTCTATATATTTAGTTAACGACGCTTATTACTAATGAGTATTTAATACCCAATTATGTTTCATCTTTTCAAATGAATAGCCACACTACAGGAGAGCACGATTAATGATACGACTAGTTTGGGTTGAAGTAACATTTCTAAATTCTAAATCCTAAAAGATTTCGAATCTATCACACTAATATTATAAAGGCGAAAGTTTGTGTGTATGTGTGTATGTTTGTTACTATTTCACGCTCAAACGGCTGGACAGATTTGGATGAAATTTGGAATGTAGATAGCTTATATACTGGATTAAAACATATGCTACTTTTTATTTGCGGGTGAAACCGCGGGGCGCAGCTAGTACTTAATAAAACAAAATAAAACTTAATAAATCTGTAACAGGGTCAATTCTGTAAAGATATTTTGAAAAAAATTGTTGGAGAGCTCTCTATAATCGGTACTAAAGCCAAAACGAAATTTTGTTTTATTTTTTGTCTGTCTGTCTGTCTGTTTGTATCTTGGCTGAGCATCACGCTGAAACTACTGAATGGATTCATATGAAACTTGGCATGATTTGAATTCATATTACAAGGTAGGCTATAGGATACTTTAAATCCTGAAATTCAGCACGGTTCACGCGGATGAAAGAGGGGATGAAAGTAAAAATATGTACTTATTTGTAATTCATTAACGCGTGGTCCGATTTCATTCATTCTTTTTTTGTTGAAAAGGGGGTGTTTTATATATTGTCCCGTAAATATTTCAAGATCACTGGTTTTGAAGTTCAGAAATTACTGACATTTAACCTTCAGTATTAGGTCCAAAGCCACTCCTATCCTGTACTATGGGAAAGAGAGAAGGGAGGGGGAAAAGATAAGGGAAATGGATGAATGGATGAAGGTGCGCTAGCACCTGCCTCCTTTCACCGTTTCATGCATTCATACTTTTCCCTTAACTTTCCCCCTCTTCCTTCTCTCTTCCTTTAGACTGAGATAAGGCGTAAAACTAATTAATCCGTGCGAAGCCGGGGTGGGTCAGCTAGTATTAAATAAGTTAGCAGTTATAATACTGTAGGTATAGGTACAGATATCTTATGATTCTAGTGTTAATACATAATGTATCATACCACCTATTACTTTATTAAATGTACAATTAATTTATTTAAAACACCGGTACACAGAGCCCTCTAGCGGGAAGTTAATAAACTGTTTCTGCTGTAAAGTTAGTTGTTTACCCTCCGAGTGCCGTGCCGATGCCATGCAGGTGCACGCGGTCTAGACACAGGACTAAAGAAAAACCCAAATCCAATGTTTATAATAGCCACCCGCTAGATGGCACTATATGTACCTTTAATAAAACTGTAACAAATCCAATTCACACATAGACAGAGAAACAGATTCAATTTTAATTAAAAACGAAACTGGGCAAAATGTAGATAATGACGTGTACCATGGACCATTTACAAAGTGATTAGAGGGAAACGGACCAAAATATACGTGACAGTGTCTAAACATAATAAAATAGAAGCTGTGCATAAAAATAGAACAAAGAATAGAATAGAATAGAATATCGTTTATTCAGCTTCACAACGTTTCACACATAAATACACAATAACAAAAAAATAATTCATACAAAGTCAAGATTAATTAACCTTACGCTACTGGGCACAAAACTATTTAAAAATAAAATTTAGTGGTGAAGCTGAAAGGGCGTTCAGCTCAGCATAAATGTCAAGTACTACCCTCGGTACCAGATTCTGATTTCCAGCTGAAACCCCGCGGGTGGACAAAGCGCTATGTTATCTAGGATTAAGAATTTCTAGCTGATAAGTACCGGTAGTTACGTAACTATGGGGATTGTACATTTCATTTTATTTAATGTAAGTACAATCAATTCGAGGAACATGTTTACTGATCACTACTTATATCTTAAACATCAAAAGGTGTCACGGATTATTGAGGGTATATTAATATTTCAAGCTTTAATTGAACAACCCTTGTATGATGTCACTCATAGCTAAATAAAAGAAATGCCAGAGCAACAATGAACAAGAAAAGTGAAGAAAACAAAAGATCAAGGAGTAAAATAGTTATTTGTTATACAAAGCTGCAGAGTTGGTTTTTGGCGCGAGTACTTGAATTGAAACCTGAGCAAGCGATGGATTCTAGGATTGAACCACGAGCGTAGCGGGTACGAGACGCAGAAAAACTTGGCTGCCGAGTGCAACACACAACTTTTCACCTCACTACAGCGAGGAAAATGCAAGAAAAACAGCTAGAAGGCTAAGAAAAGATTATTTTTTAGCTTATTAATTTAGCTATGGGTGGCGGTAACGCTTAACATCAGGTAAACGACTAGCTCGTCACGTGATTCATGGAAAATTAAAGAAAAAGTGTTTTTGATCCATTTTCCATGCAGTCGCCGTGCTGGAGGTGTGTTGGTTATATACTCTTTGGTGCTGGACAGTGCGATTATTTTAAAAATGAGGTTGGTGAACGAGAAAAAGATGGTATCTTTTAGGAGGTAGTCTGTGGTATTAATGAGTTTTCAGTGGACTGGCGATATCAAGAAGGTTAAATTCGGCAGATCTGTGATTAAATCCTCAATTCTTGACGAGAAAATTATTGAATAGAAACGTTCGAATTTTAAAAACACTTTCCACGCTAGCGATTAAAATGCGTTTTTGCGCCCAGATTTTGAATGACAAAGAGAATCTTTCCCAGTTAGTGAGGTGAAAAATATGTTATTACACTATTATTATGATGTGAATGTGACATTATTGACACACATGGAGTAACTTTTATGTGGAGCCAACGGGTGAAATTTTTTGAAAGCCGAGTTTGCGTCATCTGCAGCCACGGGAAATCTCTAAATTCCAATAGGTAATTAATTATTAAATAACTACAAATTATAAAGAAAAAAATATCTTGGATATTTTTATTACCTTTTTTTATTTTTTATAGGCTATCCTAAAACAATAATAGTTTTACAAATTTTGAACATTCCCTATTATGTTTATTATCTTGACAAATGAGCGTTATGGGTGTTAGTAGTAATAGTAAGCATACTTGGACGAATCATCCACAGCATATAAAACTATAAAGACTTTGAACTTGGTAAATTTTAAGTTTAGAATAATTTGTGATTTTTTTTTAAATATTCAAGGTAGATGTTTTAGAATTCAATTGTAAAACGTCATTACATAGGTAATCGTTTATCATACATAATTAAATGTAGGCATAAGTAACAAAAATAAGTTATTTTTTTCTACTATAACAACCCCTACGATGCGGTGTAGTAAGCACTAAGCGGTTCAGGAATGTAACGAGACCTATATACGAAGTAATTATACATGGCTATGCCTATAAGTTAGTAACTATCCGACCCGTGTCCCGTGACCAGACTACATGTCTGTATCATGTGCGCCCGCTCCTTTCACATTACAGTAGTATTTGGCTACACCAACTATAGTAGAGAAAACTTCGTTTCAGGAGTTATATTCGAGCTATTTTATTTATCGCTTTTTAGCACAGCTTAATAGCAATAATTCTGCCAATGTCAAGTGAGCGAAAATACTGTTATGTCATGTCAAAATCTCGTTTTGTCAGTCAAAATGGCGTCAGTAAAATAGGGGATGTTTTACTGATGGCTCTAAAAAGCCTTTGAAGAGTCTTTGACTATAGTTGCCTGTTGAATAGGAAAAGAAAAAGCATGCTTTTATAATCTATTGTATCATTAACGGAAAACAATCCACCCTTATTTTACAAATTAAAATTCAAAAATACACAGGGGATATGTGGATGAAAATAGGTGGTATTCGGCAAATAGGCGCGTGATGTAGGACGCCTACGCCGCGCACCGTAGGCCTAAAATTTATAGGCAAGTGGTTAGGTTGACTGTGTGATGTCTCTGGATGACGTGCGCAGTGCAGTGTCACGCGAAACTTTATTTTTTTAAAGTTCCGAGTGACACTGCAACTGTTATGGGCGGCCGTGTCGCTTAACATTAGGTGAACGACCAACTCGTCACGTCATTAATTCTTATAAAAAAAAGGTTAAGAGTTTTGGTACAAAAATCAAAATTCACAACCGCCATTTTCGGAACATTTCAAGGACCAAGAAAATCTCTTTTGTCCAAACTGGATTTAAGCGTCAACCGAAGTGTCAAATTGCGCTTCGGTATGATGATTGAGCGCCTAGAAAACGGTTCGACGTATAAAAAGATGTTTCAGGCAAATTAATCTTTAGAATGGAGTGGAGTGGAGTGAAGGAAACCTTTCTCTTAATGTTTGGTACTTGGATGACGGAACCCTAGGAGGCGACGTGAACACTGTTTTTAATGATCTAGGTATCATTATTAACAAATTTCGCGACATTGGTTTGGATTTAAATTTTTCTAACTGCGAACTTTTTGTTTGCGATACTTGTCCTGATAAAGATTTGGTTTTTGAAAAGTTTAATAGTCTTGCTCCGAATATCAAATTAGTAGACAAGCGTTCTCTTCGCCTTTTGGGTTCGCCGATTCTGGATGAGTCTATCTCACCTTTTGTAGAAGAAAAAATTCAAAAGTTCAGTAACGCATCAGACAGGTTACTCAAAATTAACGCCCACATGGCTTTTACAATTATTCGTTTTTGTCTATTTGTCCCTAAATTTACTTATATTTTACGATGTTGTCAACTGTGGAAACACAGTGAGCTCCTTATGGGCTTAGACAACATTGTAAAAAACACTCTGGTTTCGGTCTTGAATGTTGATATGGATGACAGGACGTGGTCGCAAGCCTCTCTACCTGTGCGCTTAGGAGGTTTAGGGATACGCAAAATTTCGAGTGTTGCATTACCGGCATTTTTGTCCTCTGTACATGGTACACATAAATTAATAGAAAAAATTCTTGCTCCATCTTTAGGTACTTTCGAAGTAGCCCATTTGTCTGAGGCCAAGAATGCCTGGGGGTTGGCTTGTCCAAATTCTGATTTCCCGGTGGTTCTTTCCTCACAGAGGCTGTGGGACCGACCGCTCTGCGAACTAGCACGGAAAAATCTTTTAGATACGTGTCCTAGCGTCGCTGATCGTGCTCGGCTTCTCGCAGTCTCTGTGTGGGAGTCAGGACTTTGGTTACAGGCCATGCCTTCTTTCAACACTGGTAACCTTTTAGATCCGACTACTATTCGTTTAGCTATCAGCTTACGTTTGGGCGCAAGATGCTGTGTGGCCCATCACTGCCAGTGCGGTACCGCAGTTGACCAGCTCGGTCATCACGGTCTCTCGTGTTCAAAAAGCGCTGGTCGAATTTCGCGCCACGCTAGTCTTAATGACATCATTCGCCGGGCTTTTACCACCGCCAATGTTGCAGCCATTCTCGAACCGAATGGTCTCATGCGTGACGATGGTAAAAGACCCGACGGAATGACTCTGGTTCCCTGGAAGATGGGGCGGCCTTTAGTGTGGGACGCTACTTGCGTCGATACTATGGCGCCGTCACACCTTCCCGAGACACACGTTAGGGCCGGCGCCGCGGCTAATTCTGCTGAGCAACTAAAACGGCGCAAATATAGTAATCTCGGTAGCGGTTACATATTTGAGCCGTTTGGTGTTGAGACCCTGGGTCCGTGGGGACCGGGAGCTCATCGCGTTTTCCAAAGTCTATCAGAGCGCCTGGTCGATGCGACGCGTGACCAAAATGCTGGCACTTATTTGGCCCAACGCATCAGCATTGCAATTCAACGTGGCAATGCGGCCAGCATGTTGGGTACGCTACCTACCGGTAGTGGGCTGGAGCACTTGGACTGTCTATAGGCCATCGCGGCTATTATACAGTCCATAAGTGTTCTTTGTAGTAGGTAGTGTAGCTAGTTTAGTTTAGTTTAGCTTAGTTTAGTTTAGTTTAGTTTTTATTATTGTAGTAGTTAGCTTGAGTAATAAAGGCAATTTGCCCGTTAAAAAAAAAATCTTTAGAGAATTTTATCATTTTGAATTTTTACATTAGCGCAAAATCAATGAGAGATACCGACAGGAAGATAAATAGCTACTTCCTCATAACCTGACCTTTTATATCTAACGATGGTAACGATTATACCTACGAGCCTTTTGAGACAACACTTAGAATACCGAAATAAAGGTTCGGTCCTATAAAAATTCAGTTTATTCTAATGTTGACCCTATTTTACCTTAGTTGATTAAACTTACTGCGCAGTGCACACAGTCAGACAGACGTAAATGCGTCACACTTATCAGGTCAGGGTATATTTTTGAGTGGACCAATTAAATCCAGACAATGTATTGCCATGATGATGCAGCTCTTGGTGTATACTGTATACCGCCGCCGCGCCGTGAGCCATCATCCCCATCTGTACAGCCTGGCTAGCATCACGGTATGCTAGCGAGGCTGCACAACTGCTACCGCGACAAAATATTCTCGTCTCTTTAGCTCGTGCAAAATAAAGATTTATGTCTACCAGTGCTAAAATGGCAGCGTATCGTCTTGTTTCGTCAAATGAACACTTCCCTATCGTACCTACCTAAATGTTTATTATCTGTGGGCTCTAATAACTATATATAGACACTTCCGCGAGAGTATTTGCTCGTCGTCAATTTGGAAGATGAGAGCAAAGTCTTCTAATTGTATTCTTAGAATAACTATCTAGGCACCTATTCTAAGATTGTATTGTATGGACAAGAGATCAGATTTTTCCTTAGTTAGACCAAATAAATATTCCATTTACTTACAGCGCTGTTAGATACGCATTTGTTGTACCTACTGCGATATAGTAGGCGAACATTTTTTTGATAAAGAAATTCGTTTGCAACTAATGTGTCCGAATCACACTCATGGGAATTTTAATACTAAAGAAAGTGTTTGTGCGCTATGTGTAGTGTTGTCACACATAAATCTAAATAATTTTATATAGGTGAATGTTTGTGTGTTTGTCCCTTTTGTTCGCGTCACAACGGCGGGAAGAATATGGATGGAAGGAATGGAGAAGCTGACCACGAGTACACGGCGGCTCTAGAACGCTTCAATCGCAGTTCCTAACTCGATGTCAAACTGGGCCTGCGCTTGAAAATGTGGTAATTTTACGTGTGTTTTGTGGATTACGTGAAATAACAGACTGACTGGTCATTCCCTTACAGAACAAATCTGGGTATATAATTTGTACAAATAAATGTGTTATTAACTATTGGTGAACACTTGAGGAACTACGCTGATAGAGTATTTTTTGGGAGTCACTGCAACGGTTTAGTTTTATAAAAACCAAAGTACTTAGATAAGTTTTATTCGGTCGTCCCTGTTTTACATCATATTTTTAAATATTTTATTTCCGTTTTGATAATTTTGTCCACGCACGGTACACTAGGAAAGTGCTCTTTGTTGATTTTGGGCACCGCAACTTAAGGATCGTATATTCTTGCATCCTCTATATCGTTCGCGCAAATCCTAAAAATAACGTCGAAAAACAAAACGAAAAATCACATGAATCCAAACAAGCTTTCATACATGGTTATGTTTATAGCTGAAATGAATACTTAACCTAGCATTGTGATACTCTGACTTTTGATTGTTTTACTTGTATTGCCTTATCTTAAGGCATGACCTACCTAGTACGAAACTATTTTAATTTGCTTGCAGCTACTAAGCCAATTATTTAATTTAAATTTAATAACTTTAATGTCATAATCATCATCATCATCAACAGCCTGAAGACGTTCACTGCTGAAATGTTTAGATGTACGTTACCTACCTTTGACATTTCTTTTTAATTTTTATGATAGTAATTTGACATAGCTATATATTGTTATTATTTATGTTATTTCCGTTCTAATTCTTGACATTGTTTTAATTCTTATAATTAATTGTAATAATGTGTTGATCTATTATTGTGTAATATGTATAATTGGTAGGTATGCCGTTCATGTTACAATAAACAGAATTTGAATTTGAATTTGAATTTGAATTTGATAGGCCTCCCCCAGAGAGCGCCACTTTGAGCGGCTGCTTGCCTCCTGCCTCCATCGGCTCCCCGCGGTTTTCACCAGATCGTCGGTCCACCTAATGGGGGGCTGGCATACGCTGCGTCTTTCGATTCGTGGTCGCCACTCGAGAACCATTCTTCCCCATCAGTTGTTAGCTCTACGAGCAATGTGGCCTGCCCATTGCCATTTCATCTTGCTAATTTGCTATTATGATGCTATTTAAACACAATGCACGTTGTTTATGAAAAAAATACAATACAATACATAAAATGAGAATCAAACAGGACTGATTGAATAAAATGTAATTCGCACAATGTAAGCTTTATGGGCCCGTATTACAGACCTGTGTTCTCGATTGATGCTCAAGTAGAGATTCATTCACTATTCGCGACTTGTAGGTACTGTGCGCGACGCGACTACATACATCCGGACACACGAAACCTAAAAAGGCGAGTTGAAGCAGAGAGTTTCCCTCACTTCGTTCGCTTGGCATTCGCTCGGTCGGTATTGTGTAAGATTTAGTAGAAGAAGCTGAAAATGGTGATTACTTTTCATTGGAATAACGAATTTAGGGCTTGTTAGTTCAAGGCAGATAAAATATCTCCATGTTTCCGTAATCACCCCACAGACATCTGCCAAGATATGTGTTGTGCTATCGCGCAAAAGTTTGTTTACTTTATAGTTTTTAATTTACGTTGGTATGTTGTAGGACTGGTACTCAAATCGGATACTGTTGATAGTTGTCGAGAACCATATGTCTGGACAAACCTAACCTAGGTTTAAGGCATATTTTTACCGAATGTAAGTTTGTTTTTTCTGATGGTTAAATAAATAAATAAATAAAAATAATTTTGCGTTCATTTATTTTGCGCATTTTGGAAGATTACAGCTAAACATTATAATTATTGTACGGATTTACGTGCGCGATAACTATTATATAAAAGGCTTTGTCCTGACTGACTGACAGACAACGCACAGCCCAAACCGCTGGACGTATAGAAATTTCGAGGCTCGCTTCCTTTTATAACGTAAGCACGTGCTAAGAAACGATTTTTGAAAATTCAACCCTTAAGTGGGCGAAAAAGGTTAAAAACGGTTGTATGAAAAACCTACATTTCGTGACGTATCGTTTTGAAACTTAACACATACAAACAAGTATAAAAATAAAAGAAATGGTACCTTTTAGTTTTTTGAAATTCGATACATAAGGGGTTAAAAAAAATTATTAAAATTTGTATGGAAATTTAACAAAAAAATTACCTTATCGTACTGAAATTTGGAATTTGTAAAAATCATACAAAATTAATAGATACGGGTCGCAGCGTTTCTTGCATTTTATCCTCTGAGGGGTTCAAAAAATACAGGATAAGGTCCCATCGTAAGACGCTCGCACGGCCTAAGCGCTGAAGCTAAAATCTTGTTATTTCGAATACATTCATTACATAGGGGTGCAATGAAATGGACTTCATGAAAATTCAGCCCTTAACGGGTTGGAAAGGGTAAAATGTCTTTGTATGAAAAAACCTTTATTTCTTACCCGTAGGTAGGTACTTATCGTTTTTAAACTTACAAACAAACGTGTTAAAATGAAATGGGTTTTCTTTGTTTTTGGAGTTCAACCCCAACATTGTATGAGCTAAAAAAAAGAAAAAAAAAGATCGTGTTGTATTCAACATAGATAGCTCCTTCGATATAAAAAATGTTGCTTCAAATTTGTTTTGAAGGAATCACTACACGTGGTTGAAATAAGGCACGAAACTTAGTATTTCAAATTATAGTGATGACAATTGGCATTGTATATATACTTTTTAAAACATAATCGTGCTACAGTAATACTTTTTGCCAGGGTTGATTTGAAGGGGTAAAAAGGGGAGGAAGTTTTGTTTCTTCATTTTCGAAGTCACGTTCGTAAAACCGGTTATTATTAGGTAGGTGGGTTGAAAACTTACAAAAATGGGTGGTGTATTTTAACATTTTTCGCTTTAGTGTACACCTACATAAAACATTGATGTCAATTCCTACCAGATATCTCAAAAATTACATATTTTCATCCCTGCCTCTCATAATGCCACCATGAAAAATCACTGCACGAGGCCACTTAAGATTAAAAGGATTTAAAAGTAACGTTTTTAGTTAGGTACCTATGGGACTTTATAACGCCTCCCAAAAAGGTTAGTTATAAGGTAATTTTATCCCGGAAATATAAACCGTTCCTGAGAGATAAGTAGCCCACGCGGGCGAAGCCGCGGGGTAGAAGCTAGTTATCGATATAGCTATACAGGCTAGCCGGGCTCGCTCATGTTACCTGCCAGTAAATGGATATCGCGGAGTGCGGGATATGGGATGCAGTATATCGTGTAGAGATTTTAGGAAAATTTAGTGGTATGAGGCGCGCGGCGGCGGCGGTTCCAGCCTACTTATAACCGTGCTGTGACAGGACCGCCCCATTCAGACACGCTAGCTCATTACGCGTGCTATAGACGCGTTTTCGGGAACGCTTTTAGTTCTTTAGTACCCGCATCTGACTTAGTGACGATGAAACATAGGTTTCTAATACTCCTGGCTGCGTGCACTTTCTCCGCCACCGCTATGGTCCCGCGGCTTAGGGTGAGTAGCAACTGTTCGAGCTGTATGTAGTGTAGTGTAGGGCCAGACATACAGCTGAATCGGGGACAAACGCGTTCTCCTCTCTTTTTATCCTCTTTCTGTTGTTTATTTATCGAATGTGGATAAAGTTTTTGTGAGGCAAACTGATTAATAACACAATAAAACTGTTCTTCATAAAGTTAAATTATGTCAACAACATCTGCGAGATAAAAAACTAGCTGAAAAAAAGATACAAGAAGAAAATATTTGGTTGTGGTTCACATTATTATGCTTTATGTACGGGAACCTGTTGTGGGTACCTTATTAGAGCCATGATGTACTTCGGAACCACCCGGATATTGAAGCCTAAATCAGATTTAATAATCTGATTTAGAATTCATGATACCGTTCAAGAATTCAATATGATATTAATTTATTAATCAGCCTGAGAGCGCCACTTTGGGCGGCTGCTCGCTTCTACATCCATCCACATTCCCGCGGTTTTCACCAGATCGTGCGACCTGTAAAAGGAACGAGAGCAGCTGGGCATCCAGACATTTGAAATCATTTTGCCCGGCGAGGGGTCTCTATCGAGGTGCGAGCGTCATTTTATTTCCTCCTCTTTTTTTCTGTATCTAGAGTGAACACACACAGTACTATAGTTACGTGTATGCGAGCATATATTATTATATCCAAACGAATGGTCTGCGAACGGTAGACTCGCGAGCACGCGATGTTTTTGGAACATAATTATATAGAGTTGTATCGCTAGATCCATCATAATACGGGGGAATATCCATACTTTTCTTTAATGGTACTAATGATACAATGTTGTGTCACTATCACCATCAATGGTACCTACAAGTCAATGGTACTACTGACACAACGGCAATAAGTTTATTATGTTCAGTCTGTGCATAATCACATCAACAATCAGAGGACGCTCGCTGCCCACACAGGCCTACCCCATAAAACGCCACTTTGGATGCTTATCATACAGGGGAGGGGTTTGTCGTGATCACTACGCTTGGCAGGCACCTTGGTGATCGGCTAATCGCAAAACATCTTAATGTACCGAGGAGAATGCTGCTGTCCATTCTCCGGATATACACTTAACCGGCTTAAATAAAATAAAACTAAAAATTAAACAAATAAAAATACGCGAGACGTAGGTACATCCGGACCGACGAAAGCAAATATGACGATTCGAAGCAGAGACTTTCGCTTACCTTGTTTGCTCGATCAATAATATTGCTATTTCACTAACGTGCGATGCGCCGGTAATATGTCATACGATAACGAAGCAACGTTTGTGGGGCAATTGGCCTGCAGTAATTTATATAATTATTGTTTGCTACAGAGAGCAGTCGCAGAGGAAGATGACGAAACGATAACATTCGCAGTAAGCACCGAACAAACGACAGAGGAGGACAGCGTCGTCGTATTATGTGATGCAACCACTCCCTGTGCATGGATTATTTACTACCCAGCCTCGAGAAAAAAACAGATGATTATCATGAATTCTTAGTAAGTCTGCCTCGATCACTTGTATACCTAATCTTTTAAATTAGCATAAATATCATGGAAATTATTCTGCACTAGCTGACCCACCCGCCCCGGCTTCGCACGGGTTAATTAGTTGTATGTCCTAGCCCTGTTCATGGGAAAAGAGAAGCGAAAGAGAAAAAGATAGGAAAAAAGGATGAAGGGATGGGACGGCAATAGAAGGGGCAGGCGAAGCCGGCCCGTCCATTTCTCTGTTCCCTTCGACAGGATGAGGACTTCCAAACTCCGTGCGACTTGGCTATAATATCTTTTAATCAAAAGCATTTCCTATTCAATTAGTGCTTATATTGTATTTTACATTTAACGTGAGTGGAGACACGCAAACAATATTTAGGTAAAATAGGTGATCAAACGAACTTCTCAAGTCAAGTTCGATCATTATTATATGAATAGCTCCATTCGAAGATATAGTTATAAAACCAGGTAGTCCTTTTGATCGTACAGGTAGGTTCGCACGTTTTTAGATTTTTATCGATTAAAATATCGATAAAGTATCGATACGGTATCGATACGGATATCGGAACGGTCTCCTCACTACTGTCATGGCACCTCTCTATAGTGTCATTCTTTTAGAGAAATTCTCCAAAAACTTTTGTAATAATTATGTATTATAGATTGTTTTACCAACAATATATTACATGGATTATGTCATTTGAATCAAATAATAATAATAGGGTAGTGGAGGGAAGGATTCTTACTACCTATATCTTCGAATAGAGCTATTCACATAATAATGATCGAACTTCACTTGAGAAGTTCGTTTGATCACCTATTATGATCACCTATTATAATTCATAGCTCCATTCTTCAGATATAGTTATAAAACCAGGTAGATGTTCAGAGACAAATAGTTTTTGGTAAATAAGCATTTCAAGATATATTTTATGTATATTGCAAATGAAACGAAGATATTTCATATATAAGTAATCAGTTTAAAAAAGAAAAGTTAACTTTTAACAGCAATAATTGTATACCTACATAGTAGGTAGATGTATAATCATCTTTCACAAATAGCACATTATTATAAGTTTTAGTAAGCTATTGGTTTTGTAATGATCAAGTAAAGTTTTCGACAATGATTGGACCACTATAAAACTTACTTGCTAATAAGCTTGTAAGTTTGGTGTCCAACCGGTGGGCTACCTTTTTTTTTTATGTGGTTGAATGACGTGACGAGCTAGTCGTTCACCTGATGTTAAGTGACATGACCGCCCATAACAGTTGCAGTGTCACTCGGACCTTTACATCAATAAAGTTTCGCGTGACACTGCACTGCGCACGTCATCCTGAGACATCATCCAGTTTAGTAATCAGATTACTAGACTGAGTGATCAGATCATAAAGTCTCATTTACCCAGTGATTTCACTAGCTACAATGCCCTTCAAACCGGAACACAGTAGTGCTTGTATATTAACAGGAATACCATAATTATGTTTTAGCGCTTGCTGAGCGGCTACCACGCGTGGGCACTGATAAATCTGATCACATCGATCCTACTCGCTGCTAAAACGTATTTTATTTATCGGCTGATGGTTTGTTCTGTGGAGTATTTTGTGAGGGCAATTGTGAGTTAGGCTGTCAAATTTATAAGCCTGTAGCGAAAAGTAGGTGATCTCCTGAGCATTTGGCCCCAATATTAGGTTTTTTTATGAAATAATAGCAGAATCGGTTGCTTATGACCTCTGGCTGATATTTTTAATGAGTTTCAATAATAATACAAATTCTTGAGGCTGTTAATGATAAAAAATACAAATATCTTTAATTTATATTATTTCTATGATTTTTCGAAATCAGAATCATATTATTGACATTAACCTTTAATAACGAAAGGGTTTGTACACGTGGTGAGCAATGCCTGAATCAATGAAGATGGTAAGTTTTGTAATTTGGTTCAAGGACAAACTATTACCGTGTGGGTATCAACCTGAAATAAAGGCCAAAGGCTGTTTGAGCGATCCGAGTATGTGGGTGATGCTTGGTCTATTTCTAAATGCTCTTTAGCAAGCGCGATACTTTTTCATCAGAAGTAATTTTCTTGCCCAAAATAAAGAAGCAGTCGTGCCCTTTTGGAATTTTCCGTTAAAAACAAAATGACTGAAGTGATCCCAGAATTTTAAGAAATTACAACTATCGCTTGAATAGTATTTTCACCATAATTTGTAGATAAGTAAACCATGGTTGCAAAGAATGGAGGACTAAAATTCCAGCTGATTGCTCGCTAACAGTTTGTGAAACTCATAAGGATCAATGGGAAAGGGCAAAGCCAAGTAAAAAAGTAATAGTGCCAATATATAGTAAAGACATCAACGGTAAAGATACCTAGATGCCTTCTTTTTTTAAATTCTTTTTTTAATCACTACCGTGAGATGCAAAAGCTAGATAACGTTAGATTGTCCGAACTTTGAACAATAATTTAAAGTACTTGATTTATGAGTGCCAAGGTGCTAATTCAGTACCTATAAGGGTTGACCATCTTGATTTTCCATTTGTTTTTACGAATTCGTTAAAATACAAGTTGAGGGCCTCGCTTAGGTTAATTAGTAAAATTATAAGTACACTGTGTACATAATCATAACAAAACAACTCACTATTAATAAATTTTCAAGTTGTTACAGTACCGTCAACTTAATACCAAGAGATCAGACCACAGTAATTTATTGTTTTTCTCTAATCTGTGGACACAGTAATAACAAAAAACGAAATAAGGTTGTAATAATAATACCCGTGTCCATCGCACGACATACACCTTGAGTATTTTAAGAGCGTACAACGCCATCTAGTTTCATTCGGGGTAAAATTGTTTCAGAACAACATAAACGAACCCACTATCATGCACCTATCAAACACAAAAATTATATCAAATAAGTGCACTTTTCCAAAATACTGAAATAATTCTTTTACCATAGTTAATGGTTTTTTAAATTATTTTAAAAATACCATTTCTAATAAGACATAAACATTTTGCATGAACATTGCTTCCTTTTTGCTTCTGCTACATGTGCTTGGCTGTTCTTTAAAACATCAGGTAGGTATCATAATATTTTTCTAGGCAGATTTCATCGAAATTCGTCTAGTAATTGCAGCGTCATGCGCTTTTAAAGGGACATGTTACATTGAGCTGTAAGATGGTGGCGGTAGTCTTTGACTTGGGGATTTTTTGTTTAATTTTTTTTTTTGTATGTTTTATATGAACTTCAATTATTCAATTTTACGCCAAATTGTTAATTCTTAATTTCAAATTGAATATAAAGTTAAAAAAGGATCATTTCATCATTTTCCTTTTTTTGTTTATAAATAGTTTAATGAAAGTATCGATACTTTGAGAGTTAGGAATGTATAATAATAAGTATCGATATTTAAATTTAATATGAATCCATAGGCAATAGGCGTGAACTATTGAGTTAGATAGATTAACTCTTTATTGAAACACCGCATCATTAATAATTAAAGGCTAAGTAAACAAACTTAGACTTAGACTTTGGTGGAGCCTAGATAAAATCGATTAAGCGATACGTAAGTATCACAACATGATGTATTAGTAACATATTGTAAGCAGATATAGCCAATATTCTCAAGCACATTATAACTGTAAGTTTTATGCAGCTTTTCTCGCTCTGAGAAGGAAAGAAATATGTGTAGGCAGTATGCCTTCATTGATACGTCACGTATAATGTATTATACAGTATCCATTGAATATAAAGTCATTTTTAGTGATGGCTTGAAATAGTTCAACCTGCCTTGCCTGTAGGTACCAGCATGAAATACCTACCGCATTTGGCTATCTGTTCTGGCGCTTGTAGAGGAGGCTAAATAGTTCTGACGACATACTTAAAATTTCTACTAGCTCTTAGGGCGTAGGTCTGTTTCTGTTAGAGTTATACATTCCTGCCTCCCACATTCAGAGACGAGGGTTTTTTCTTTTTTTAATAATCCTTAGAAATGGCGGATATGCTTGGCTTTTGCCTCACTTTGACCTCGTTATTTCTAGTTTGCACTTCCTGCGAGACCACTGCAATGTCTTTAAAAACTAAATCTGTATCTTTAACCTCTCGTGAGGCCTTTTCAAAAAACGGAAGCCAACGTTGGATATATGTATTGCATCGGTTAGTATATACATTGTCGGGAGAAAGAGAATTATTCTCTGTAGAGTCATACACACTTATATGCATTGTAGAAGGGGTATTAAATATGCCCAATTATTGTCTACGGACTCGACACGAATCGTGGATCCAATTTCTAGATATAGGTAGGTATAGTACCTATGCAGGTATAGTGATTTATATATCAGAAAAAAATGTGGGTAGGAAAATAAATTACTTATCGAGTATGTAGAAAAATATTGTAATAAACTCGCTTGAACTAAGCCAGATATAGCCTTCATACTCTTTTTATTATAACCTTCGTGTATGCCCCGCAGTCAACCACCAGGTTTTTATAGCATCCTGTCTAGCCTTCGTGATAACCCGCAGTTAATCCGCCTGGCAGACTTACGAGGTGCTTATATGAGTTTAGGAAAACTTATGAAAATGACAGGGCAAGAAGTACTCTTTTTATTATAACTTTCGTATACGGCCCGCAGTTAACCGCCAGGTTTCATAGCATCCTGTTTAGCCTTCGTGATAACCCGCAGTTAATCCGCCCGGCAGACTTACGAGATGCTTATAATATGAGTTTAGGAATATTTATGCCAATGACAAGGTAAGTAGGTATATTATACTCTTTTTTGTTACAACCTTCGTGTATGACCCGCAATCAACCACTAGGTCTTTATATCATCCTGTCTAGCCTTCGTGATAACCCACAGTTAATCCGCCTGGCAGACTTAACCAGACGACACGACGCCGCTGGTTTCTTCGTATTACTCAAGTTTTTCTTGATTTTCTTTTTGTAACGTTGTATTAATTTATCTTCCTTTTTTCGTTTCGACAATTTCAACATGATAAAATAATTTGCGACGAAATATTTTGAGGCGCGTGCGTCTTCTACCACGCACGAAAAAAGAATGACACTATAGAGAGGCGCCATGACAGTAGTGAGGAGACCGTTCCGATATCCGTATCGATACCGTATCGATACTTTATCGATATTTTAATCGATAAAAATCTAAAAACGTGCGAACCTACCTGTACGATTAAAACGACTACCTGGTTTTATAACTATATCTGAAGAATGGAGCTATGAATTATAAAGAAAATATATAAGAAGAGGGCTAGAAGAGTGGTTAATGATGAGACACTGCTTGGACAGAGGATGCAAAGACTGGAACACAGAAGAAAAGTAGCTTGTCTGTCCGTCTTTTACCGTTTGCATTTTGGAGTGTTCTCAGGAGCTCCATAATCTCATCCCACCCTCTCCTTTCCATCACAGAACAACTAGACTTGGTGAAGCCTTCCATCCTTATGTCGTTAACGTGCCCCATGTTCGCACAAATTGCTTCGAAAGTTTGTTTATAATCCGTAAATCTAAGGAATGGAACTTGCTTCCCGCAACAGTTTTCCCTTCCACATACAATCTAGGGGCGTATTCAAGAGCAGAGTGAATAGGTCTAATCTTCTGGGTAAGCGTGTCCCACCTTAGGTTTCATCTACACTTACCATCAGGTGAGATGTGGCCAAACGCTGACCCATTTGCAATAAAAAAAAAGAAAAAAAAATATTTAAAGAAATAATAAAACTCTAAGAATACAGTTTATGACCGAGGCCATCTAGCGTTGAGTAGCGGAACTCGTGCCACAATCTCAAACTCAGCCATCTAGCTATATGCTAGATGGCGGTGGTAGGCTTTACTTGGAAATAATATTTGGAATCGTGCTGAATTTCGGAATAAAAAGTATTCTACGGCCTACCCCATAGTAGCAGTTCCATGGTAGTAGGAACTCAAATCGTGTCAAGTTTCATTGGAATTGTTTCTGTAGTTTCGGCGTGATGTTCAGCCAAGATACAGACAACCTGCCGCGTAGACGCTAGATGGCGGTGGTGGGCTTTTACTTGGCAAAATATAGTTAGGAATTCGGTTTTCTTAATTTTCATGTATGAACTTAAGCACAAATTGAACGTCAAAATGATCAATCATGAAGTCGAAATTAAATATAAAGTGCAAAAAGGGAGTTTTGGCGGGAACGTGAAAAAGTTCACGTCGTTGCATTGTATTATTTCACAAAACCTATACTTTTTCTAGTGTTAATGTTTAAAATTAGTGGCATTTTACGCAATAAGTGCTGAATTATGAGTATAAGTGTGGCCAAGTGATATAATGTAGTGAAACGTGGTTTTTTGTGTTGCTTCCAAAATTCCACAGAAGCCTCTAGTAAAGTTGCCACTACTTTACTAGGGCATGACTTAGATTGGATTATGACTACCTGACTTAGACTGGACTATGACTACCCTGACTGACTGTGACTAAGACTTGACTTTACATGAAATATTTCATAATACGATGAAAAACTACAATACTTGACACTGGCTAAATACACTATGTGTGGAGCCAAACTATAAAAAAAGTGCAAAAAGTCCATAATTTTAGGTAACTTTTAATTAATTTATATTGATTCTGCATCGCGCAAGCGGTTTTTCCACTTTTCGTATATAGGGAGCATACGAACTACTAAATAATTAAAGTGTCTCTTACTGGGGAAGTTACGGATTTATTTATAAGAAGAGAAGAAGAAGATAGATGTTAGATATAGATATATAGAAGAAGATGTAGATAGGTAGGCCTAAACACACACATTTGGATACCCTATTTTGTTGCAGCTGTGTATGTGACAAAACAACGAGCAGTGAGTGCTGGATATCAGAGGACGGATCTGCTAGCGACTGGGACGAGTATAAGTGCATGCCACCGGCCGAGGACCGAGGCTCCGCGAACTAACGGCACGGCACCGGCCGAGGACCGAGGCTCCGCGAACTAACGGCATGGCACTAGCCGAGGACCGAGGCTCCGCGAACTAACGGCACGGCACCGGCCGAGAACCGAGGCTCCGCGAACCAACGGCACGGCACCGGCCGAGGACCGAGGCTCCGCGAACTAACGGCACGGCACCGGCCGAGGACCGAGGCTCCGCGAACTAACGGCACGGCACCGCCCACCACCCGCTGCTGCGGCACCACCGCTACACCAACCCGACGACAACCGGGAACTAATGGCGCCGGCGCGGCACCATTAGTTCCCGGTTGTCGTCACGTTGGTGTAGCTGTGGTGCGGCAGCAGCGGGCGGAGGGCGGCGGGCTCTAGTCTTGTAGAGCCACTACAAGATGACATCTGCTGCGGTTCTTATCAAATCGTGCTACAAAAACCTGATTTTCTTTTTTATTAAAAAAAATAGTTGTGTGTATGTTTCATTATAATTATTGAAAATCCATGTATTGGTATGTTAGAATTTGAGATATATGAAATTGTGATTGCTGAGCTTTGAATACAAAATAACCAAGCGAGTGCGTTTGGTTATTTTTATCAGGCTGCCAACCAAATATCCCGTCAATTTAAGTGGCAGAGATCTGTACTTATATTGGCCTTGGTTATATTATCTGTGGCCTGGGTAATGTCAATAGCCTGGTCTAATTTCTACGTCCTTATGTATAGAAGAGAATAGAATATACCATTTTTATTGCAATCATAAAACACTAGCTTTTGCCCGCGGCTTCGCACGCTTGTATATTGTGTTATTTCTACGTTTAGGTAGTCTAATAGATCATGCATTATCTATATACCAAACAACACAATCCACTAAATCTTTTTGGAGCTGAGCACACAATTATAAGCACACGTGTAATAGTTATTTATGATATTAGGGCGGTAAGTTGGTTTTTACAAACGAGTAGACAAATGTAACCATAGTCACGAGTTTATAGAAACCAATTTCCGCACGTGTATCATACAACGTTTTTCAACATATTTGCGAGAAAACAGCACAATAGGTAAAGAAACAAACTTTTGTTTATTAGCGGGAAAGTCACTACTACTAAAAAGAAAGTGCTAAACAAACTAAATAAATAAATAAATAAATATTTTAGAGAATAATCGTCAAAAATACAAGCAACATGCTTTATTGATATTAGCACTAGAGTTTTTAATATATTATGCATCCAAAAAATAACATAAACCTTTTCTGGCGTTATGCGGGTAGAATAAAATAGGTACTTAGGTGAGAGTACCTATTTTACCGCACGCTCCGTTGTATGGTGCGTAATGTTTAACATTCGAACAATGTATACAGGCTTTGTAAATGCATTTTTTGAGCAAATGTGTTGTAAAATGTATTTACCTATGCGATGCGTACATACCTAATTGATTTTGTTAATACTAATTAGAAACTAATGTTAATGTTATGGTGGTTCGTGCACGGAAGGCACAGAGGGCGCTGCAAGATAAGGTGGACGGAGCAAGACATTGACAGTCTATGGCGAACACACTACGATGAAAAACGAAAAAACAAGAGTAAGCAACGACGGAAGAGAAAAAAGGATTAATTATTTTGGGAGTATTAATACTACTGGTGAAAAGAAGATAGAAGTTAAAGAAACTGTTGAAGAGTCTATTAAATTAATGAATTAAGTAGCCGAATAAAGGTGTTAAGATATTAAAGACGTGTTCTGATGTTCGCCGACACTACAAACACTTACTTACGTACGCCACTTAACTGTAAAAGGAGTCGACATTTATGTGTCCACTATTTTCCACGTTGTCTCATTTCACTGTACTTTCAACATAGTGGTGGGAGTGAGGAAATAACATGTGTACAAAGCTCAAATCAGAATCGCTTTTGCAAAGAATGTTTCATTTTTATGATTCCGTAACAGTTTTGAAATAAAGGAACTCTTATGGGTCACTTTGTAGTCCATCTGTTTGTCTTTCTATCTGTCGAGACCATTACTTATTTTAGGAATAACGGAAAGAATTAAGCTGAAATTGATATCTATGATCAATTAATTCAAATACGGCTATCTATGATCATCATCATCATCATAATTATCATTATCGCCATCAACAGCATCATTGTGACCAAAAACAACTTTGCGCGCTCTTGGCTAATTATTTTACTATTATATTGGACATAAAACGAACACGATGATAGAGGTTACAGGAACGAATGACGCATCTGGCGTCATTCGTTCCCGTCGGTTCCGTTGTAACCGGAAACATAGAGTTTATGCTACAAAAAATGGAACCCGAGGGACACAAGCGATTTATCCCAATTTAGCCGTTTAAATATTTATTTAAAAGGCTAAATTCAATTATGTAAATAAAATACTTTTGGCAAAATGCAGTTGTCTTATTTTCTTTGCTATCATCGATTGTACAGGCGTAAGTTTGATAATATTCTACCTTATATCCAATCCTGCATCACAATGTAGGTATTAATAAAACATAGATTAGACTATACTTAGTTTATAAAATAGATGATGCAAAACACTATGAATCGTTCTAGAACAGGAGTTAATCACCACATCAGTGCTGACCTACTTTTCGATGCACGTATTCATTGAATAAGGTATTAGTGGGGTTGCGAGTCGTCGCGTGCGTGGTGGCTGGTGGACTAATGTGGATGTTAATCTCAACGGAAAGTTTCCGTGTTGGGGCTATTTATAGATGGAACGATTTGGAAGGATGTCTAATGGGATTTGGATGGGGTATCTACAAATGATTGTGCAGCGAGCGAGTGCCGTGTGGGGGTTCTGTACTTTAGTTTAGCAAACTCCATGATTCCAGACAACGGTCCATTCTTAACGCGGCTTCAACAAAAGGAGGAGGGGTCTCGATTCGACTGTTTCGATTTCTATTTGCTACCACTGTACTCTATCATTTATAAATTGATTTTAAAATAAGTCAGAAATTTCATCTCAATCTTTCGGTAGTTTGCTTTTTAAATGAAAATAAACATACCTATTAATTTATTGACAAGTCTCTGCTTCAACTCGTCGTTCGCTTTCGTCTGTCTGTCCGCACCTACTACTCGTGGATGTAGGTACTCGCGGAACAGCTAGGTGATCATGTAACTTGTTGGCAACCGATAGAAACACAAAAATGTATGGATTTGACAGTTGCAGTACGCAGCTTATGTACAGAGTTACTATGGAAATTTTCAAATTTGGATTGAAATTTCTTTTGTTGCATTGCTATCAAAGTTACATGATCACCCCGCAGGTCGCATATTTCACTTTTTTCTCTTTCTTTTGTATTTTTCAAGACACTTGCAAGTGTAAAACCAACTGCAAGTAGTACGTCAGTTCCGCTAGTACAAGATGGCGCCACTTGAGCACAGCATAGTTAATAATATTCTGAACTTCCGGCTAGTCCATGAAAACCAGGGAACCAATCAGAGGCAAGTAAAACGGCCGCCAAGAAGTGGCGCGACGGCAGCACCAGACCTCGTTTTCCAGAGTTGTTCAGCTCAGTTCATCGTCAGAGTTCAAGCCGTCGAGTCGACACTTAAGCCAGATCGGCATAGTTATTTTGGTGAACGTTTTTGGATTATATACAGCTAAGTATAATTCTGTAAAATTATTAGAACACAATTGTTTGTGATTTGTGTCTGATTAGCTCGTGGTTTACTATGTGTCTCTATTAAAGTTTAAAAGCGGTTATTGTAATGATTTGTCTATTTTAAAAGAGATATGCCTATGAGTTTCTTGCCCGTTCTTCTCATAAGGCTTTAATAAAACTTGCGAATGGGTGTAAATGTATTTTTCATTTAAATATCCACTTAGTTTAAATAGCATTAATACATAGGTTTCACACAAGTTACTTTAATGGTTCATGTTTCGTCAACGGTACATTTGACACAAAATTGGTGCAGGAAGTTACTCGTCTTTTCATAATTTCGAAAAATCTTGAGCAAAGAGCACTATGTTTGTGTAGTGGTGCAGGAAGCATAGTCTACAAGGCATCTGTTCAATGATATCCCACATGATGAGTCACAACAAAAAAAATCTCATACCCTTTTTAAATCTCTTCAACTTCTAAGCCTTTCGGGGATGAAATTCTAAAATTACTGAGACTAGTTCCCTTTTATTTTGTATGTTCTTTACACACTCTACATTTCAGTATGATAAAGAATTTTTTTTTGAAATTTTAATACAGACTAACTACAAAATTCTCCACTATAAGGGCTAATTTTCAAAAAACCTAAAAATACCATTTCATTTCAATGTGCAAAGTTTCATAACGATACGTCACGAAATGTAGGTTTTTTCTTACAAACGTTATTTACCCTTTTTTATCCCTTTAGGGCTTGAATTATCAAAAATCCTTTCTTAGTACGTGCCTACGTCATAAAAGAAAGCCACCCTCCAAATTGCAAGTTTGTACGTCGAGCGGTTCGAGCTGTACGTGCGTATGTCAGTCAGTCAGTCAGTCAGTCAGGACATTGACAAAAACATGTTGTAATAATTTATTGTTTGAAATTGTCTCTGCGTAATTTATTGTTGTACAAATGTGACGTAAGTATGCAAGTGAAGAACAAGTAGGTAAGGTAACCATTTCATAAGTTATACGGCTGTAAAGGATTCAGCCGGACAAACAGACAGAAATCACGCAACTTACAAGGAAGGGTCCATGAACATTTTTGAATCACGTACGGGATTTGAACCCGCACCGTATACATCGTCAAAAAGTAATCTTTTGATTACGCTAACCACGCGATACTGCTGTACAAATAATTTAATTAATCATTAAAAGAGTCCCTTGAAAACTACGGAACCCTAAGAACTAAAAACGCTCACTCTTGTATCTAACCACACGTTGGCCAAATCTCAGCCAACAAGAATAAAAAGCTGCTAATTTCACTTACCTACCTCAAAAGCATAAATTAGAAAATATAACAATTTTTCCACTTGATTACTTTATTTGATCACATTTACACATTTGTTATATTAAAACATGCTGCATACAATCTGCCACAAAGGTTTAACAGTAAACCAGCAGCTCGGGGACGAAGCATGGTTTGTAACAACAATCGTCGACGACTCCCCTCCTCCAGCGGCGGCCGTGCACCGGCGCGGGCGGCGGCGTGGTGGCTTGCGGCCAGTCTTGGTCCTTGTAGTCCAACGAGATGGCGATCATTTTAGTCGGTATATCACCTTCGTATTCACACAGCTCAGCCAATCTGTCAGACAAATCCCTCCCGCAGTATTTATGAGCAGTAGCAGCCGAGATGAAGGCGACAGGAACTATTGCACATAACATGACCGTCACGATAACTACTGCTGGTGCGTTCATGGTGGCAGGTTCCTCTAGTTGGTCGATGATAGTAAGGAAGCACCTCGCTGTGGCTGTGACACCGAACTGACTCACAAGGTACTCAACCCTTCATCTTATACTAGTGTTAGATGCTATAAAATATCAATGAATAATCGATTACTGTGTGATTTCCAATTAATTATTATTAGTTTAGGAGACGCTTTTGTGAAATCCCACCCTCCACCTTACACCTCACTCATTCCTAGCTAAAGAGTAATATGTATCATAGTGGAGTACCAAAAACGAAAAAAAAATTGCAATATTTCCTAAATCCAAAAAAAAATCTGCAATATTTCCAAAATCCAAAGCTTTAGCGTCGCTGCGCGCTGAGATTGGCTTTTATCCATCCCGTGTAACATAAAAACGTAGCAACGCTTCGCTTCCGTCACCGCGACACACCAGCCGCAGCCACCGCGCCGGTCGCGCCCCGGGCCGGGCCACTCGCCCGGCGCCGCTTCCGTCACGGCGACACACCAGCCGCAGCCACCGCGCCGGTCGCGCCCCGGGCCGGGCCACTCGCCCGGCGCCGCCACCGACGCGGCGCTGCGATCATCATTAGCCGGGTAACGCCCACTCCTGATAACAGGCAGGCCGACTCCATAACTGGGGATGCTTATGTATTTCCTCTCGGTAAGGCCCCGGGTCGCCGTGATCACCGCGCAGGCGTCAACTATGATGCGGACCGAGGGGAATGCTGCTACCTTCTTCCTGGATATTCCCTTCGCCGGCTCCTACCTTTCCCACACCTGGACCGCGAGGCCGGTGCCGTGTGGTTGTCATGATATTCTGTAAATAAATCATTGTCATTATTGTAATGGTTTTTTGTAGCCCGGATTGACTAATCGATCACGTATTTAAATTGTGATCTCAATGTTCTAGATACAACGATACATAAGTAGGTATTGACTAGACTGTTAGCTCGGTTGTTAGTAGGTCGGCCTTCTGAACTATAGGTTATGGGTTCGATTCCCACCCAGAAAAAACATTTGTGTGATGAACATCGATGTTTGTTCCAAAGAGTTATATGTACTGTGTAACATAGAAGTCTGGTTTGTTCTGTGTTCTTGTGTTTGATATATGTATTTCAGTTGTCTGGTCCCCATAGTACAAGTTATGCTTAGTGGGGGTCGATGGTGCTGTGTCCACACTTTTTTTTTAATGCTTTGTCTGTGCTGCTGGGTAGGTACCTATTTTTTGTTTATCTATTGTATTGTTTGTAATCTTTGTCTTTTTAAATATGTATTTATTTTTACTGTAGGGTTTACTATAGGATTCTGACTTCTTAATGCATGATGTGGCCATTCTGTAATTAGGCCTACATGTAATTCAAAACCTGTCATGTAAATCATGTAAGCTATGATTTTTATTAGTGTGTAGTACTGTTGAAGGTTCATAAATAACTAAATAAGTATTCTGTTGTTGACTTGTAGAAGTGCTAAAACTACTTGCCTTGACTATAAATATGCACCCACTACAGGCTACAGGGTGATTGGTTCGTACACCGTATCGCTACGGGGTGTGTTTGAACAGGCATGAGCCATTAGGCTTTCTTTTGTGCATGACGTAGCCGCGTCTCCACCGCCCGCACCCACGCCGTACACGCTGCCTCACTCTAATGATTTTTTGAGTTATTCAAAATTTTATGGAAATCGGTAGAATATATACAGGGTGATTCTTTCGTAGACCGTATCCTTTCAGGGTGTGTTTAAACAGAACTTGGGCTATCTTTTAAGCGTAACATTAGTTTAGCGATTTTTTTTATTTTCAAGTTATTCAAAATTTTGTGAAAATTGAAAAAATTCCCCGTTTTTGAAAAGTGAAACAATTTTTTTCTTGAAAATGATGACCCTGGCAAATAAGTTGATTTATCTCAAAAAGTTGACTGAAGTTTTTTTTCTGTAAATTGTTTTAAAAACATTTCGTTTTTCAACGGCTTTCTAATGAGATACCATTCATCAAAAAATATTGATGGGTTCCAAAGATACTCACAAGCAAAAATGTCTACCCCCTCATCGACACACGTGTGGCAGCCTACGTGCAGTTGTTCCTCCTTTATAGGTGTAGGTAGCTACAGCGCCGTGTATATTACCGGCGTCGTAGTGTAGAAAAATAAGACACGAAGACTCCACATTAAAGTTCAGTTTACTCCACAAATAAACAAGCGAAAAGCGTACAGAGTTTACAGCAGATAGTTTTAGACGGCACTGAACACGGTAAGAAATACAGAAGAACGAAAAATGAAATAGAAAGAAAGTGAGAAATGAAAATGAAAGATCGCGGCGGTCGTGCGTAAGCGCAACGGGCATAGGTTAGCGCGGGAAGTGGTTTTCGAAGCACTGGAGAGGCCGACGGCCGACTGCCGGTCGCTCCGCAGTCTCGCGTCCCGCGCCTCGCGTCTTGCGTCTGGCTCGCCCTGTAGCCGGTTGGTTTAGTGATGGGCACGCGCACTAGTGATGCGCGCGCCACACCACCCCCCTTGGAGAATCAATGTTGGACCTGGAAAAAATCGGGGAATTTAACTCGACGGCCCGAGCGTGTATAAATGGGGCCGTCTTTCTGTATGCGACTAGGGGTCGCCTCCTGTACATTCTCTGCCAGAATATAAGCTGGCTTAACTCTGTCTATGGAGACAGTGACAGGTCCTCTGTTAAGCTCGACTGTTATGGTCTTGTCACTCCTATCTAAGACTTTGTGTGGGCCAGTGCAAGGAGCCTCTAGTGCACCTCGTAAAGCATCTTTGCGTATAAATATGTGTGTAGCTGTATTGAGGTCTTCGTGTACAAATACAGATTTGGTACCATGTCTTGATGCTGGACTGGGCTTCAAGCGTGTCATGTATTCTTTGAGCTGTGTAACGAAGTTTGTTTCAGAAGTGAATGTAGGTGTACTAGTGTCAAAGAACTCACCCGGTATCCTTAGGGTCTCACCGTATACCATTTCAGCTGCTGAGCTTTGTATGTCTGGCTTCCATGCTGAACGTATGCCGAGAAGGACAAACGGCAAGGCATCGGTCCATCGTCTATCTTCATGCGCCATGATGGCCGCCTTCAGCGTCCGATGCAGGCGCTCGATCATGCCGTTGGCTGCTGGGTGATAGGCTGTTGTATGACGTAGTTGAGTCCCACATAGATCTGTCAATGATTTGAAAAGACGAGAGTTAAATTGACGTCCTAAATCTGTCGTAACCGTCTGAGGTGAGCCGAACCTTGCTATCCAGGTTTCGAAAAATGCCTTTGCGACCGTCTCTGCCGTAATATCTTGAAGAGGCATGACTTCGGGCCAGCGAGTGAATCTGTCTATCGCGGTCAAGCAAAACCTGAAGCCTGCTGACGGTGGCAAAGGGCCAATGAGATCGAGGTGAACGTGGCTGAACCGGGCACCTGGTAGCTGAAAACTGGCTAATGGTGCAGAGGTGTGGCGGTGCACCTTGTTCTTTTGACACGCGTCACAAGTTTTAGCCCACAGTCTACAGTCTTTACGAACCGAAGGCCAGACGAATCTCTCCGTGACGAGTTTGATGGACGCTGCTGCTCCAGGGTGAAATAGACCATGCATCGAGTTGAAAATCTGCCGGCGCAACTCCAGTGGCACAAAAGGACGAGGCGTTGGCAGTGAAGTATCGCAATGTAAGTATAATCTTGTACCTGGTACGGGGCATTTTTGTAGCTTTAATGAAGTTGAAGTTGTCCGCTGTACTTCCTGGAGCTCCTTGTCACTCTGCTGGGCGCGTGCGAGGCTCTCGAAGTCAGGAGTTTTCGTCACGCTCTCCACACGTGACATGAAGTCTGCTGTAATGTTATTTTTGCCTTCAATATACCTTATTTCAGTAGTAAATTGCGATATGAAATCAAGGTGATTAAATTGTCTGGGGGAGCATTGTCGGTCCTTGTGATCAAAGGCGAACGTCAAGGGCTTATGGTCCGTGTATACTACGAAGTGTCTGCCCTCGACCATAAAGCGAAAATGTTTGATGCTCTCATAAATTGCTAGCAATTCTCTATCATATGCGCTATATTTTATCTGCGACTTATTTAATTTCTTAGAGAAGAATGCGAGTGGTTGCCACTCACCATCTACCAGTTGCTGTAAAACCGCGCCTAAGGCTGAACTAGATGCATCAGTAACGAGGGCAAGCGGTGCGTTAAGTTCTGGGTGAACTAGCAGGGTGGAGCGGGCTATGCTATCCTTGCATTTTTGAAAAGCTTCTCGATGCTCTGGCGTCCAGGTAAGGGGTTGAGTGCCTTTCACCTTTGGACCAGAAATCATGGTGTGCAGAGGAGCTTGGTCAGTGGCTGCGTTGGGTATAAAGCGTCTATAAAAATTCAACATACCGAGGAATCTTCTTAAGCTGTTCACGGTAGTTGGAGGCGGGAAGTCCTGGATCGCTTTCACCTTGGTATCGAGTGGGCGAGTACCATGTTCTGTCAAAGTGTAGCCAAGGAAACTGACCTCTGGAACACCAAAGATGCATTTTGACTCGTTCAAAAGTAGGCCATATTCCTCCAACCGCTGGAAAACTTGTTGCAGGTGTTCCAGGTGTTCACTTTTACTCCTGGAAAACACCAATATGTCATCTATGTATGAATAGGTGAAATCTAGGCCTCGCAGCACCTCGTCTACAAACCGCTGGAAAGTCTGGGCGGCGTTTCTTAACCCGAAGGTCATAAAAGGGAATTCATACATCCCGAAAGGTGTGGTTATGGCCGTTTTGGGAATATCGTCCTGGAATACGGGAATTTGATTATAAGCCTTAACCAGGTCAAGCTTTGAGTATATTTTTGAACCTGCAAGTTTGTGATTGTAGTCCTCTAAGTGGCGGATCGGGTACCTGTCGGGAATCGTGCGGGCGTTGAGCGCACGGTAGTCCCCACAGGGTCTCCAGCTGTCGTCTTTTTTCGGCGCCAGGTGAAGCGCAGATGCCCATGGAGAATCAGATGGACGAGCTGTACCGTCACGCAACATATGCTCGAACTCTTCTTTGGCTATTTTCAGGCGATCTGGAGCTAAACGTCTTGGTTTACAATAGACTGGCGGTCCAGGTGTCGTTCTAATATAATGGACCGTAGAGTGCTTAGCTTCGCGGAACACGCCAGATGGTTTAACCAAGGTTGGATACTGCGATAATAATTTCTGATACTCACTATTACCGGATACAGCTTTTATGCTGAACAGCTGGCATAGTTTCAGGGAGCCCTGGGCGGTGAGGTTGGTGGCGCTATCTATAAGCTGCTGGTTCCTGCAATCCACAAGAAGACCATAGTGAGATAAAAAGTCAGCGCCAATAATCGGTTTGTCCACCGAAGCCACCACAAAATTCCAGGTGAAGTCTCGTCGCAGTCCAAAATCCAGGTGCATGTTTTGAGTGCCGTAGGTATTTATTACAGTTCCATTTGCAGCTGTTAAGTCGTATTCCGTAGGTTCACGGAACTGGCGTAGGAAACGGCGAGGAAACACGCAGAGGTCTGACCCTGTATCTATCAGGTACTGGATTTTTGATTTTGTGTCGGTTAAAAATAGGCGACTGTTCACAGCGTAGCAATCATTCGCCGCCTCTACTGATTGCTGCGGTAGTTTTCCTGGCTACGTGCATTAAAATTGCAAGGCGGTTTACACTTACGAGCCTTTTCTTTAAAAATATCGTGATACCAGCACATACCTGGGGTCCTACTTTGACTCTGACCTCTGCTCCTTGATCTTCCAGAAGAACGGGAACCCTGGCGTTGGAAGGGGCGTCCGCGCTGTCCACGTATGTCGAGTTGGGAAAGTTGCGCCGTTATTTCAGTTTGAATTCGAGCCGTTATCATGTCCTCCATCCGCTTCAACATCGCGTCAAAATGGCCGCCCGATGTACTCGCAACTTGAGATGAGTTTGATGGTGTCACTTCACAGATTTTGTCCGCTAACTCAGCTATTTCATCCAGACTTGCACTTTTCTGCGAGACTATAATAGCCTGTACATGTGTCGGAAGCCGGTTCGACCACAAACTACGTAGAAAATCATCGTTCACTCCGCCTCCTGCTAACGACCGTAAATGACGAAGGAATTGGGAAGGTTTTCTGTCACCTAATTCTTCATGAGTTAAAAGTTGTCGAATTCTCTGATCGCGGAATGTTGATAATCGTTTAATCAACTCTTGTTTGAGGTGCTCGTATTTGTCTGTCCGTGGTGGACTAGTTATAATATCCCGTACCTCACGAGCGATCTTGTGGTCTAACTGCTGTATCACCATGTAAAATTTTGTAGCATCCGCCTTCGTTCCCGACACTTCGAATTGGGCTTCTATTTGCGCGAACCAAATTTCGGGATCTTCTTGCCAAAATGGCGGCAGGCGTACCGAAACGCGCTCGACCGTTGCCGCAGGCGTCGCTCCACAATCTTCAAATTTTTCGCCATCACTCTGCATCGTAACCGTAGCTGCGTCAAAACGTCGAAAAGGTCACCAGTATGTGGCAGCCTACGTGCAGTTGTTCCTCCTTTATAGGTGTAGGTAGCTACAGCGCCGTGTATATTACCGGCGTCGTAGTGTAGAAAAATAAGACACGAAGACTCCACATTAAAGTTCAGTTTACTCCACAAATAAACAAGCGAGAAGCGTACAGAGTTTACAGCAGATAGTTTTAGACGGCACTGAACACGGTAAGAAATACAGAAGAACGAAAAATGAAATAGAAAGAAAGTGAGAAATGGAAATGAAAGATCGCGGCGGTCGTGCGTAAGCGCAACGGGGATAGGTTAGCGCGGGAAGTGGTTTTCGAAGCACTGGAGAGGCCGACGGCCGACTGCCGGTCGCTCCGCAGTCTCGCGTCCCGCGCCTCGCGTCTTGCGTCTGGCTCGCCCTGTAGCCGGTTGGTTTAGTGATGGGCACGCGCACTAGTGATGCGCGCGCCACACACGAAATCATCCATGTAAATACTTGGTATCACGATTAACGTTAAGCCATAAAGCGAGAGTTAGGGCAACCAAGCAGTGATAAACTTATTTTTATGTATCAATGGCCTCTCATTGATACACAGAGCCTATCGTACGAGTTGAAATTGGACAATATCCCGGGTAAATAACACTGAATATTGTTGATGACAATAAAAATGAAAGTTTGCTTATTTTCTTGTTTAATAACTCAAAACCGCTGTAATATTATTCGAAAATCTAGTAAATTGTAGATTTTCATGCACATTTTTAAAGTTCCGTGCTTGAACTTTAACCTGAAATACACGTTTTATGGTTTTGGGAGTTTGTATTATCTTTCCCTAAGATATTATGGTGCAATAGCAAAGAAAAACCCAAATCAAAATAAAGTTATTTATGGTTAGTAGTAATTCGTACCTGTAATCAAATCAAATCAAATCAAATTTTTTTATTGCAAATAGGCTATTCTTAGCACTTTTACAAGTCAAAACTAGATAATGTATTTAAAAATAATAAAAATTAAAATATTGTACTTTCTAAGCAAGCATAATTAAACAATTTTACACAGTTCTTAATGTCAAGAATGTCAAAATATTATAATTATAACAAGCCCATTACAATACGAGTTTAAAAAAAAAAATTCTCCTCCCCCACATCAGGTGCAAGCAATCCGGCACAATGTAGAATAGAAAACTCTGAACCGTAGCTTCGATTACATCTGTAAAGAAGAAGCTACAAGAAACTTTACAGTGTCATTCTTTGATCCATTTTTTTTAAATTGCTTACAACACTTTTAATGTTACAACATAATTAAACATACTACAAAGTAGGTAACTAGGTACATACATTACACATCAGAATGTAATGTAATACACACATCAAAAAAGTCTAAGCAACATGTACTAATTTAAATATTAGGATGGTTCTTCACATTATAACGTATTTTATTTTTAAAATTATTACAAAATGAAATTTCTAAAGAAAATGAATTTATTGTGAAAGAATACGACAATTAAATACAAAGTATGGCCTCCTCTGCTATTCAGAATTTGTCGGCAACGATTATTCATTGAATTAATGAGACTGTTTATGTCATCTTGCGGTATTCGCTTCCAATGGAATTGTAGCAAATCCTTCAGCTGTTGGGTTGTTGTCACTCCGTCCAAGTCCTTCAAAACACGTCTCTGGAGCATGTCCCATGCGCGCTCGATGGGGTTGAGGTCTGGCGATTGTGCCGGCCAGGGCAATACCCGGATGTTCTCCGTTGCCAAGTATTCACTGGTTTGCCGAGCTAGGGATAAGCTTACTGACCAAAAAATCAAACCCCCCGGTCGGTTTGGTCCACTTCTTAAATGGTCCATTTCCAATCCAAATTGTCATCTTAACATACCCATTTATGGATTATTAGTATTTCAAGCTTTAATTGAACGACTTTCATTAGATACACAGATAGATAGATAAACTCCTTATTGTACACCAACTAAACATAAATATACAAAGAAACTTAACTGACTTATAATTAAAACAGCTTTATACACTTTTTTTTCCATTTATGTTTGGAGGAGCCGTCCACTTCAACTTCACTTTTATTTGAGTTATATTTATTTATTTATTTATTATTATCAAATTTACATAATATAGCTTACAGGCTAAGTCTGTTATGTAGAACGACAAGTACATCGGACACACCGCTTATCGCGCCGTCTAGGTGTCGTCGCCGCCATGTCAGCTAGATTGGCACACATAGAGAAGATCCACTAACACATAGAAAAGTGCTGACCAGCGAAAGCGTGAGACTGAGATCCTGACCACCGTCCGCGCAGCGCCCGCGCCCGCGATCCCCTCTCGGCCCCGCGAGGCTTACTTCACCCTCCCCCGGCACTTGCTCTCGATCGTCGAGACTCGTCACATGTATATAGTTGGAGATAATTAGTTTTAAGATCTAATTGTAGTTGTAAAACCTTGAATAAAAGGTAATAATTATTCTTCATCATCGTTTACTTCGTTACTCCCGCTGCAGCCCCTCTATAATTAGTCCAACACGCTGTACTGCTAAACTAAGGTAAGTAAATACAACATTTTCAAATGTACCCTATCAGTAAACAAATCTAGTTCTGGATGTTGAGCGAGTATGTTATTAAGTAACGCCACAGCTCTGGCAGTGGGGGCTTTGTAAGTACGTACGGAGTGCAGGTACGCAGGCGCCACAAGCAGGCGGTGAATTTTTCGTCATAAGCTCAATTGGCTCCCTATACGGCTTCGCCGGAATACTCATATTTTCTCCCTGCTGTACAGTATTCTGTTCAATCCTTCGTGTATATTTCTTACTTTGATCGATGATCTCATTTCTTATTCGGTGTTTAGCCACCTTTTCACTATGTTCATGGCATAGGTACATATATAGGCCTTTCAATTCAGTCATAATATTTTCCGGTTTCAGAGGAATACAGGTACATTAGGAGTGAAATGCGTTTTAAAAAGTTTTCTGAAAATTTTCTCGAAGATGCTGGTCGGTTAAATCACTTCAAAGCTATTATTAGTGCTCGCGTGATAGCCTTTACATAAGTTAGGTTAGGTTAGGTTAGGTTGGGGTGCGGGCCAGGATAGCTCCACGTTTGCCCTGAGTTTTGCCAGTCCCTTATGGATGCTTGCATCCGGGGGGAGGGGCAGCACTTGGACCGGTGCACCCTGGGCGACGGCTAATAACTTCCTTTCGGGGTTCTTATTAGTCGTTGGCTAAATCCTGGCGGGGCCTCTCTGCGATCCTCATGTCTCGGCATGAGGCGCAGCAGAGAGGCGGGGGCCTCTCCAAGTATCTCTCTGCATAGCGGAGCGGACAGTGGATGAGGCCAGGTGGCAACTCAGTGATGGGGAGCCGCCGGAGGGAGATGGCGTGGACGCCATCGGGACGGAGCGTACGGTCGCAGTTTGCGATAGTGCGCTGGACTCGTGCCGGCGCCCTGGATAGTCCGGGAAGTGGCGGTGCGAGTCGGAGGCAGCCCGGAAGGGCTGTGGGGCTCGCGTGGCGAGCAAGCGGCCTCCGTAGCGATACGGGGGCGGCTGGGATGGCTCCCAAGATGGGAGAGTGCGTGTCCCCCTAACGCTCCACCACACACGTGTTGGGGTGGGAAGGGGACTAAACGCATAAACAGGAGGTTCCTCCCTTCCTCCTGGGTGTATTCGGGTGCCGTACCGGTACACCCAGGGGGCTCTTGGTCGAGGACAGCGTGCCCCCCTAACGCTTCACCACACACGTGTTGGGGTGGGAGGGGGGTGGATACGCGAAGGGTGGAAGTTCCTCCCTACCTCCCCGGTGTATACAGGTGTTGTACTGGTACACTGGGGTAGAGCTAGGTCTAGGAACAAGACGGGAGTAGCGTGTCCCCCTAACGCTCCACCACACACGTGTTGGGGTGGGAGGGGGACTACACGCAGAAATAAGACGTTCCTCCCTTTCCTCCTGGGTGTATTCGGGGGCCGTACCGGTACATTCAGGGGCTTAGGTCGAGGAACAAACGGGGATGGAAATCCTCTCGCATCCCCTTCGACGTCGATTTAATCCGTCGTTGGGGCAATGCTTGAGAGGAGAAGGACTGGCAATGTGTCAACATAGGGCACATACGGAGGTACGGACCCTCGCATCATCACACTGTGTGTACCCCGCAGTGTGAGTTGTGGGGGTGGGACGAGATGGTGGTGGCGAGCCTTTCGATCGCCGCCTACATCGACTCCCAAAAGGCCTGGGGCGACTGGGTATGGGGGTACCCATCGTCCCTTAAGGGCCTGCAGATGGTGCGCGTGGTGTTTCCGCGTGCTATCAAGGCGTGGGGTAGCCACCAGCTGCCCCAAAACAGGACGGGCCCGACAACGGGCAAGCGCTGCTGGGTGCTGCGAGTAGAGTGCGACAGCGAACCCGGGGCACCAGCACAAGGCGCAGTGCAGGAACACCCTGGATTGTTAGTGGGTATGCCGTCCACTCTGGACGGAGAGTCCCACATATCCACCACCTGCCCCCGTAGCTGGTGGAATCCATAAATGATTTTTACCAGGTTAAAACAAAAAAAAAGAAAAAAATGCTAGGTTAGGTTAGGTTAGGTTTTGCTGCGACGTCCACAGCGGGTTATTGCGACGAGGGCGATACGCGGGTACCGAACGGTGTCCTGGACGGCAGCGTGCGTCCTGGCCGGAGACCCGCCCTGGGAGCTCCAAGCCGATATCCTCGCCGAAGTGTATCACTTTGTGGCGGCGAGGAGGTCTCGAGGGGAGCCCCCGGGCTGGGAAGAGGTAAGGCGCATGCGGCGGCAGGCGCGGGCCGCACTGTTGCGGCGGTGGGTGGAGGACCTGGCTCCACCGGTTCCTGGGCAAAGGACGGTGGAGGCCACCCGTCCGGTCCTCCAGAAGTGGGTG
The DNA here is from genome assembly GCA_910589525.2 of Ennomos quercinarius. NCBI lineage: Eukaryota > Metazoa > Arthropoda > Insecta > Lepidoptera > Geometridae > Ennomos > Ennomos quercinarius. The sequence goes on from OU342503.1 coordinate 16,425,692, forward strand.
AGGCGGCCCCACGGGTCGTTGACGTTCCGATTGGTGCAGGTGCTTTCCGGGCATGGCTGCTTCGGAAAGTACCTGCACCAAATCGCGAGACGGGAGGCGACCTCCGTCTGCCATGAGTGTGGAGCGCTGGAAGATTCGGCGCCCCACACGCTGGAAGTGTGTGCCGCATGGGACCCGCAGCGGCACACACTTTCGATGGCAGTAGGCCCCAATCTCTCGCTGTCGAGCGTGGTGCTTGCCATGCTTGACAGCGAGAGATCGTGGCAGGCGGTGGTCTCTTTCTGCGAAGAGGTGATGGTGCAGAAGGAGACCGCGGAGCGGGTCAGAGAGGATGCCGCTGGAGCTGACCCGCTCCAGCGCAGACGTACGGGAGGGAGGAGGAGGCGTTATGCGCACCTCCTCCCTCCTCCGTAGTGGGGCCACTGGTGGAGAGTCGGGGGACTCTCCGCCGTATAGCACGGTCCCGAAAGTCTGGTGGGTGGCCTTAGTGAGCAAGGTCACCCATCCCAAGGCGCAAAAAGGCCCGAAAGGGCCTACCGCCGGGGCGGGATGGCTCGATTGCGAACGCGACCCCACCTCGCTCCACCACGGCGGTAGACTGCTCACGGGGAGGTTTTTAGTGGGTTCGAGTCCCACATATCCCCTGCCTCCACCCCCGTGTCGTGTTTTTTTTTTCCTGACCGTGCGCAGGGCCCGGCCCGCGAGCTAAATACCTCTGACACAGGTCAGAGTCTTTGTTTTCTTATTGCTACTGTCTACTATCTATTGTGGGATCAGGGTTTTGGGTTGTAATTTTATTATCTACTTCTACTCTTATTTCTACATGAAAGTGTGTATACACACACTCTATCATTCTTGGGAGCTGGGTCCTACTCTTCTCTTACAATTTATAATCGATACTTCTATTTAAATACTACTTACTTACATTTCTTACTTCTACTATGCTTTAGAGTTTTCCGCATACATCTTATTATTATTACATTCTTAAATCTATTACATATTTATGCTGTTTATATATATCTTAAATATATATAACACACATAACTTATTTATCTAGTTTTATTTTTTGTCATGACTTTATTCCCTATTTTTACACAATATTCTATGAAACTATCTCTAAGTACCTTATCTACAATTATATTATTTAAATTTTCACATTTTAAAACAATCCCAAGTTTTTGCTCTAGTTCGTACCTTTCCCGACCGTATATTGGACACTCTATCAGGACATGCGCCGCCGTTTCATTGATACAAGGCTCACATGGGCAGGATGGGTCCTCTTTACACTTAAACCGGTTTAAGTATTCAGAGAACTCACCGTGCCCGGTAATCATCTGGGTGAGCACTCCTGTGGGCTCTATCATCCTAACAATCTTATAGGCTTGCAGCGCATCCGGGAAGAACAATTTCGTTGCACCTGCTGTTCCACCTGATTTATATCTCCGATTCCATTTATCAAGCGAATCCATACGGATTTGTCGCTTGACAAATGAAACCGGACATAGGTCGTAATCTGGTTTCCTCTTAATCCTCAGTGCCGCATCTTTCGCAAGCTCGTCTGCGCGCTCGTTGCCTTCGAGTCCTGCGTGGGCCTTTACCCAGAACAGTGTGACCTTCTTATCCTGGTCCCTAATGGTTCCCATGTTTCTTCGAGTTTCTACTGCCAGGGGATGCATCGTCCAGTTGTTTGTGATTGTCTCAAGTGCCGAGCGCGAGTCACTATATATGCCAAAGGTCGTCTTTGGGCTTTAGAGAACCTCCCTGGTCGCCACACATATGGCCAGCAGTTCAGCCTGGTAGACCGTACAATAGGACGGCAGCTTCAATTTCCGGTTGCTGGTCTCGGCATCATTGCTCCAGAGAGACAATGCTGCTCCGACCTTACCTTCAATTTTGCTGCCGTCCGTGTAAATTCGCGCTTGTTGATCATTATGCGCGTCAACTTGCCCTTGGTCTACCAGGCTTATGAACTCAAGGTCAACATGTGTTGCTGGATGAGGGGTGTTTGCGTAGAGCTCCATGCGCTCCACCTCCCTGTCTCCCAGTGCTGGCTGGGGGGCTCCTCTCCTTGCCTCGTACAGAGCGGCTGCTTCCTGTATCCTGAGGTCAAGCGGAAGTACCCCAGCCAACACCAGCGCTGAGTTCAGGGAGACGGTGCGGTATGCTCTGCACAGTTTCTGTGCAAACCCACGCTGTACCGCGTTTAGTTGTTTTTGAACGCATAATTTGTTGGTCGCTGGTGCCCACACCCCTGCAGCATACATAATGACTGGCTCTACAACTGCTCTGTATATTATCCGAATAATTTCCGGATGGAGAACCCAGCTAATACGGGCTGCTTTAGCCAGTTGCCTGTAAAAACCCAGGGCCTTCCTACAGACGTTACCCACATGGTTGTTAAAGGTGAGTTTTTCGTCTATAGTCAGGCCCAAGATTTTGATTTCCTTCGCCAAGCCAATGGTGACCCCGCCCATGCGCAGATGTGGGGTATCGTATTTAAGCTTGTTTGTAAGCAACATCGCTTTTGTTTTATGCGGAGCAAACTTTAGCTTATTTTCGACACCCCACCCCCGGACATAGGCGAGAGCAGCATTTGCCCGACGTTGAAATTCGGCAGCTGTGTCTCCATCGAAAATCAATACAACGTCGTCCGCAAAAGCCTGGCAGTAGTCCCCCCTTTGGTCCAGCCCTTTGAGCAGCGAATCTAACAGTAAATTCCAAAGGATCGGGCCTCCAATTGATCCTTGAACGCACCCTTTATTCGTTCCCTTGGAAACTTCTTCACCGGCATACCTCAACCTCACCATTCGATTTTCCAGGTAACTGTCCAGTAGCCTCCTTAAATTTACAGGACACTGTTCTTCGGCCAGCCGAACCCTGATCGCAGGCCACCATGCATTATCGAAGGCTCCCTCTATGTCTAGTGATACCATTGTAATTATCTTTTTCTGTTTCAGCTTTTCGCGTATATGTTGTACCAAGACATAGAGGGAGTCTTCCGTGCTCCTTTGTGGCATGAATCCAAATTGCCGGGAACTTAGCTTCGGCAGCAGGTGCCATTTTACTCTTCCAACGAGCATCTTCTCCAGAATTTTACCCATCACTGGCAATAGTCCGATCGGTCTGTACGACTTTGGCTCCGTATATTTATCTTTCCCCGGCTTCCTCAGAGCTACTACCGTCGCCTCCTTCCAGATGATCGGGAAGTGGTTCAGCTCTAGACATTTATTTGCCAGTGATAGGTAAACCTCCGGATCGTGATTTATAGCTCGCTCGCAGATGTCTGCAGTCAAGCCATCCGACCCCGGGGCCTTTTTCGGGTTGAAGCTCTTCACTACGGCTTTTAGCTCCTCTGGAGTAAACGGTGGGTCATGAACTTCACCATGCTCCAACCGGTTTACTTTTTCAGCTTCAGCTCTAATACGCGTGTGACCTTCACTATCATCGTCCTTATTATCCTCCGGGTAAAACGTCTCAACCAATAGTCTGGCTGACTCATTTTGGTCCAGGATCCTTCCATCTTTCACTAGTGGCAGATCTTCCTGTCTTCTCTCTGTTCTCCTGATAACCCGGTAAATCCCTTCCCATAGCCTTCTCATCTCTTTCTTGTTTCCCACAAAATCCCTTCCAGCTCTCAATCTGACCTTTTACCGCTTCTAACTCGTATGTTTCTTTTGCTTGCAGGTACTCTTGGATGACCTTCTCCTTTCGGACTGGCGCTGCACATCGGATCCTACGCTTCTTGGTGAGGACGTCCTGCTGGAGTTTCACGAGCTCTTCCTTCCACCATGCGAAGGTGAGTACAGTGTTATTTTTCTTTTCTGGTATACTTTCATTGCAAGACTCTACTATTGTTTTTACATATTTAACTATTGTTTGCTCTAACCAAATTTTGTTGTCTATTTTAGATATTTCTGTTTTGTTTATTTGTTCGTCCTCTAGCAACTGGGCCATTTTCTCATTTTCTCCACCCCCGTGTCGGCAGAGGAATGCGTGGGCATTTTCCTCCCCCAAAAAAAAAAACCAGTGTTGGAGGTCCTGGGCCACCGCTGTCGACTGGTGCGAACGAAAAACAAAACGATTGCACTGTTCGAATGGACGGCCCAGACACCTTTCGCACAGGTAAGCTCGCTGCTTACAAAGCTAAGTGATTGTGCAGACGGCACCCCCCGGGTGATAAGCATAGACGCGATGGTGATCGACGGGAGAAACCGCAGACCGGTTAGGTTGCATAAGGGCCTCTGAGCATCATGAGGTGGTCGTGTACGAGGACAGGGATGAAAACCTAAGTTATCTTAGAACTCCCACACACGACCGTATAAATGCAACAGATAGTTGGGGGCATCCCGTCCCATGTTCGACCACCATCAGTGGTTCGGAGAGAGTTCAGCAGAAGGTAGCTGCCGAGGAAGCCGCAGCACGCCAGAGCGATGGTCGAGAAAAAGACCAAGGCCCTATCTCGACTTTCCTTACGGCGTTCAGCGCAGCAGCGCAGAGCTTATCCCGGGTCTCACCTCGAAAAGAGCCCTGGTGGAGAGCTGGTGGAATACATAAAGTATTTTTACCAGGCTAAGAAAAAAAAGGTTAGGTTAGGTTAGGTTTTTTTTTTTTTTTTTTTTTTACTCCCGAGGGTAGGGGGGAATCCTCATGGATACCGCGGGGCTCGGGCCCCACGGTTATGTCCGACTCCGCCTTGGCGAGGTGGGAGGGGGACTAAACGCATAAACAGGAGGTTCCTCCCTTCCTCCTGGGTGTATTCGGGTGCCGTACCGGTACACCCAGGGGGCTCTTGGTCGAGGACAGCGTGCCCCCCTAACGCTCCACCACACACGTGTTGGGGTGGGAGGGGGGCGGATACGCGAAAGGTGGACGTTCCTCCCTATCTCCCCGGTGTATACAGGTGTTGTACTGGTACACTGGGGTAGAGCTAGGTCGAGGAACAAGACGGGAGTAGCGTGTCCCCCTAACGCTCCACCACACACGTGTTGGGGTGGGAGGGGGACTACACGCAGAAATAAGACGTTCCTCCCTTTCCTCCTGGGTGTATTCGGGGGCCGTATCGGTACATTCAGGAGGCTTAGGTCGAGGAACAAACGGGGATGGAAATCCTCTCGCATCCCCTTCGACGTCGATTTAATCCGTCGTTGGGGCAATGCTTGAGAGGAGAAGGACTGGCCATGTGTCAACATAGGGCACATACGGAGGTACGGACCCTCGCATCATCACACTGTGTGTACCCCGCAGTGTGAGTTGTGGGGGTGGGACGAGATGGTGGTGGCGAGCCCTCCGATCGCCGCCTACATCGACTCCCAAAAGGCCTGGGGCGACTGGGTATGGGGGCACCCATCGTTCCTTAAGGGCCTGCAGATGGTGCGCGTGGTGTTTCCGCGTGCTATCGAGGCGTGGGGTAGCCACCAGCTGCCCCAAAACAGGACGGGCCCGACAACGGGCAAGCGCTGCTGGGTGCCGCGAGTAGAGTGCGACAGCGAACCCGGGGCACCAGCACAAGGCGCAGTGCAGGAACACCCTGGATTTTTAGTGGGTATGCCGTCCACTCTGGACGGAGAGTCCCACATATCCACCACCTGCCCCCGCAGCTGGTGGAATCCATAAAGGATTTTTACCAGGTAAAAAAAAAAAAAAAAAAAAGGTTAGGTTAGGTTAGTTTTTTTTTTTTTTTTTTTTTTTTTTTTTCCCTGTCCGGGCGCAAGGCCCGGCCCGCGAGCTAAGGGTTCCTCTAACATAATCAGAGACTTTTGCCATCTTTATTGAGTAGGTATTACATAAATTTCTTAATCCTAATGTTCTATCCTCTCATTTCCATTCTGTCGACTACAGAGTTACAGACGGACCTTCGCGACAAGTGTGACCTTTTTATTGTATATATTTATTTTTAAATAAAGCTTGGCGTCCGTGCGTCACAGAAAAAGTGGCAACAGTTTCTAATAGCTTCGGTTGACGTAAGGGCGCTACAAATATTAATTTATTTATTTCTTTCATTTCCACTTTCCACCTCTTCATAACCCTCGTCGTGTCACCAACAATTTTCCTTCGAGCACCAGCGGGATTACCACTGAAGAGTTAATCAAATGTTTAATACTCCACCGCCGCACCGAAAATTGTTGGTGACATGACGAGGGTTATGAAGAGGTGGAAAGTGGAAATGAAAGAAATAAATAAATTAATATTTGTAGCGCCCTTACGTCAACCGAAGCTATTAGAAACTGTTGCCCCTTTTTCTGTGACGCACGGACGCCAAGCTTTATTTAAAAATAAATATATACAATAAAAAGGTCACACTTGTCGCGAAGGTCCGTCTGTAACTCTGTAGTCGACACTCCGCCCAGTATCCCAGCATCAGGGATACTCTACTGGTTTCGGGACAAGTGCCAGTCGAGTAGCAGGTCTTGTGAGTTTCCCAGTCTTTGTTTTAAGATCGGCTGTGCGTACTCGACCGTCATTTCCAAAATAAACTTTCTCAACTATAGCTTTGGGCCAGGTATTACGAGGTAAGTTAGGATCGACAATTATGACCAGATCTCCTTGTTTTAGATTTTCGGTGTCCTGATACCACTTCCGTCGAGGGATTAGGTCGGGTAAATATTCACGGACCCATCTTTGCCAAAATAGATCGGTTAATCTTTGCGCGATTCTCCACATCTTGCGCAGGTACAAGTCACTATCATCGAACACTCCCGGGACAGGTACGTTTGAGCTAGAGCCAAGAAGGAAATGGTTTGGTGTCAACGCTTCCATGTGTGTAGGATCTACTGATACGTGTGTTAACGGTCTTCCGTTTACTATGTTCTCAACTTCAGCGAGTAAAGTCGACAAGGTCTCATCTCGAGGGGCTCTTTCTTTTAAAGTCACTCTGAGCGCTACTTTAACGCTGCGTATAAGACGCTCCCAGGCACCGCCTTTATGTGGGCTTATGGGTGAAATAAAGTTCCACGTAACACCTCTATTCGTCATCTCATCTTTGATAATAGTGTGGTCCAGTTCCTGAAATGATTTTCTCAGTTCGACTTCAGCGCCGCGCAAGTTAGTTCCATTGTCTGAATAAATTTTAAGCGGCCAACCTCGTCTACAAGCCATTCGTCTTAAAGCCATGATGAATGAGTCTGTAGTCAGTGATGGGACTACTTCGATATGTATAGCTCGAACCGTCATACAGGTGAATAGTACTCCATAACGTCGTTCTCTGCGTCGACCAACTGTTATTTCTATAGGCCCGAATAGATCAACTCCACAATGGGAAAATGGGCGCTGGTGATGAGCCAGCCTTGCCAGGGGTAGATCTGCCATGCGTGGTGGAGTCGGTGTTGCTTTTCGTATACGACAAAGCAAACATTTGGAAGCGACAGTCCGTACTGTGGGTCTCAAGTTAAGCAGCCAGTACTTTTGTCTTAGCTCGTTCACAATTATTTCATTGTTTCCATGTGCGGATTTTTCATGGTAATATTTAACTATCAATCTCGCAATCGGGTGATGTCCATCTAGTATTACAGGTCGTTTTGTATCTAAACTTATATCCGTAGCAATGTCTACACGCCCTTCTACTCGAAGAATATTGTTCTCATCTAAATATGGCGTCAGCGTACGTAGGCGGCTGTTAGACTGAATCTGTTCGTTATTATTCAGTAGATTTATTTCTGTAGCAAATGATTGCATCTGAGCGTAACGAAATAATAATCTTTCAGCTCGTTGTAACATTTCGGCATCTATTTCAGCTTTGCGATTTTTCTTGCATTTTTCGATGAACATAAGTACTCTAGCTGTGCATCTTAGCAAACGTAGCCACGACGAAAACTTCGTACGATCAGGTACGGGTATGTTTTCATAGTCTGTTTCGCATACATTGTGTATCATTTCCAATACCTTTTCATCAATGGTCTCTTTGTTTTTTCCAGGTACAAACTTCGACCAATTTGTTTCTTTCTCATAAAGAAAACTTGGACCTCGGAACCATTCACAATCTTTGTGTAGCTCGTAGTTGTTACTCTTTGTTGCTATATCTGCTATATTATAGCTCGTGGGGATGTAGTGCCATTCTCGTGGATTACATAACTCGTCTATTTCACCGAGTCGATTAGCGACGAATATTTTGTAATTTCTGGTATCGTTTTTAATCCAGTGCAACACTGTCATGGAGTCGCTCCAGTAATATGATTTTACAGGTATCAGTCTCGTTTCTTTTCGGATCGTATCGGCAAGACGACATGCTAAAACAGCGGCCTGTAGCTCCAGCCGTGGTACCGATACGGGTTTTATAGGTGCGATGCGGCTTTTACTAGCGATAAATGATACGCATACCATTTCATTGTCAACTACGCGCCAATATGCGACAGTTGCGTAAGCGGCTGGAGATGCATCACACAGTAAATGTAATTCTAAAGTTTGGTTAACACTTTCAGTTGTCGCACCTTGATTATTGTTTTCAGTTAACTTATGAAAATGCCATCTTGGAATGCGGATGTCTTTAATTTTTTGTAACTGACATAACCAATTTTGAAACGAATTGAATTGTTCGTCTTTAATGACATCGTTCCAGTCTATATTTGACTTCCAGATATTCTGCATGATTATTTTTGCTTGTATTGTAAAAGGTATAAGTAAACCATATATATCAAAAATAGACATTACTATTCTAAGATATTCTCGCTTGGTTGGTTTTTGTTCGCCTTTTAATATCTTTTCAGGGATTCGGTTCAGTGATAGGTTGAATCCGAATGCATCAGTCTTTGGGTACCATAAAAGACCAAGTGTACGTTCATATTTTTCATCTTCGCTTTCAAAGCTAACAATCGATTCACTCAATGAGTCTTTATGTACGTTTTGACATACGGTTAGCTCGTTCGACGTCCAATTTCTTATCTCAAAATTGCCCTGTTCGTGTATGTAAGCAACTTCTTGCATTGTTTTTTGAGCAGTTTCAATATTATCAAAACAATCTATATAATCATCTACATAATGATTTTTAAGGATAGCCGTTACGGCTTCGGGCATTTCTTCGATGAAGCGCAGTGCATTTTTATTTTTAATGTGTTGCGCGATAAATGGTGAGCAGTTAGCGCCGAATATTAGTGACGTCATGGCACATTTCTGAACTGGCTCACCTGGATTTTCTCGCCATAAAAATCTTAGTGCATGTTGATCTTCAGGCCTTATTTTGACGCGCAGGAACATATCTTTTATATCACCGGCGAGACCTATGCGTCGTTCTCGAAATCGTATCATAATGCCAAAGAGTGATTCTAATAGGTCTGGTCCTTGAAGTAAGTAACTGTTCAAAGAATGTCCAGCTGAAGTGGCTGCTCCATCAAAAACTAGGCGTAGCTTCTTTTTGTTTGGATTGTCTACACCAAAGTGCGGTAAGTACCACAATTTCAACAAATTTTCATCTTCATGGGGTTCAACCTTGCGGGCGTAATCATTGTTAAACAAATGGTATACTCGTTCCTTGTATCTAGATGCAAATCCCGCGTCTCCGGTCATTCTTTTCTCGACTGTTTTCAGGCGGCGAAAGGCGTTACAATATGAATCCGCCATCTGAGTATTAGACTCTTTCCATGGTAAGCCGACTTCCCATTTTCCATTTTTCATCTTAGCTGAGCTGTCTAATATATCTATTGCTCTTACCTCATCATTATTCTTTCGAGGCTTAGTACAGACTCCGATGCTTTCGAAGGCAAATGATTTTTTTACCAACTCATGTAATTCGTCATGTTGGAGGTCTAGACTAGATGAACTAGCGTGCATACAGGTGAGTGTTGAATCATATGGTGAATTGGTGCTTAGCATGCATGCGTCTGTGTTGTGCGTGGCTCTCTGTATCTCACTAGTGAGAGCTGTTGCAGCGTTGCAGGCGTGGCGATGCTCGCTGTGCGCCAAACTTGCTGGGCGCGGTACCACTGAAACCGTAGTGCACTCCCTTGAAAAATGGTTGATACGACTTCGTACCGGGCATACACCGTGAACGCACCATCCTAATGGCGTCAATGTTGCGCACGGTTCATTTTTGTTTCGAATTATAGTTTTTATTGGTGTAATTAAATGGTAGTTATCTTGTCCAATTAATAATTTTGGTTTCACATTTTCAACAGATGGTAATAAATTTTTCAATTGATTGATGTGTTCGTAATTCCAAATGTCAATATCTGTCAGTTTTTGAATAGGTAGATTTAGTTCGCAGAGTTTTCGTGCACTGAGTTTGTACGACTCGTTGTTTGAGTTTGTGATCTCAAAGTTGATGATTTCACTCTCACAAGTAAGTTCTGAGTTCCAAGCACCACGTACAGAGAGTTTCTGTTTATGCCCGTGTAAGTTCACTTGATCGGCGATATCAGCTGATATGAGGGACACAGTTGCTCCATCGTCAAGTAGTGCATGTGTGTTGATCGTCCCTGATGGGCCTTTAATCTTGACTGGCACAACTTTTAGGAACACACATGACCTTTTGTTTGTGATTGCGTGAGCTACAGTCTCATTGCTTTCCTCGCTCGCGTTGCTTGTATGATCTTTATTGTTTTCATTATACAGTATATTGCCACTACCGCTCGCACGCTCGTACCCGTGTTTGCTCGATTGTTCACGAGACTTGCTAGGTGTAATCCAGTGCAGCAGGCGGTGATGTGATAACTGACATCCGTTGAAGTCACAAGCGACCGCATGGCAAGTGTCGTGACTGTGTGAGTCGATCAAACATTTTTGACGCAGTTTATTGCACCGCACAAACTTCCATCGGTCTTTTCTCATTGCGCGTTTGAATCGCGGGCACTCAGGCTGGTTGTGTGTTTGGCCGGTGCGTCAAAACTTGCAGCCTATTACGTGATCGGGCTTACTTCCCAGGAGCGCGGCGTGTAATCGTCTCTCTTCAGGCTTCCTTTTATAATCGGGCTGGCTATTAATGTGACTCAAGCCGGCAGATGCGAAAAAAAAGGTTAGGTTAGGTTAGGTTAGGTTAGGTTAGGTTAGGTTAGGTTAGGTTGGGGTTGGGGAACCCCCCACAGTGCTTACGTCCTCGTCGTGTTCCCTGGAAACGACCCAGTTCTGACCACCGTAACGGAGTGGCAGACTGGGCTCGGCTAAAGTGCACTGTGCCGTCGATGTCTACGCCGTCATCTGACCAAGTTGTGATGCCTAAACAGGCTCGAGACTCCTTCGGGAAGTTTATAAAAGGCCCTTCTCAGGGCCAACCAAAAGGCCCTTCTCAGGGCCAACCAAAAGGCCCTTCTCAGGGCCAACCAAAAGGCCCTTCTCAGGGCCAACTAAAAGGCCCTTCTCAGGGCCAACCAAAAGGCCCTTCTCAGGGCCAACCAAAAGGCCCTTCTCAGGGCCAACCAAAAGGCCCTTCTCAGGGCCATTCCCGAGCTTCCTCTTTGGAAGGGTCGAGGGAGTCAGACGACTCCTTCTCCGAGATGGAGATGTCGGGCGGTGTAGACACCGCAGACGAAAGTGTTGGCCGGAAGCGGCCGCACTCTTCATTCTTCGTGCCTGGGTATTTAGACTCAGACACGGAGACTGAAGAGACGGCGGCTGCCAAAGTCAGCACGGCGAGGAGAGGCAGGAGGAAGGCCACCCAGGCGAGCTCCTCCAGGGAAACCTTCCTCAAGCCTGCTCCGGTTGACGGAGAGTTGGAGGTAGTCCTGCAAGGCAGGAAGTACAGGAAGTCTCCAGCCGCTCTGGTTTGCGACGTCGGGTTGAGCACAGGAACCGATTCCGATGCTCGCCCGTTGATCGACGACCTAAACGACCTGAATGCTCAGGAGCTGAGGGCGCGTGCGGGGGAGGAACTTGCCGGTGTTTTGGAGGTCGCCAGGAAGTCTGGCAACCTCAAAGGCGAGTTTGTTGGTCGCCTCAAGAAAGCCGCGTCGGTCCTAGGAGAGGTGGTCGACACCTTAACTGGGAGGACCGAAGTCGAGGAGACGCAACGGCTCAGGGCGGTGAGTAACCGCCAGCGCCTGGAAATAGCGTCGCTGAAGGCGGAGGTGAAAGCGTTACGTATTGGCTTCACCGAAGCCAAGACGGAAACCGCCGCCACCATCGCTGCTGCCGCCGCTGCCTCTGCCACCGCCTCTGCTGCGGCTGAGAGACCGGCTGCCCCCACCACCACGCTGGGGGCAGATGTGATTGAGGAGCTGAAGGGGTCCTTGACTGCCACGCTCGGGCAAATGATTAATGCCCGACTCGCGGTGATCGAGGACCGCCTCTTGCCAGCCCAGACGGTACGCCCGCCACTTAGAGCGGATGCCAAGCGGGCAGCGGCTGAGGCAAAAAGGGCTGAGCCGGCTCGCCAGCAGGCCGTGACTGCGGGTCCCTCCACCTCAAAGGGGACTCCAAGTGCCCAGGTTCCCCAAAAGGAAACCTGGGCGCAAGTGGTGGGAAAGGGCAAGGGGAAAGGGAAAGGGAAGTCCTCCGTTCCCTCCTCTGTCCCAGCCCCTGGTACCCCTGTGGCCCAAGCCCCCGCGGCTCGTGCCTCCACGGCCCGTGCCCCCACGGTTCGTGCCCCCGTGGCCCGAGCCCGTGCGGCCCAGCCCCCAGTGGCCCGTGCTCCTGCGGCTCGTGCCCCTGCAGTCGGAGCTCCAGCAGCTCGTTTGCCTGCAGCTAAACCGGCAGCCTCCCCTGCCGGTAAAGCTAAGACGGTGCTGAAGAGTCCCCCGAAGTCCGCGGTCGTGGTGCTATCGTTGCGCCCCGAAGCCGTGGAGAAGGGGGTCACCTACGGCACCGTCCTCCAGACGGCGCAGGACAAGATTGACCTGCTGGAGCTGGGGATCGAGCGGATCCGCTGCCGCTCGACTGCGACAGGAGCCAGGAAGCTGGAGATTCCTGGCTCCCAAAACGCGGAAAAGGCGGATCGCCTCGCAGAAGTGCTCCGCGGGATAGTGACGGAGGTGGCCACCGTCACCAGGCCCGTCAAAACCGCTGATCTGAGGATCACGGACCTGGACGACGCGACCACAAGAGAGAAGGTGGTGGCGGCGGTCGCTCGGGCGGGGGCATGTGACCCGCAGGTGGTCAAGGTCGGAGAGATCCGCACTGGCGTGGCTGGGACTGGCTCCACCCTCGTAACCCTCCCGGTTGCAGCAGCCAAAGTGTTGCTGCAAAAGGGTAAGTTACTGATAGGGTGGAGCTCGGTGAAGGTGGTGGCACTGGGGGAACGCCCCATGCGCTGCTACAAGTGCTTGGGGCTGGGGCACACTCGCCCCCAGTGTCCCGCTGCGGCGGACAGGGGTGACCTGTGTTTCCGATGTGGAGACGCAGGTCACCGGGCGGCCAGCTGCGGGAAGACCACCCCGCGCTGTGCAATATGCGCCGAATCGGGGAGGCCCTCCGGGCACATAATGGGGGGACGCAGCTGCGTTCCCCCTAGGACGAAGGGGAAGGCCACTCGGACCCAGGCTGCCCCGGCCGCCACAAACCGGGCCGCCCCGGAAGGAGCACGCCAAGCGGCGTGTGAGGAGGTTGTGATGTCTGATTGATGGATCAAGTCGGACATCACAACCTTCTTCAGACGAATCTGAACCACTGCGCCCGGGCCCAAGATCTGTTCATGCAGTCCCTGGCGCAGTGGCAGATAGACGTGGCGGTAGCCGCGGAGCCGTACTACGTCCCCCCCCAACATTCTTGCTGGGCTGGGGATTTGGACGACTCCGTGGCTGTTGTGGGGCGGCCCGGAAGTGCCTCCCCCCTCTCGGTTGAGGAGAGGGGCTCGGGGTACGTGGTGGCCAGGTGGGGAGAGTATGCGATTGTCGGCGCATACTTCTCCCCCAACAGAACCGCTGCAGAGCTGGAGGTCTTTGTGGACCTCCTGGCTGCGGCGGTGAGACGTCAGGCGCCACGTCAGGTCCTCCTTATGGGGGACCTGAACGCTAAGGCCCGGGATTGGGGCAACCCCTCCACTAACTCCCGTGGCGAGATCGTCAGGGAGTGGGCGGTTGCCTCAGGACTGACCCTGCTCAACAGAGGGTCGGTCCACACCTGCGTGCGACAGCGTGGGGGGTCCGTGGTGGACGTATCGTTCGCCACCCCAGCTGTCGCAGCACGTGTCCGGGCCTGGAGGGTGTTGTCGGAGGTGGAGACTCTCTCGGACCACAAATATATACGGTTTGAGATCTTCACCTCCGACAGCCAAGGGGGGCCCCAGCGGGTGGCGCGGGCGGCCTTCCCGCGCTGGGCCATTAGTCGCCTCGACGCCGAGTTGGCAAAGGAGGCGGCTATAGTGCAGGCGTGGCAGGCTGGCCCCGCGCACCCAGACGTGGACGTCGCGGCGGGTCATTTCCGCGAGGCGGTGACGGCCGTGTGCGACACGGCCATGCCGAGGGCCCGGCGACATCCTGAGCGCCGCCAGGTGTACTGGTGGAGCTCGGAGATCGCGGATCTCCGAGCCGCCTGCTCGGCGGCGCGGCGGCCCTACACCCGCTGCAGGAGGCGGCGCAGGGGCCGCACGGACGAGCAGCTGTCAGCCGAGGAGCTGGCAGCTGAGGGCCAGCTGTACAGCGCCTACCGCAATGCGCGGTGGGACCTACAGCTGGCCATAGAAAGGCGGAAGTCGGAGGCCTGGGGTGAAACCCTCGAGGGCCTCAACAGGGACCCATGGGGACGTCCATACAAGGCTGCCCGGAATAAGTTCCGGGGCCAGACGTCCCCAGTCGCGGAGTCCCTGGAGCCGGAGCTCCTAGACAGGGTGTTGGGGGGGCTTTTCCCCGACAGAAATCCCCTCCACAACCCTCCGACGATGGCGCCATCCCTCCCCGAGGCGGACTTAGCGGACTCCATCCCACCTCTTTCAGAGGCGGAGATGGAGATCGCGGTCGCACGCCTACGGGGCAAGAGGACCGCTCCGGGTCCCGACGGGATACCGGGACGGGTCCTCACAATCGCCCTGAGGGAGATGGGCGATCGGCTTCGGGAACTGTTCGACGCATGCCTTACGTCTGGACGGTTCCCGAAGCTGTGGAAGGATGGCCGATTGTGCCTGTTGCGGAAGGAGGGTCGTCCTATCGACTCTTCTTCCGCATACAGGCCCATCGTCTTGCTGGATGACACGGGGAAGCTGCTAGAGCGTGTAGTAGCTTCTCGTGTCATCCGGCACCTGGAGGGTACTGGGCCTGGGCTGTCGGAGGCCCAGTATGGGTTCAGAGCAGGGCGGTCTACTATAGACGCCCTGCTCTGGCTCAAGAGGTGGACGCAGGATGCGGTCGGTGGAGGGGAAAAGGCGTTGGCTGTGTCGCTTGACATAGCCAACGCCTTCAACAGCCTTCCGCATGGAACGATACAGGAGGCGCTCCGTTATCACGGAGTGCCCCTGTATCTGCGGAGGCTGTTGGCTGATTACCTCCAGGACCGCGAGGTCCTGGTGGAAGGGCGTGACGGTTTGAGGCACCGTCGCGTCTCCTGCGGGGTTCCACAGGGGTCGGTCTTGGGACCGCTTCTGTGGAACATTGGCTACGACTGGGTGCTGCGTGGCACGCTTCCTGCAAATATGCAGGTTGCGTGCTACGCGGACGACACCCTGGTCGTAGTCAAGGGGAGGGACCTCAGGGAGACGGTGCGGCTGGCCACGGTGGGTACAACCCTCGTGGTCGACCGCATTCGCTCCCTGGGACTGGAGGTTGCCCTCTCCAAGACTGAGGCCCTGTTGTTCCACGGGCCTCGGGGGGGACCCCCTCCAGGGACTCGGGTACTCCTGGATGGGATCCCGGTCCCGGTTGGGACCCAGATGAAATATCTGGGTCTCATCCTGGACGGGAGGTGGACTTTTGGGGCCCATTTTACCCAACTGGCCCCAAGAGTCCTGGGTGCGGCTGCCGCACTGGGGAGGCTGCTGCCCAACGTGGGTGGCCCGAACGCCACGTGCCGTCGGCTATACTCCGGAGTTATCCGGAGTATGGCCATGTACGGGGCACCGGTCTGGGTGGACGCCCTCGGTCGCAATAACAAGGCCCTGCTGCGACGTCCGCAGCGGGTCATTGCGACGAGGGCGATCCGCGGATACCGGACGGTGTCCTGGACGGCGGCGTGCGTGCTGGCCGGTGATCCCCCCTGGGAGCTCGAAGCGGAAACCCTCGCCGAAGTTTACCACTTTGTGGCGGCGAGGAGGTCCCGTGGAGAGCCCCCAGCGTGGGAGGAGGTCAGGCGCCTGCGGAGGCAGGCGCGGGCCGCCCTGTTGCGGCGGTGGACGGAGGACCTGGCTCCACCGGTGCCTGGGCAGAGGACGGTGGAGGCCATCCGCCCGGTCCTCCGGGAGTGGGTGCGGCGGCCATTCGGGTCGCTGACCTTCCGATTGGTGCAGGTGCTTTCCGGACACGGATGTTTCGGAAAGTACCTGCACCAGATCGCGAGACGGGAGGCGACCCCAGCCTGCCACGAATGTGGGGCGCCGGAAGATACGGCGCCCCACACGCTGGAGGTGTGCGCTGCTTGGGAGTCTGAGCGGCGCACACTTTCAGCGGTCGTTGGCCGGGATCTCTCGTTGCCGAGCGTGGTGAACGCCATGCTCGACAGCGAGAGAGCGTGGCAGGCTACGGTCTCCTTTTGCGAGGTGGTGATGTCGCAAAAGGAGGCTGCGGAGCGGGTCAGAGAGGACGATGCCAACTCTGACCCCCTCCGGCGCAGACGGAGAGGGGGACGGAGGAGGCGCTTCGGGCGCCTTCTTCGTCCTCCGTAGTGGGGCCGGCGGCGGAGGGTCGGGGGACTCTCCGCTGCGCTCACACGGTCCCACACGTCTGGTGGGTAACTGAGGTGAAAGGTTACCCACCCACTGGCGCAGAGGCCCGGAAGGGCCTACCGCTGGGGCGAGATAGTGAATGCCAGCGCGACCCTATCTCGTCCCGTCCCGGCGGCGGACGGATCACGGGGGGGTTTTAGTGGGTTCGAGTCCCACATACCCCCTGCCATCACCCCCGTGGTGGCAGGGAAGTGCGAGGGCATTTCCCCCCCCCAAAAAAAAAAAAAAAAAAAAAAAAAAAAGGTTAGGTTGGGGTTACGAGTCACAAGGCCAAATATCACTGCAGATCTGCGGGTGAGCGGCCTCGACGACTCAGTCACCCCCTCGGAACTGGCAGAGGCAATCGCCAAGGCTGGCGAGTGCAACCTGCCAGACGTCAAAGTAGGTGAGGTCCACAAGGGAGCAGCGGGCATGGGTGTTGCCTTCGCAAGATGCCCACTGACGGCCGCGAAGAAAATTGTAGCCAACCGTGGTCGGCTTCTTGTGGGATGGGTGGCAGCACAGGTCCGGGTCTTGGAAGCCCGGCCCTTACGCTGCTACCGCTGTCGTGCAATAGGCCAAGTTGGTGCCGCGTGCACATCGGAGGTAGACCGCAGTGATGAATGTCATCGTTGCAGTAAGAAGGGCCATAAGGCCCGTGACTGCTCCGCCCCCCCGCACTGTACTTTGTGTGCAACTGCGGGAAAGCCGGCGGATCACCTCTCCGGGGGCAAGGCATGTGCCAAGCCCCCGACCAGAACAGGGGCGAGAAGTAAGAAAGCTGTGACTGAGGCAAATGTCAAGCCGCAGCCGACACGCCCGGTAACGGAGCAGGCGGTGCGCATGGAGGAAAGTTAATTAGTATGGCATTAACCTTCCTCCAGGCGAATATCAATCACTCCGCCAGGGCTCAGGACCTTTTGCTCCAGGTTCTGGCGGAGCGGTTGATACAGATTGCAGTTGTTGCGGAGCCGTATGCGGTCCCTCACAGGTCTGACTGGGTTGGTGACCTTAACGGCTTGGTGGCTGTTACCACCCAGTCGCCGGCCCGGTCTGGGCTCCTGAACGCAGTGGCTAGGGGACAGGGATACGTCGCAGCGAGTGTCGGAGAGACGGTAATTGTGGGGGTGTACCACTCCCCCAATAGGCCACTCCACGAGCTTGAGACCCTCCTCGACGAGGTGGGCACGGTCGTAAGCAGAAACCGTCCCAGACCGGTTATCGTCCTCGGAGATCTCAACGCGAAGTCTCCCGCGTGGGGATCTCTGACGACTGACGCGCGGGGCAGAGCAGTTACGGAGTGGTTGACTGTGGCAGGCTTGTGCGTCCTGAACCAGGGGACGGAGCACACGTGCGTGCGCCGATGGGGTGGCTCAGTGATCGACGTGACCTTTGCAACCCCCGAGCTGGCACAACGCGTTTGTGACTGGGAGGTGCTTGTGGACGAGGAAACGCTCTCTGACCACCGATACATTCGATTCAGCGTCTCCTCGCCCTCGACAATTGTGGAGGGGCCAGTTGAGTCCGGTCCGAGGTGGGTCCTAAAACGCCTGGACTTGGAGGTGCTGCAGGAGGCAGCGATAGTACAGGCGTGGAACGCTCCACCTGCGGAGCCGATAGGGGTTGATGCTGAGGCAGACGAACTTTGCAAAGCGATGGCGCAGATCTGTGATGCATCCATGCCTCGTGCCAGAGCCCCGCAGTCCAGGCGCCAGGTATACTGGTGGTCCGAAGAGATCGCGGAACTCCGCCGTCGTTGTGTGGGGAGACGCCGCCGCTACCAGCGGTACCAAAGGAGAAGACGCCAAGAGGCGGTGGAGTTGGACCGCTTGTACGCTGCGTATAGGGAGGCGTCGAAAGCCCTCCGCGTCGGCATCGATGAGGCCAAGTCACGAGCCTGGCGGGAGCTGCTGCAGACGCTTGAGCTGGACCCGTGGGGTCGGCCGTACAGGCTGGCGAGGCAGAAACTCCGCCCTTGGGCTCCTCCGACCACCTCAACGCTCGCGCCTGCCGTCCTGCAGCGGGTGGTCGAAGGACTATTCCCCGCAGCCCCAGGGGCCGATTTTGTACCTCCCACTATGAGGATGGTCGACGTAGAAGAGCAAGGCTCGCCCAACCCTCCTCACGAAGTCTCGGAGGGGGAGCTCGGCGCAGCCATCCTGAAGATGAGGGCCAAAAACACGGCACCGGGGCCAGACGGCATACCCGGTCGTGCGTGGGCTCTCACTCAGGATGCTATGGGGCCTCGATTGAAGGCACTGTTCAGCCGCTGCCTTGAGGAGGGGAAGTTCCCCCGGCGGTGGAAGGGGGGCAGGCTCGTCCTCCTTCGTAAGGATGGGCGCCCGGCGGATGAGCCTGTGGGATACCGCCCTATTGTCTTGCTTGACGAGGCCGGCAAGCTGTTGGAGCGTGTCGTCGCTGCCCGCCTCGTCAGGCACCTGGAGAGGACTGGTCCCGATCTTGCGGATGAGCAGTACGGGTTTCGAAGGGGTCGCTCGACGCTGGACGCGATCTCCCGCGTCCGCGACCTCTCCATTGAGGCATGCTCCAGCGGCGGCGTTACGTTGGCGGTGTCTTTAGACATCGCTAATGCCTTCAACACGCTGCCGTGGAGCATAATTTTGGAAGGGCTGAAGTACCACAAGGTACCTCAGTACCTGCAGCGCCTCGTCGGGGACTACCTCTCATATAGAGAGGTAGTCTTCCCGACGACGCATGGAGAGGGACGGAGCCCCATGACACGCGGCGTTCCACAGGGATCTGTTTTAGGGCCCCTGTTGTGGAACGTCGGCTATGACTGGGTCCTTCGGGGCGCTAACCTGCGTGGCGTCGGCGTCGTTTGTTATGCTGACGACACGCTGGTTACTGCCCGGGGAAGGACGTACAGGGATGCGTCCATTCTGGCAACGGCAGGAGTCGCGATGGTCGTGGCCAGGATCCGTCAGTTGGGCCTAGAGGTGGCGCTCCATAAATCCGAGGCCATATGTTTTCATGGTCCTCGGGGGGCGCCACCTGCGGGCTCCAACATCGTGGTGGGGGGAACCTCCATTGCTGTCCGCCCGACTCTCAAGTATCTGGGGGTCGTGCTGGACAGCAAATGGAGATTCGGAGAGCATCTGCGGCAGTTGTCCCCTAAACTCATGGGGACTGCCACCGCATTGAGCCGTCTTCTCCCGAACCTCGGAGGAGGAGACGGGAGCTGCCGCCGCCTCTATATGGCAGTCGTGCGCTCCATGGCGCTATATGGGGCACCCATATGGGCGGGGTCCCTTAACGCTCGAGAGGTGGCCCTGCTTCACAGGGCCCAGCGGGTCATGGCAGTGAGAGTGTGCAGGGGATACCGCACACTTTCACATGAGGTTGCCTGCGTACTTGCAGGGTCCCTCCCGTGGGACCTAGAAGCCGAGATTTTATCCTCGGTCTTCCGGCGCAGAGTGCGGGCCCGTGAGGAGGACCTTCGCCCTGTCCCACGGGAGGTGAGGCAGTGGCGCACAGATGCGAGGGAGGAAGCTCTGGAGTCCTGGAGTAGGCGGCTGGCCGCGGATGCCCGGAGGGGGGCCGGAGCCTGCCGGTTCCTTGAGGCGGTCCGGCCCGTACTCAAAGAGTGGGTCCATCGGAGGCATGGGTCGCTGACCTTCCGACTCACGCAGGTTCTCTCGTCGCATGGATGCTTCGGGAGGTACCTGCATAACGTGGCTCGGAGGGAAGCAACTCCGGAATGCCATCAGTGTGGCTGTATTGAAGAAACCGCACAGCACGTTCTTGAGGCATGCCTAGGGGCGGCGGAACCGCGATTAGCCTTGGTCGCGGTCATGGGGGCGGACCTCTCCTTGCCGATCATCCTAGCTAAGATGGTCGACGACGAGAGGTCATGGGAAGCAGTCGTCTCCTTCTGCGAGGAAGTGATGTTGCAGAGGGAGACGGACGAGCGGGAGAGAGAGATTAACCCTCTCTCTGTCCCACTCCGGAGAGTGCGGACACGTAGGCGTGCTAATCGAGCACGCACTCCGTCTCCGCTAGGAAGGCCTGGTGCATTGGACGCGGGGGCGTCCGGCACTTCATAAGGCCTTCTAGTCGCATGTAGGGAGAATTCTCTCTCCCGAGGTGGGTCTGCCCTGGTAAACTAAGGGTGGACGTCGGCAGAAGAGGGCTGCTGAGAATGCGCAAGCGGTCCCGCGGCCACTTTCCCAGTCGTTGCTGACGTAGATCGTGGGTTTTTTAGTCGGTAGGGGCGCCACGCTCTGTGGCGCCGAGCCCGACATACCCCGCCATGCTCCCCCGGCTGGCGGGGATGCGTAAATGCATTTTCCCCACGTAAAAAAAAAAAAAAAAAAGGTTAGGTTGGGGTGCGGGCCAGGATACCTCCACGTTTGCCCTGAGTGTTGCCAGTCCCTTATGGATGCTTGCATCCGGGGGGAGGGGCAGCACTTGGACCGGTGCACCCTGGGCGACGGCTAATAACTTTCCTTCGGGAATCTTATTAGTCGTTGGCTAAATTCCTGGTGGGCCCCTCTGCGATCCCTATGTCTCGGCATAGGGCGCAGCAGATGGGGCGGGGAGGGACGATAGAGACATCGTCCGGAGGGCCTTCGGGCCGAGGGATGGCGAGCCTTCAAGGCTCGCGGCGCGGCGGGAAGGGTCAACTCGGCCGCCCCGTCGGGCATCGTGGGATGGAGCGGCTTCGGCTGCAGTGGACTTTCGGGTCGGAGGATGGCGGGTCTTCAAGACCCGTGGCGCGGCAGGGAGGGTCAATTCGGCTACCCTGTCGGGCAAACTGGTGGGAGCCAGATTTTTGTTTTTGTTTTTGTTTTGTTGTTTAGTTCTGTGTTGTCTTTTGTTTGTTTTCTTTTGTGTTGTCTTTTTGTTTGTTTTCCTTTGTGTTATGTGTCTTATTTGTTTGTGTTGTCCCTATAGGCGGCCGGGCCTTAAAGCTGGCACCCCAAAAATGGCTGATTTAAAGAGAACTGTAAAACTACCCCAGGTTGGTAAAGCCGGTAACGGACAATCCTTCCCTCCTACGGGAGGCTGCCCCTCGTATTCTGGGGGGGGCAAAAATCGCCATGAAAAAAAATCTAGTGTTAAGATCGTGGAGGTCCCTAAGCGGGACGAGAAAGGGAGGTTCTCAAAGGAGAAGCCGCCTCTGGACTCGGACGATGTCGAGTCCACAGCCGGCTCCACCATGAGTATTGAGTCGCTCGAGCCAAGAGCACTCAAGCGGAGGAACCCTAGCAGCGGTGGTACTTACTCCGATTCCGCTTCTGACGAGGAGCAGGGTAGCAGACCACCATCTGCAAGGAGAGTTAGAGGTCGCCCTCCATCAACGGGCCATTACGTCGGGCTCGCTAAGGCGAAAGCGGAGTTGATCGCACTCAAGCGTGAAGAACTCCGCTTGCGGGCCGAGGCGGACCTGACGTCGTTCGTCCGGGAGGAGAAAGAAAGGAGGAAGGCTCGCATTTCAGCCATGTCTGGAAGTGATTCCGGACCTAGGTCGAGCAGCGAGCTGGTGGGTGCTGTCGTTGACAGCCTCACCGTAATAACGGAGGTGGCGACGAAGTCGTCGAACCTTAAGGGGACCCTTGTCCGGAGCCTTAAGGATGCGGCGTCTTCAATCAAGGAGGCGGTCACGGAGTTGTCGTTACACTCCGTGTCCGATGAGACTCAGCTTCTCCAGGCCGACAACGCTCGGCTGAAAGCGGAAGTGGGCGATCTCCGTAAGGAGGTCGCTCAGATGAAGCTGGATATGGAGGAGCTGAGGAAGGCGCAAAGGCAGAGCCTGGCTCCCACAGGCGCTCGCGAGAGCGCGGAGGTTGAGCCGACTCGCCCTGCCTCACCGCCTAGGCGTGGAAGCGGAGCAATTCGCAAAAGCGCCGCTTTGGCCAAGGACGGAGACGAGTTCGAGCGGGACATCATGGTCAAGGTGGGGACCATGGTGAATGCTCGACTCGAAGCGCTGGAACAAAGACTTCCCCCGGAGGCACGTTCCCGGCCCCCACTTGCAGCGGACAAGAGGCAGGCTCAGGCAGCCAAAGCTGCGGCCCCTGCCCCTGTGCCGGCAGTCGGGGAGCCCAAAGGGAAGAAGAAACGAGGGAAGAAGGATGGTGCTGGTACAGCGCAACCAGCCAAAAAGAAGGAGCCAAGGGCGTTACCACCAGCGCCCAAGGCCATGAAGGAAAGTTGGAGCAACATGGTGAAGCGCGGTAAAACCAACGGGTCTGGTGCGGTGCAGAAAGCCTCGCAGACCAGGAACCCGGCGGCGAAGCTGCGCCCACCACGGTCGTCTGCAGTCGTCCTCACTCTTCAGCCAGGTGCTGCTGAGAAGGGGGCGACTTATTACGAGATGCTCCAAAAGGCCAAATCGTCCATTGAGCTGCCGGACCTTGGCATACCGTTTGTCGGCTTCCGAACTTCGGTTGCCGGCACTCGCATGCTAGAGGTCACAGGGCCTGACAATGGACCGAAGGCCGACTTGCTGGCGGAGAAACTTAGGGAGGTCCTCCCGGCGGAGCTCGTCCGAATCACGAGGCCAACGAAGTGTGCAGAAATGCGCATTTCGAACCTCGACGACTCCGTCTCTTCGGACGATGTAGCGGAAGCGGTCGCGCGGGTCGGCGGGTGCTCGGTCGACTCCATAAGGTACAGCGAGGTGCGTACTAATCTTATCGGAGTCGGCTCGATGTGGCTGCGATGCCCGATCACCGCCGCCAAGGAGGTAGCATTGGGGGGCAAACTGCTCGTAGGTTGGGTCTCGGCAAGGGTCCACCTACTTGAGCGCAAGCCCTTTGTTTGCTATAAGTGCTTGGAGGAAGGTCACGTGCGGGCGAAATGCCCCAACCAGGTTGATCGTAGTGATCTTTGTTATCGCTGTGGTCAGCCTGGCCACCTGGCCAGTGAATGTTCAGCGGCGGTTCGCTGCATGCTCTGCGCTGCAGCGGACAAAAACGCCGAACACCGGATGGGAGGAAAAGGCTGTGATGCCCTCAAGCCTAAGCCTGCGCGGTGGGGAGCCGGACGGCGGACCGTAAGGCCGCCTCTGGCCCACCCTGCAAAGGCGAAGGCCAAGAACACGCCGATGTCTGTTGACCCTGGGCCTAGTGCCCCGGGTCCGGGACGTCAGTGATATGGGATCGGCCGGTGACGAACGGGGGTTTGTCACCTGCACGCCAACGATCCCCAGGATGGTCGGCGCACTGGGTGCCTGGTGTCGCCGAACCTGGAAGTTCCCGTCGGAAGACGGAGAGGATGGTGCCGCACCTGCGGGTGGCGGCTGCCGCGAACAGTGGACACGGAGCCCGCGTCCCTGTGCTTATCGCGGACGAGAAGGGGCACCCCAGGTTTTTAGTGGGTATGCTGTCTCACTTCAGGAGCGGTGAGTCCCACATATCCACCAGTCTCCCCCGAGGCTGGTGTCGAATCCATAAACGGATTTTCCTGGGTCAAAAAAAAAAAAAAAAAAAAAAAAAAAAAAAAAAAAAAAAAAAAAAAAAAAGGTTAGGTTAGGTTGGGTTAGGTTAGGTTAGGTTTTTTTTTTTTTTTTTTTTTTTTTTTTTTTACTCCCGAGGGTAGGGGGGAATCCTCATGGATACCGCGGGGCTCGGGCCCCACGGTTATGTCCGACTCCGCCTTGGCGACCTACGGACTAAACCACCCCTCCCTATGTTCCAAATCCTCTAACAAAAGTCAGAGACCTTTTTTGCATTCATGTTGTAAACTTATTTAATTTGTTTGTCGTGAGTCTCTTAATCATTTTGATCATGTACACACAATCATGTGTACATAAAATCTATTAATTCAAAACATGTCATACACATTACACATTATCTAATTTTAATCATAGTATTTATTTATAGTCAAACTCAATTCGTCAAAACAATAGTACAATTTATTTACAACATATTCAATTAATTATTACAAATATTATTATTGCATTATTAAATTCACATTATTATTAAATTCATATCATTATTCAATTTATATCATTACGTATTACATTCATTAACAATTATATGCTAACATCATACATTATTAAACTAATTAAAAATTTTACGCTAACATCATATATTATTATTTCAATATATATATATAGCATAATAAAATCATCTATTTATTCAATTTAATTACTTTAGTCGCAACTGCAACACAGTACGTCAAAAATCTATTTCTTCTATATTTGTCAGTCATTAATTTACTTATATTATCTATGTTTATATCAATGTCCATTTCTTGTTCAGCTTCGAACCTATCTCTTCCATAAGCAGGACATTCTGTCAGTATATGCATGACGTCTTCAGTCTGGTCTGGGTCGCAGATACACGATGGGCTTTCCTTACACTTGAACCTGTGCAAGTATTCGGAAAACCCACCGTGTCCAGTCATAACCTGGGTGATTACTCCCGTTGGATCTAATTTTCTGACCAAACTGAAGGCCTGCACTGCGTCAGGAAAGAACAATTTGGTTATCCTACCAGTATCGCCAGACTTATACCTCCGATTCCATTCATCAAGCGTATCCATACGGATTTGACGCTTGATGAATGAAATCGGACACCGGTCATAGTTTGGCTTGGTTTTTATTCGCAGAGCCGCATCCTTAGCCAATTCATCCGCTCTTTCATTTCCCTCCAGCCCTGCATGCGCCTTGATCCAAAACAATTGCAAAACGAAATTTTTTGCTTTTATTTTACAAATGTTGGCGCGTGTTTTGAAAGCAAGAGGATGGAGGGAAGCGTTGTTAACAACTGTTTCCAGAGCGGATCTTGAGTCGCAGTAAATATTGCAACTGGGCACGGTGCTCCGGAGAGCGTGGTTTGTTGCCTCATACAGGGCCAGCAATTCCGCCTGATAAACTGTGCAGCATTGGTCGAGCTTAAATTTCCGGGTACTGATCTCCGCGCCATTATGCCAAACGGATAATGCCGCGCCGACTTTCCCCTCAATTTTGCTGCCATCGGTGAATATGCTGAGGCCATTTACATCATAATACTCTTCCAATGCTGCACCGTCCATCAAGCAAACGAATTGGTTCCCCATCTGTTGTGCGGGGTGTGGCATGTCCATAAAGGCCATTGGCACCTCTACTACTCGATCTCCTATTACCCGCTGCGAGTGACCTTTCTTTGCTTCATAAAGCGAGGCTGCTTCTCTGACTCTCATGTCCAGCGGAAGCAACCCAGCGAGCAATAGCGCCGAGCTGAGCGAGACCGTCCTGTATGCCTTTACTATCTTTTGAGCAAAACCACGCTGGACAACGTCAAACTGCTTTCTCACACCTAATTTATTTGCTGCAGGTGCCCATGCACTCGCTGCATACATAATCACAGGCTCGACCACTGCCGTGTATATCGTCCTGATGATTTCGGGCTGAAGTCCCCAATGAATCTTAGCAGCCCTCGAGAGCTGCTTGTAGAGGTTTAAGGCTTTGCGACATACATGAGCTACGTGCGAGTTAAAGGTAAGCTTCTCGTCAATAATAAGCCCCAAAACCCTAATCTCTTTGGACGCATCAATGTCGACCTCGCCCATGCTTAGGCGTGGTGTGTCATACTTCAGCTTACGCGTGATAACCATGGCATTGGTTTTATGCGGAGCGAACTTGAGCTTGTTTACGACACCCCACGCCCGAACATACTCGAGCGCGGCATTGGCACGTCCTTGCAACTCGAGAGCCGTTTCCCCATCGAACACCAGGACGACATCATCTGCAAAGGCTTGGCAGTAGTCACCTCGTCCTTCAAGCCCCTTTAGTAGAGGATCCAGGAGCAAGTTCCAGAGCATTGGACCGCCTATAGAGCCCTGGACGCACCCCTTTGTTGTTACCTTGCCATACTCTTCGCCAGCGTATCTAACCTTCACCATTCTGCGACTCAGGTAGCTGTCGACGACCCTCCTCAAATTCACAGGACACTTTTCCTCTGCCAGTCGGACTCTTATAGCAGGCCACCAAGCGCTATCGAAGGCTCCCTCTATATCCAAGGACACAAGAGTTACAATTTTCTTCTGGTCCAATTTAGTGCGAATGTGTTGTATTAGCGTATAGAGGGAGTCTTCGGTGCTTTTCTGGGGCATGAATCCGTACTGACGAGTACTCATCCTTGGCAAAAGGTGATGCTTGATTCGAGCCATCAACATCTTCTCATACACCTTCCCCAGGACAGGCAAAAGACCAATCGGCCTGTACGATTTGGGTTCGGTGTATTTGTCCTTGCCTGGCTTTCTGAGTACAACCACAGTAGCCTCCTTCCATAGGTTTGGGAAATGGTGGTGTGCCAGGCATTTATTTAAGAGCCCCAGAAAGAGGTCAGGGTCACTTCCGATTGCGCGGCGACATATGTCGGCCGTAAAGCCATCGGCGCCAGGGGCCTTTTTGGGGTTGAAACTTTCGACCGCCGTCTGGAGTTCGGTCAGCGTGAAAGGTGGATCGCAAGGATCACCTTGTTCTCCATCGTTCACTCGCTCCGCTTCTTCCCTTATACGACGGTGTTCAGCGTTGTCGCTTTCTGTGAGGTCTTCCGGGTAAAATGTTTCCGCTAAGAGCTTAACGGAACCTTTTGCATCCAACACCGATCCATCCAACTCCAAAGGTAGATCTTCGTCTCTACTTTTTGTTCTGCCGATCACTCTGTAAATTCCCTCCCAGAGCCCCTCTCTATCCTGTTTCTCGCAGAATTCCTTCCAGCTCTTGACCTGGGCACTCATCGCTTCCAATTCATACTCCTCTTTCTGTTTCAGGTACTCTTTGACGACCTTTGCTCTGCGGATCTTCGCGGCACATCTAATCCTGCGCTTCTTGGTGGCAACTAGATTTTTCATCGCCTCAAGCTTCTCGGACCACCACGGAATGGTAAGTACTTCATTGTTTTTCTTTTGTGGGATGGTTATAATGCATGCTTCTGTAATTATTGTACTGTATTTAACTATTGCTGATTCTAAATTGTCTTTGTTATTAATTTGGTTAATTGCTTCTAAAGTGAATTTGTTCTTGGTTTTCAATTCGGTTAGTTTCTCATGAAACATTACCCAATTTGCCTTCCTTGTATTATATAATCTAGTGGTTCTAGTGATCTGCATGCCTTTAGATTTCTGAAGTCTGATGTTAAATGTTATACCGTTGTGGTCCGAGCTCGTGAGATTTTCTTCTACCATCCAATCCTCCACCAAGTCCAGCATATCTGTCGAACAGGCTGAGACGTCGACATGGCTATGATACCGCTGACCACCCCTAATGGTGTCAAAAGTTGGGATGTTTCCTGTATTAAGCACGTGTAGGCCCAGTTCGTCAAGAGTCCCTGCCATTTCCTCACCTCTTTGATCAAGGACCGTACTTCCCCACCAAGTGCTTTTGGCATTGGCGTCTCCACCAATAACCAACCTTTGTGGCCCTAGTAACTCCGCAATCCTAGTCAGATGTTCTAGGTATGGGCCTATGGGTTTGTCCGGCTCAAAGTAATAGGACACTAGTGTAATTTTCCAAGCACTGGTTTGGATCCCCACCACAACGATGTTGTTTGTGGTGAGTTGCGGGTACTGTGTGATATAAAGACTTTGATCGAAGATGAGTATCGCAGCCTTGACAGTCCCTTCTCCTTGCTCAGCGCTCTGGAAGACCCTTGCTCCTCTATGGCTCCGCATACTTTTCGCCCCACCCACGTATGGCTCCTGAAGGAGCGCTGCAACGACGCCGCGCTTTCCTGACTCAACCAGGATCTCATCGGTTGCTAACTTTTTCCTTTGAAGGTTGGCTTGCACGATCTTATATGGGACGCCCTTAGCAATAAGCCACGGTGGATCTCGCAAGCGCCTCCCACTTGCGCCTCACCGGGCACTCATTACCAAAAGCGTTGTGATCCGTCTTTTCTATTTTAGCTTTCTGGCAATTAACACAGCTAGGAGGTGCCTCCGCAAGCCACTCGGTGCACTCCGTTCTCATATGCGCGCCTCCGCAGTGGCTGCACACATCGACCGCTTCGCGACAGAATCGCTTTCCATGCCCATAACCCAAACAGCGCGAGCACTGTATTAGCGGGGATTGGTCCGCGACCCTGACCCTCTGCACATCGATGTGTACAGCCCCTGCGTCAGTCAGACGCTGCCAAATTCGTGGTGACACTCTGACAACAATGTGTGCAGTGAGAGGATTCCTCGCTTTTCGGCGAAAACGGATCTCCATGCGGTTGTCCTCACCACACACATCACCGAGCAGATGCTTGTTCTGCATTTTAAGCGCCTTTATGATGCCCTCATCGGTGTGACTTTGGAGGACACCATACAGCACGATAAGAGGGTCCTTATTTTTAACCTCCTCTACGTTCAATTGCCCTCCTTTCTCTTCAATCCTGCTTTTCACTTTTCTCATTTCCTCCCTGTCCCTACATCCCAATATAATCTTTCTATCCTTGGCCTTCCTAATTTTGTCAATTCTAACTCCCTCTTCTGTGGCGTTAACCACCCTTCTAATCTGCTCAAAAACCTGGTCTCCTGTCTCCTGGTCGTCCTTGGAGGTGATGATGACGGAGTGCATGGCGGCTGAATCTGGAGATTGTCGCCGTGGTGAACCAGCCGCGACGCTAGCATAGGTGCCCCTCCTTTCACACATCTCTTGCTGCGTCTTCATCAGCTCGGTTAACCCGGCCATCGCCTCCTTATTTTCCTTCAGAAGCCTTCCATGCTCCGCCATCTGTTTTGAGATCTCGTCAAAACACGGTGCTGGAGAGGGAGAAAGTGAAGGTGTTGGTTCAGGTTTTTGTGTATGTATATTCACCCCCTCCTTCTCTCCAGCTATTTTACCGTCCTCCGATTCCTTCACCAGGTTGTAGAGTCTCTCAATCGCCTCGGTAACTTCATTTTTTATTTCACTCTTGAGATTGCGACTATTACCCAAGTGATGCTTGGCTTTAAGCAGACACGCTTTTGCCTCGGCTGTCCTGTTTTTATATTTCAGCGCCATTTTGGGGGACCTTTCAATCACCCCTGCGGGCTTGCTCCTCTGCGGGCCGGTTTTATTCCCTGATGATGATGGGACAGTTGTGGCTCTTGGTACAGTCTCTGCGGCTTTCTGGCCCGCAAAGGAGCTCTGAACATGGGATCTAGCTAAGGTCGTCGTCACATTCAGTTTCGGGGATGTAGAGGTTCTGGCCTGTGTTTCCAACCCTACATTCTCCCATTCCCCTATGCTTCTCCTCACATTCTTATTAGTCTCTCCAGCGGAGGGACTCGCCAAAACAACCAGAGGGGTGTCTTTCGTCGCATTCACCTTTTTGCAGGGAGTGTGAAAACTGAACATATTGATTGATGTATAAAATTAAATTGAAATTAAAATGAAATTAAATTGAAATTAAATTGAAATTAAATTGAAATTAAAATAAAATTAAAATTAAATTCAAATATATAATAGAATGTCAAACACAAGTTGTTAAAACTTATTATGTGGTCTCTGCCTAGTCAAAATAATATAAATATCACAATAGTGATGTCAAAATATACATAAAGGAACACAAACACAATAAATAATTTCAAGTCAATAACCCAAGAAAAATGTAATCCTGAGATGTTCAAAGTAATCCTCTGCAGGCTCCGCCTCGTCAGAATACAGCGATATGTACACCAAAAAATTTGGAAAAATTTATAGGAAAATCTCGTCCACTAAAGTTCTCCTTTACTTACTAGGGAGGGTGGGCGGGCGGAAAAAATGAAATCCGAACAGTTTTTAACTGTCGGGTGTAAACTTTTTGTACTAGGAGGTCCCGGATTTTTACAGGATCGGGTTCGCGGGGTGCTCCCGGATCTTTTGACACCCGTGACGGAGGCGGTCAGGTGTAAGTTTGCACGGAACCCTAAAAAATCCTGCAAAAACGCGAGATATTGGTTTTATAACGGTTTTTTGACTCTAATTTGAAAATTTTGTATGGGACTGTTCCCGGATCTTTACGGTTTCGGGTGCGGAACGCGCACGCGGATCTATTGAGACCCGTGACGCCGCAATAAGGTGCAAGTTTGCTCGGCACCCGAAAAATAACCGTAAAAAACGGTTTTTTCCCAAAAATTTCGGTTTTTTAAACTAACGGATGCGTTTTTGTTTCAGGTACAGCTAGTACTCGCGGAGACGCGTCTATCGGTGTATCACACTCATATACAGGACCTGGGTAAGTACCTTTAAAAATTACGTTTTTGTTTTCCGTATCGCCGGTTAGGTGGATTTTTCACTATAGACCAAGTACTGAGAAAATTTCGATGTTCTATTTTCGTTCTTTCTTGCAGCCCACGCTACAGACGCAGCTCCGTAGAGGTACGCCTGAACGTTTATTGCTGAAAAAAGATGACTACACCTGAAAAAATACACTGAAAAGTGGCAAAATTGGGTGACGGGCGAAAAAATGAAATCCGAACAGTTTTTAACTGTCGGGTGTAAACTTTTTGTACTAGGAGGTCCCGGATTTTTACAGGATCGGGTTCGCGGGGTGCTCCCGGATCTTTTGACACCCGTGACGGAGGCGGTCAGGTGTAAGTTTGCACGGAACCCTAAAAAATCCTGCAAAAACGCGAGATATTGGTTTTATAACGGTTTTTTGACTCTAATTTGAAAATTTTGTATGGGACTGTTCCCGGATCTTTACGGTTTCGGGTGCGGGACGCGCACGCGGATCTATTGAGACCCGTGACGCCGCAATAAGGTGCAAGTTTGCTCGGCACCCGAAAAATAACCGTAAAAAACGGTTTTTTCCCAAAAATTTCGGTTTTTTAAACTAAC
Source organism: Ennomos quercinarius (assembly GCA_910589525.2). Taxonomy (NCBI): domain Eukaryota; kingdom Metazoa; phylum Arthropoda; class Insecta; order Lepidoptera; family Geometridae; genus Ennomos; species Ennomos quercinarius. The sequence goes on from OU342503.1 coordinate 16,457,137, forward strand.
GGATGCGTTTTTGTTTCAGGTACAGCTAGTACTCGCGGAGACGCGTCTATCGGTGTATCACACTCATATACAGGACCTGGGTAAGTACCTTTAAAAATTGGGTTAGGTTAGGTTAGGTTAGGTTAGGTTAGGTTAGGTTAGGTTAGGTTAGGTTAGGTTAGGTTAGGTTAGGTTTTTTTTTTTTTTTTTTTTTTTTTTTTTTTTTTTTTTTTTTTTTTTTTCTTCATTTCCACAGACACCTGGGTCCGTGCTCTTTTTTAACATTTATACACTTTATTAATATACATTTTTATAAAATTTGGAACATCAATTTAGTACAGGAGAGACAATTTTTTTTTTTTTTTTTATTATTATTTTTTTTATTTTTTATTATTATTATTTTTTTTTTTTTTTTTTTTTTGAATGAATAATACACAAAACAATTTTACTATTATAAAAGAGGGGATGTAACACGTACTATTAATTTAAGTTCTTGGACTATGGCAATTTACTTATTTCTAATCGTGCATACACCATGAGCAGACCAGCTCCCGCAAGCAGCGCCCGTTCACGAGCTTGACGCATGCACCAGCCATCGCCCTCCTCAACCATTTCTGAGGGAAGAGGACGACCCGACACACGACGCCACCGCAAGAAGAAGCTTTTTAGTGAGCGTGAATGCTCATGGTGTACACACAATTTGCATTCCAATTTGAATACCCTTATTACTATTGCGCTCATACGAGCGGGATCACTGATCGGCAACTTTGAGTCCATCAATGATCCCGCTCGTACTTGTCTTTGTTAGTCCGCCTTCTTCTCCCGGCCCAAGGCCTCCGTTACCGCCACGTTTCGGTCTTTGATGGCCATCTGCAAGTTGTACTCACGGATAGCCCTCGGAGACGCAGCCATCGCACGCCGCACGAAGCGGCTGATGGCATCTTGCTCGTCGTCGGCGTAATAAACGAAAGTCCTGGTGTGCCGCGAGACTGCAACCACCGCGTGCGGAACGCTCTCGTGCAGTCTCATCTTGCCCTTGGTCTTTATGACAATGACCGACTCGTATGTGAGCCCCTGTGCTTCATGGATGGTTAGGATGCGCGACCCCGTGCCTCCACCGTAACCCTGGTTGGTCAGGGTCGCCTTTTCTTCCTGAGTGTGTACTAGGAAAAGGGTGTTGGGGAGGGTGCTGGGTATTTGCGCACCTGTGTACCTTCTCTGCTCCAGGGACCTAACACGTGGGGCCGAGGAATATATACCAGAGTATATATCCCTCAGCGCGTACGCGACATCCATGGGATTCCTATGTGTGCACAACAACTCCTGGTTGATGGTGGCCACCAGGTTCGGGCGATTGTACCTTAACTCAAAGAGGTTCTCTCTGTCGATATAAGGTAACTGGTTGACATCTCCGATCAGGACAATTTCGCGAGCACCAGCCAGCCGCGCAGCCATTACAATGGCCCCAAAGTGGTTCATGAGAGCTTCGTCTACCATAAGGCGAACGTTGCTTCCACCCCTTCGGATACCATTTACGAGTACAGAAGCCATAGTGCGCACTTTGGTTTTCACCAAGTCACCTATGCGGTGCGCTAGCTTCTCCCTCAGGTCTTTGGCTGCTTCGGTTGTTGTGGTGATGACCACGTCCTTGTCCACATCGAAGTGTCTGACCACCCATGTTGTCTTTCCACACCCAGGAACCCCGTTGACCCATCGAATCTCAGGAACCTCCCAGCTTTCCCAAGACTTTGCGTCGACTCCAAGGCCCCCTTCCATGGTTTTGGCCATTTCTAGGATCCTGTCATCTAACATTATCTTGGTGCACCGGGCGGTAACCACGATGTGGTCATTCGGTGGTGTCTCGTACTTTGGCTTTCCGGTCCGCTCCGTCTCGCTCTCATCTAGAGCCACAAAACCACTTCCAGAACAATATGCTGCCATATATCGACCTTCCATCGTTCCCTTGATGACCAGGGAGGTGTCGTTGTCATATATGGCTGCTTCGGCTTCCTCGAGCCTCACTTTTAGGAGGTCTTCGTTTCCCTGCCTGAAGGACTGCAAGATGTTTTCGCAGTTCCTGAGATTGACTACCTTAGTCGCTCTCGTAATGGCAAGAAACTCAAGAAATGCGTTTCTGGCATGGTCTGGTGGCCCCAAGGCCGAGATATAACGGGGCGGACTAACCTGTCCCATGTCGGCTCTCGTCCGGGCTGCCTGCTGTGGCGGCGGCACTGCCCTGGGAGACTGCTTTTCTAGGGAGGGCTCTTTTCGAGGCGAGACCCGGGATAAGCTCTGCGCTGCTGCGCTGAACGCCGTAAGGAAAGTCGAGATAGGGCCTTGGTCTTTTTCTCGACCATCGCTCTGGCGTGCTGCGGCTTCCTCGGCAGCTACCTTCTGCTGAACTCTCTCCGAACCACTGATGGTGGTCGAACATGGGACGGGATGCCCCCAACTATCTGTTGCATTTATACGGTCGTGTGTGGGAGTTCTAAGATAACTTAGGTTTTCTCCCCTGTCCTCGTACACGACCACCTCATGATGCTCAGAGGCCTTTATGCAACCTAACCGGTCTGCGGTTTCTCCCGTCGAATATTCGATCACCATCGCGTCTATGCTTATCACCCGGGGGGTGCCGTCTGCACAATCACTCAGCTTTGTAAGCAGCGAGCTTACCTGTGCGAAAGGTGTCTGGGCCGTCCATTCGAACAGTGCAATCGTTTTGTTTTTCGTTCGCACCAGTCGACAGCGGTGGCCCAGGACCTCCAACACTGGCAAAGCATCGTACGCTTTCCGCTTCATTGTGACTTTGGAAGTACTTCCGTTGAGCAGACATGCTAATCCAGGCGACAAGCGGGCTCGTTTCTTGTTCAGGGCTAAGCAAAAGCTCATTCCGAATCTCTCTCTGTTCCCTTCCATGAAGAGAGCCACACCGCGGATCTTAATCCCTGGCACTCCTTTGTCTGCATAGGCTAGGAGGTGTTCAGCCTCTATGCTCTTGGAGGTTACGTTCTGGTGCTGGGGATTGACGTTGTGCGTGGCGTCTGTGGAGGGGGGTGTCATATTTGTGAGGGGGGGTATGTTGGAATTTCTTTGGGCCGCTATACGGAAGGACCTTTCGGTGAAGGACAGAAAGTGTGGTCTACAATCTGGATCTGCAAGGATGTTAGAGAGATCTGATTTCACTAGCCTTCTGTCCATCAGGCATTCTAGTTCCCTCCGTGCTGCGATGAAGCGGGGGCATTCGAGGAGCACGTGCCATACCGTCTCGGGGACGTCAGGGTCGCACTCGCATCCAGGGGTTTCCTTAAGCTTAAATCTGTACAAGTATTCGGCTATGCCTCCATGTCCCGTCAAAGCTTGCACTTGGTACGGAGTCAGTTTCGTTGTTCGCGTCAACCGGTACGCCTTTGCGATGTCCGGGAGGAACTTTCGAGTGACTGCACCAGAAACGGAGGTCTCATAACGGTCCTGCCACTTCCGGACTGATTCCTCGCGGATCTTCTTTTTGACGAAAGACAGAGGGATCCCCTCGTAGTCCCAAGAGGCACTAGTGAGTGCTGCTGATTTGGCGAGCTCATCGGCTCTTTCGTTACCAGCAGTCCCTACATGCGCTCTCAACCAGAACAGACGAATTGATCTTCCCTGTGCGTTGATCTTTTCAATGTTTTCCTTCACACCCTTCACCAGGGGGTGACTCGTCTTGGGATTCCGTAACAGTTCGAGCGAAGATCTTGAATCACTCAGAACACTGACCTGGGGGTCTTTGCCAGAAATCACAATTTGAGTCGCCCGGTAAAGAGCGTAAAGTTCCGATTGGAAGACCGTGCACTCAGGATGAAGCCCGAAAGTAGCGTGTCTAACCTCTCTCCCATTCTCCCACCAGCTGAGGGCTGCGCCCACCCGACCCTCGATCTTACTACCATCTGTGTAGATCTGGGGTCCTTCCAGCTGGGTTTGACTGTCTTCTAGAAGCTCGAAATCCACTGATGTCTGTGTGGACGGATGTGGCTGGTCCAGCGAACTGACATGTTTTTCGAGTTCCATGTTTGGAGGGAGGTAATCTGACGAGACACTCTTCTTTGCTTTGTACAGACTTGCCGCTTCCTGGATTCTCAGGTCTAAGGGGAGCAGGCCCGAGAGTGCAAGTGCTGACGTGAGTGAAACAGTTCGATACGATTTACAGATTTTTTGGGCGAAGCCTCTTTGAAGCGCGCTCAGGTGAGACCTGTTCACTTCGAGGTCAATCGCCGGTGCCCATACACTCGAGGCGTACATTATGATGGGTTCCACCACTGCGACGTATATCGTTCTTATGATTTCGCTGTTGAGACCCCAGGTCACCTTCGCTGTGCACGCCATTTGCTTGTATATCTCCGCAACCTTTTTACATTGTGCGGTGATGTGCGATTTGAAGGTGAGTCTACGGTCTATCACAAGGCCAAGCAGTTTGATCTCCTCGACGAGATTTAGCCGGACGCCCGACATGACTAGGTTTGGAGTTTCGTACTTCAACTTTTTCGTGAACAGCATTGCGCTGGTCTTGTGAGCCGCAAAGTTGAGTTTATTACGATTTCCCCATTCCACTACCATGCCTAAGGTTTTGTTGGCTTGCTGCTCTAAGGTGTTTGATTGGCCTGTGAACACAAGAACTACGTCATCCGCGAAGGCTTGACAGTAAACTGCCTCAGCTTCTAGCTGTCGCAACAATGAGTCTAGTATGACATTCCAAAAGGTTGGTCCACCGATGGATCCTTGGACGCAACCTTTGGTAGTCTCCTTCTCATATGCTGTTCTTGCGTAGTTAACCTTGACCTTACGGTCGCTGAGGTATGAGTTCACCATGGTGTAGAGGTTTTTTGGACACCTCTTCTTCGCAAGCTGATGTTTTAGGGCGGGCCACCATGCGTTGTCGAAGGCACCCTCTATGTCCAGGGAGATCAGGAGTACAATGTTCTTACTTTGTACTCCCTCCTTGATGTGCTCTACCACGTCATAGAGGGCATCTTCGGTGCTTCGTTGGGGCATGAAACCATACTGTTTCGAGCTGAGTGTTGGGAGGAGATGCCATTGCAGGCGACCTACTAGGAGCTTTTCGACGATTTTTCCGAGTACAGACAGCAGACCTATCGGACGGTAGGATTTCGGATGTGTATAATCCTCCTTACCGGGTTTCCTTAGGATGACCACGTGCGCTACTTTCCATTGCTTCGGGAAGTATCTAAGCGATAAGCATTTGTTTGCTATCGCCATGAACAACTCCCGGTCGCATCGGATGGCTGCGGCGCAGATGTCAGCAGTGAGCCCGTCTGGTCCTGGGGCTTTTTTAGGATTCAGGTTTCGCAACACTGATTCTAATTCCGCTGACGTGAAGGGTGGATCATCCTCAGGCAGGTCCGCCGGTGTTTCTGCTGTTTGTTCTCGCAACGCTGTGTGACACTGTTGGTCCGTGCTTTCAGCGTCGTCGGGATAGAAGGTTCTGGCTAGAAGTTCTGAGGAGAGTTGTGGGGTGAGAGTGTGACCGTCGGGGTTTCTGAGGAGGACGTCATCCTGTCTCACCGAGGTTTTCCTGATCACTCTGTAGATCTTGTCCCACATGCTCTCTTTCTCTTGATTAGTACAGAGCTCCTTCCAGCCTTCCGTTTGGGCTCTTTCGGCTTTTTCCTTGTATTCTTGCCTCGCGGTTTGATACGAGGAAATCACCGACTGGATTCGGTCGGGGGCTGCATTTCTTATCCTTCTCTTTCTTCTGAGGACCTCTCTTTTCAGATCATCAAGCTCCTTCGTGTACCACGGTGGGGTTGGGTCTCCTTTTCGCCAGCGTACACTTGGGATGGTTTTCCTGCAGGCTCCGTGGATACACTCTGTGTAGCTTGAAATCACGTTTTCAAGGTCATCTGAGTTCGCTATTCCTCTGATCACGGTCAACGTCACGTTCTCCTCTTCGAGGAGGGTCTTCAGGTCTAACATGAAGTCTGACCATTGCACTACCCTGGTGTTGTATCTGCGTGTAGTTATTGGCCTCAATGGAGCTAGGGCCTTTGTAACTCGCAGAGTGTAGGTGATTGCATTGTGGTCTGATGTTGTGAGACTTCTGTTGACCCGCCAATCCTCGATTTTCCCCAGGAGTGACATGCTACACGTTGTCACATCTACGATGCTCGTGCACAGCCTGCCATCCCTAAGTACTTCAAAAGTCGGTGTGTCTCCCATGTTCAGGATCTGCAAACTCATTTCGTTGAGGAAAGAGTGGACTGCTTCTCCTCTCTCGTTTTCTGACTTACTTCCCCACCAGTGGCTCCAGGCATTCACATCACCAGCGACTATGATGTCTTTGGTCGCTAATCTTTCAGTGAATGCCTTGATCCTACCAAGGTACGGATTTATGTCCTGGTCTCCCTCCAGGTAAACGGAAATAACTCCAAGTTTCAGACCTTCATTGGTCAGTAAAACTGCCGCTTCGGTTTCGGTGACAAGCTGGGGGTCATGAATGACCTCAAGCTTGTCTCCGAATACAATTACGGCTGCCTTGACTGGTTTTTGTCTGTCGATGCTGCATTGAATTATTCGTGTTCCTGGGTATTGTTTCATTACGCCCTTGTTTCCCACATAGGGTTCTTGAACAAGGGCGACCGAAATTCCCTGATCCACTGCAGCCTTCAGAAGTTCCGCCGTTGCTTCCTTGGAGCGCCTCAAGTTTGCTTGGATGAAATGCAAGCCTGGACCGCTTCTCCTTTGGGAGACCAAGATCGAACTTTCCATCTCGGTTAGGGTGCCCTTAGCAATAACAAATCCTCGACCTCGCTATCCCATCCCATTTTGCTTTCTCTGGGCATTCGCTACTAAAAGCATTATGCGCCAAATCTGCGGCCGGAATGTTCGGGTGGGCGGTCGTGCAGTTTTTACATCTTGGTGTGGTTCCCTCCTTCCTACCAATACACTGTTCCCAGGAGTGCGACCTTCCACAGTGACTGCAGAGTTCTTCGCGCTCCCGGCAGATGGCTCTCGTATGGCCGAACCCAAGGCACTTGGTGCACTGGACCAGAGGTGATTGGTCAAACACAGGTCTCCACTGGACACCTATGTAGACTTTCCCGGCTTCTACCAACTTCTTGTGTATTTGTGGAGAGACCTCCAACACCGGATGGCACGTGAGAGGATTTCTTGCCTTTTTTCGGTATCGCACCCTGATAGTACTCTCCTTCAGGTCTACGCTCCCGAGCGTGTGCTTGTTCTGTGCCAGCAGCTGCTCCACCACATCCGAGTCCGTATGATGCGACAGGACGTCCCTCACAATTACGAGTGGGTTTCCCGCTTTCGCAAGCTCCACTTTGAGGGCTTTGTCTTTCTGGACTTGAGTTCGAACCAGGTTCAGATCTTCCTTCGTGCCGCAGCTCAGGATCACTTTCCTGTTTCTGGCTTTGCGCACTCGGTCGACTCTTGCTCCGGTCCGTTTCGCGTCCAAAGCGACACTTATCCTGTCGATCAGATTGTCGGATGTAGTGGGCACCGCCGGATTCGACGTTGAGACTATCAGGGTGTGATTGGGCTTCAAAACTGGTGGTTTCGCCGCTACCTTCGCATAGGTCTGCCCTTTCGGGTCCTTAGCTTGGGTGAGCTCGGCTTCTATGCTGAGGGCTGGTGGGGGAAGATTGAGCCTGTCCTGTCGCATCGTTCGAAGCTCTGACGATACGGCTTCGAGGCGTTCATTTATTGGCTGGACATGCTCCTCTATATTGATTTTAATGGGGGGTGGGGTGGGTGGTGTTGGTGGGGTTGTGTTTTGTTTGACCGCTATTTCTTTTAATGTGTTTTCAATGATTTGTAATGTGTCAGTGTTGTTGGGCGGGGGGGGATTTGAGACGAGGTGTGCCAGGGTCTCTCTATTGACTTTAAGAATTTCAGCGGACTTAGCTTGTTCTGAGTTCAGGTCTCGTCTCATTCCGTCCAGTTGCCTCTGAAGAGATTCCACTCCGATTTTCAAGTCGGCATAGTTTTTCCTCAGAGACCCCAGGTCGATAGTGGGACCAGCTCGTGCGCTCTTTGTCAGTTGATCGCTGATATCCTTAATTGCCTCCGAGATCTCCTTTATCTTCTGATGGGGCTCTCTCGTCTCGTAGCCCTGCCAGTCGCGGATGGCCTTGGTCTCCGTCAAGGTGGCCGTGATGTCACTTCTGGCTAGGGCTACTTGTTTGCTCAATTCTTCAGTTATTCTTAACATATCTCTGCTGTGAGCCCTCTCCGCAGAAAGCAGCTCCTTTGCGTGGCGTGCGCGCTCCCTCTCTTTTTCGGCGATGTGTCGCTGACGAGAGTCGGACAAGGAAAGGACTATTTCGTACAGAGTCAACAGGCTCTCTATCGCAGTGAGTTTAATCTCCCTACGAATATTTCCCGATGACTCCAACGCATCCTTTCCCCGTTGTAACACGTCGTTTGCCATTTTTGTGGCCTGGTTCATTTCGACCCCCCCCCGCGCCCCGCCAATTCCACCTGCGACTAGCATACTGGAGCGGCCTTGGCGCACGGGAGGGGTCGGCATGGACATATCCGACACGCTGTCCGACCCTTCGTCGTCGACGTCACAAATCTGGGAAGGGGATATGCCGCATTGCTTCCATTCCCCTATTCTGTCTACCGCAGCCGCGTAAGCCGACACGGTGTCGGGCACAGACGACGACTCGACCATCGAGTGATCGCTGGCCGTCTGCCGTTGTGGCTGCTGCGGTATACCAATTGAGGGTGTTGGAGGCGCGAGGCTTCCCGCGCTGACAGTTGAGGGGGGCGGCACACCTGGGCCCGTCTCGATCGCCGGAACCACCGCTGTTGCCCGTGCGGATTGCGATGGCTTCGCTTTTTCTGACTTCGTCATCTTGGTCGCTGCTGTCATTTTCTTAACAATTTTGTTGTGAAGCGACCGAGTGACTGACTTCACTGATCTGGTGTTCCTTGGCCTAGTCGGGGCGGAGGTGGAAGCGGAGGTTAAGGCGGTCGAAGAGGCGGATGTGGACTGTTTGGGGCTCGACATTTTGACAAAAATATAAGGACTGACAATACAATTTTTGTAAATTAATAGTTAATTGACTTACAACTAATGAATTTAAAATTAAACTTATCTAAATAACGCTGGTGTTCTGCGTGGTGGTCGTAGTCTTCCTCTCCTGTACTCGTCGCGTCAGAGGCAAGGCGGACGCCTCTGAGTGTGAGTAGGTTGGTGCTTGCTGTGGCGTCGATCCTCGAATTCTGGCAGGGCCAGATAATAGCGCTCGTCCTCCCGGTCTCAACGATACCAAACTCGATATAGTTATCCTGTCTGGTTCCGGAGATAGAGTGAGGGGGGGTGAAGCACCAAACTTGGGGGGGGGGGGGGGAGTCGCTCACGGGGGACTCAAAGGGTTGGGGTAGGGTAGGTGAAGAGGGGGGGTATAATGGGCGGGGAGGGGGACGCGGGGGGAAAATGTGACAGGGCTGAAATGTAGAGCCTGACCTCCCGATCTCAACGATACCAAACACGATAGGCCTATCACGCCTGGTACCGGAGATATCCTGCGGGGGGGTGAGGTATAATCTCGATGGGGGGGGGGGGGGGTTGTAGTGGTGTTGGGAGTGTTTAGGGGTTGGTGGTATGAAGGGGTCGGGGGGGGGGGGGGGTTAGTCAGGGGTAGTGGAAAATGGGGGGGTTGAATGGTCCTGGCGTCCCGGTTCGAACGAGTCCAAACACAGGGTTCCTGGGTCCACTGGCTGTGGAGATCCCTCAAGCTTCCTGACGCTGCTGGCTGGTCTGCGGCTGCAGCACGCTGGTGCGGAGCCTTGGCTCTCGTAACGGATTCCTCGGGTCGGCTTCGGAGTCACCACCGCTGTAACCGCGTGTGTAACCGCGTGGTGGCTAGAGGTTAAGTACGTACACGTGGTGTTGGTTCTGCACGTCGTAGCTTCGCCGTCCCTGGTCGGATCTTGACGATCGATACGTCGCTGGAAAGGGATCCGGCGGGCCTTTCTGGCGTATAATGTGGCACTATTGTACGACTAACCTCCTTTGCGTTATTCCACTCCGAAGTCTGGACCCTCCTGCTCCGCAAACCTTTGGACTTGGTGGCTGCAAACGATAATCCTCGCGAGTCAGGCACTTTCACACAACCTAATCACTGTTTAACGCGCGTAACTCAAAAAATTCCTATTATTAGGAATTTTTTCCGCGGAGTAGATGTTCTATCAAGCGATTATAGGCGAGTACTGGGTTAGGTTAGGTTAGGTTAGGTTAGGTTAGGTTAGGTTAGGTTAGGTTAGGTTAGGTTAGGTTAGGTTAGGTTAGGTTAGGTTAGGTTAGGTTAGGTTAGGTTAGGTTAGGTTAGGTTAGGTTAGGTTAGGTTAGGTTAGGTTAGGTTAGGTTAGGTTAGGTTAGGTTAGGTTAGGTTAGGTTAGGTTAGGTTAGGTTAGGTTAGGTTAGGTTAGGTTAGGTTAGGTTAGGTTAGGTTAGGTTAGGTTAGGTTAGGTTAGGTTAGGTTAGGTTAGGTTAGGTTAGGTTAGGTTAGGTTAGGTTAGGTTAGGTTAGGTTAGGTTAGGTTAGGTTAGGTTAGGTTAGGTTAGGTTAGGTTAGGTTAGGTTAGGTTAGGTTAGGTTAGGTTAGGTTAGGTTAGGTTAGGTTAGGTTAGGTTAGGTTAGGTTAGGTTAGGTTAGGTTAGGTTAGGTTAGGTTAGGTTAGGTTAGGTTAGGTTAGGTTAGGTTAGGTTAGGTTAGGTTAGGTTAGGTTAGGTTAGGTTAGGTTAGGTTAGGTTAGGTTAGGTTAGGTTAGGTTAGGTTAGGTTAGGTTAGGTTAGGTTAGGTTAGGTTAGGTTAGGTTAGGTTAGGTTAGGTTAGGTTAGGTTAGGTTAGGTTAGGTTAGGTTAGGTTAGGTTAGGTTAGGTTAGGTTAGGTTAGGTTAGGTTAGGTTAGGTTAGGTTAGGTTAGGTTAGGTTAGGTTAGGTTAGGTTAGGTTAGGTTAGGTTAGGTTAGGTTAGGTTAGGTTAGGTTAGGTTAGGTTAGGTTAGGTTAGGTTAGGTTAGGTTAGGTTAGGTTAGGTTAGGTTAGGTTAGGTTAGGTTAGGTTAGGTTAGGTTAGGTTAGGTTAGGTTAGGTTAGGTTAGGTTAGGTTAGGTTAGGTTAGGTTAGGTTAGGTTAGGTTAGGTTAGGTTAGGTTAGGTTAGGTTAGGTTAGGTTAGGTTAGGTTAGGTTAGGTTAGGTTAGGTTAGGTTAGGTTAGGTTAGGTTAGGTTAGGTTAGGTTAGGTTAGGTTAGGTTAGGTTAGGTTAGGTTAGGTTAGGTTAGGTTAGGTTAGGTTAGGTTAGGTTAGGTTAGGTTAGGTTAGGTTAGGTTAGGTTAGGTTAGGTTAGGTTAGGTTAGGTTAGGTTAGGTTAGGTTAGGTTAGGTTAGGTTAGGTTAGGTTAGGTTAGGTTAGGTTAGGTTAGGTTAGGTTAGGTTAGGTTAGGTTAGGTTAGGTTAGGTTAGGTTAGGTTAGGTTAGGTTAGGTTAGGTTAGGTTAGGTTAGGTTAGGTTAGGTTAGGTTAGGTTAGGTTAGGTTAGGTTAGGTTAGGTTAGGCTAGGTTAGGTTAGGTTAGGTTAGGTTAGGTTAGGTTAGGTTAGGTTAGGTTAGGTTAGGTTAGGTTAGGTTAGGTTAGGTTAGGTTAGGTTAGGTTAGGTTAGGTTAGGTTAGGTTAGGTTAGGTTAGGTTAGGTTAGGTTAGGTTAGGTTAGGTTAGGTTAGGTTAGGTTAGGTTAGGTTAGGTTAGGTTAGGTTAGGTTAGGTTAGGTTAGGTTAGGTTAGGTTAGGTTAGGTTAGGTTAGGTTAGGTTAGGTTAGGTTAGGTTAGGTTAGGTTAGGTTAGGTTAGGTTAGGTTAGGTTAGGTTAGGTTAGGTTAGGTTAGGTTAGGTTAGGTTAGGTTAGGTTAGGTTAGGTTAGGTTAGGTTAGGTTAGGTTAGGTTAGGTTAGGTTAGGTTAGGTTAGGTTAGGTTAGGTTAGGTTAGGTTAGGTTAGGTTAGGTTAGGTTAGGTTAGGTTAGGTTAGGTTAGGTTAGGTTAGGTTAGGTTAGGTTAGGTTAGGTTAGGTTAGGTTAGGTTAGGTTAGGTTAGGTTAGGTTAGGTTAGGTTAGGTTAGGTTAGGTTAGGTTAGGTTAGGTTAGGTTAGGTTAGGTTAGGTTAGGTTAGGTTAGGTTAGGTTAGGTTAGGTTAGGTTAGGTTAGGTTAGGTTAGGTTAGGTTAGGTTAGGTTAGGTTAGGTTAGGTTAGGTTAGGTTAGGTTAGGTTAGGTTAGGTTAGGTTAGGTTAGGTTAGGTTAGGTTAGGTTAGGTTAGGTTAGGTTAGGTTAGGTTAGGTTAGGTTAGGTTAGGTTAGGTTAGGTTAGGTTAGGTTAGGTTAGGTTAGGTTAGGTTAGGTTAGGTTAGGTTAGGTTAGGTTAGGTTAGGTTAGGTTAGGTTAGGTTAGGTTAGGTTAGGTTAGGTTAGGTTAGGTTAGGTTAGGTTAGGTTAGGTTAGGTTAGGTTAGGTTAGGTTAGGTTAGGTTAGGTTAGGTTAGGTTAGGTTAGGTTAGGTTAGGTTAGGTTAGGTTAGGTTAGGTTAGGTTAGGTTAGGTTAGGTTAGGTTAGGTTAGGTTAGGTTAGGTTAGGTTAGGTTAGGTTAGGTTAGGTTAGGTTAGGTTAGGTTAGGTTAGGTTAGGTTAGGTTAGGTTAGGTTAGGTTAGGTTAGGTTAGGTTAGGTTAGGTTAGGTTAGGTTAGGTTAGGTTAGGTTAGGTTAGGTTAGGTTAGGTTAGGTTAGGTTAGGTTAGGTTAGGTTAGGTTAGGTTAGGTTAGGTTAGGTTAGGTTAGGTTAGGTTAGGTTAGGTTAGGTTAGGTTAGGTTAGGTTAGGTTAGGTTAGGTTAGGTTAGGTTAGGTTAGGTTAGGTTAGGTTAGGTTAGGTTAGGTTAGGTTAGGTTAGGTTAGGTTAGGTTAGGTTAGGTTAGGTTAGGTTAGGTTAGGTTAGGTTAGGTTAGGTTAGGTTAGGTTAGGTTAGGTTAGGTTAGGTTAGGTTAGGTTAGGTTAGGTTAGGTTAGGTTAGGTTAGGTTAGGTTAGGTTAGGTTAGGTTAGGTTAGGTTAGGTTAGGTTAGGTTAGGTTAGGTTAGGTTAGGTTAGGTTAGGTTAGGTTAGGTTAGGTTAGGTTAGGTTAGGTTAGGTTAGGTTAGGTTAGGTTAGGTTAGGTTAGGTTAGGTTAGGTTAGGTTAGGTTAGGTTAGGTTAGGTTAGGTTAGGTTAGGTTAGGTTAGGTTAGGTTAGGTTAGGTTAGGTTAGGTTAGGTTAGGTTAGGTTAGGTTAGGTTAGGTTAGGTTAGGTTAGGTTAGGTTAGGTTAGGTTAGGTTAGGTTAGGTTAGGTTAGGTTAGGTTAGGTTAGGTTAGGTTAGGTTAGGTTAGGTTAGGTTAGGTTAGGTTAGGTTAGGTTAGGTTAGGTTAGGTTAGGTTAGGTTAGGTTAGGTTAGGTTAGGTTAGGTTAGGTTAGGTTAGGTTAGGTTAGGTTAGGTTAGGTTAGGTTAGGTTAGGTTAGGTTAGGTTAGGTTAGGTTAGGTTAGGTTAGGTTAGGTTAGGTTAGGTTAGGTTAGGTTAGGTTAGGTTAGGTTAGGTTAGGTTAGGTTAGGTTAGGTTAGGTTAGGTTAGGTTAGGTTAGGTTAGGTTAGGTTAGGTTAGGTTAGGTTAGGTTAGGTTAGGTTAGGTTAGGTTAGGTTAGGTTAGGTTAGGTTAGGTTAGGTTAGGTTAGGTTAGGTTAGGTTAGGTTAGGTTAGGTTAGGTTAGGTTAGGTTAGGTTAGGTTAGGTTAGGTTAGGTTAGGTTAGGTTAGGTTAGGTTAGGTTAGGTTAGGTTAGGTTAGGTTAGGTTAGGTTAGGTTAGGTTAGGTTAGGTTAGGTTAGGTTAGGTTAGGTTAGGTTAGGTTAGGTTAGGTTAGGTTAGGTTAGGTTAGGTTAGGTTAGGTTAGGTTAGGTTAGGTTAGGTTAGGTTAGGTTAGGTTAGGTTAGGTTAGGTTAGGTTAGGTTAGGTTAGGTTAGGTTAGGTTAGGTTAGGTTAGGTTAGGTTAGGTTAGGTTAGGTTAGGTTAGGTTAGGTTAGGTTAGGTTAGGTTAGGTTAGGTTAGGTTAGGTTAGGTTAGGTTAGGTTAGGTTAGGTTAGGTTAGGTTAGGTTAGGTTAGGTTAGGTTAGGTTAGGTTAGGTTAGGTTAGGTTAGGTTAGGTTAGGTTAGGTTAGGTTAGGTTAGGTTAGGTTAGGTTAGGTTAGGTTAGGTTAGGTTAGGTTAGGTTAGGTTAGGTTAGGTTAGGTTAGGTTAGGTTAGGTTAGGTTAGGTTAGGTTAGGTTAGGTTAGGTTAGGTTAGGTTAGGTTAGGTTAGGTTAGGTTAGGTTAGGTTAGGTTAGGTTAGGTTAGGTTAGGTTAGGTTAGGTTAGGTTAGGTTAGGTTAGGTTAGGTTAGGTTAGGTTAGGTTAGGTTAGGTTAGGTTAGGTTAGGTTAGGTTAGGTTAGGTTAGGTTAGGTTAGGTTAGGTTAGGTTAGGTTAGGTTAGGTTAGGTTAGGTTAGGTTAGGTTAGGTTAGGTTAGGTTAGGTTAGGTTAGGTTAGGTTAGGTTAGGTTAGGTTAGGTTAGGTTAGGTTAGGTTAGGTTAGGTTAGGTTAGGTTAGGTTAGGTTAGGTTAGGTTAGGTTAGGTTAGGTTAGGTTAGGTTAGGTTAGGTTAGGTTAGGTTAGGTTAGGTTAGGTTAGGTTAGGTTAGGTTAGGTTAGGTTAGGTTAGGTTAGGTTAGGTTAGGTTAGGTTAGGTTAGGTTAGGTTAGGTTAGGTTAGGTTAGGTTAGGTTAGGTTAGGTTAGGTTAGGTTAGGTTAGGTTAGGTTAGGTTAGGTTAGGTTAGGTTAGGTTAGGTTAGGTTAGGTTAGGTTAGGTTAGGTTAGGTTAGGTTAGGTTAGGTTAGGTTAGGTTAGGTTAGGTTAGGTTAGGTTAGGTTAGGTTAGGTTAGGTTAGGTTAGGTTAGGTTAGGTTAGGTTAGGTTAGGTTAGGTTAGGTTAGGTTAGGTTAGGTTAGGTTAGGTTAGGATAGGTTAGGTTAGGTTAGGTTAGGTTAGGTTAGGTTAGGTTAGGTTAGGTTAGGTTAGGTTAGGTTAGGTTAGGTTAGGTTAGGTTAGGTTAGGTTAGGTTAGGTTAGGTTAGGTTAGGTTAGGTTAGGTTAGGTTAGGTTAGGTTAGGTTAGGTTAGGTTAGGTTAGGTTAGGTTAGGTTAGGTTAGGTTAGGTTAGGTTAGGTTAGGTTAGGTTAGGTTAGGTTAGGTTAGGTTAGGTTAGGTTAGGTTAGGTTAGGTTAGGTTAGGTTAGGTTAGGTTAGGTTAGGTTAGGTTAGGTTAGGTTAGGTTAGGTTAGGTTAGGTTAGGTTAGGTTAGGTTAGGTTAGGTTAGGTTAGGTTAGGTTAGGTTAGGTTAGGTTAGGTTAGGTTAGGTTAGGTTAGGTTAGGTTAGGTTAGGTTAGGTTAGGTTAGGTTAGGTTAGGTTAGGTTAGGTTAGGTTAGGTTAGGTTAGGTTAGGTTAGGTTAGGTTAGGTTAGGTTAGGTTAGGTTAGGTTAGGTTAGGTTAGGTTAGGTTAGGTTAGGTTAGGTTAGGTTAGGTTAGGTTAGGTTAGGTTAGGTTAGGTTAGGTTAGGTTAGGTTAGGTTAGGTTAGGTTAGGTTAGGTTAGGTTAGGTTAGGTTAGGTTAGGTTAGGTTAGGTTAGGTTAGGTTAGGTTAGGTTAGGTTAGGTTAGGTTAGGTTAGGTTAGGTTAGGTTAGGTTAGGTTAGGTTAGGTTAGGTTAGGTTAGGTTAGGTTAGGTTAGGTTAGGTTAGGTTAGGTTAGGTTAGGTTAGGTTAGGTTAGGTTAGGTTAGGTTAGGTTAGGTTAGGTTAGGTTAGGTTAGGTTAGGTTAGGTTAGGTTAGGTTAGGTTAGGTTAGGTTAGGTTAGGTTAGGTTAGGTTAGGTTAGGTTAGGTTAGGTTAGGTTAGGTTAGGTTAGGTTAGGTTAGGTTAGGTTAGGTTAGGTTAGGTTAGGTTAGGTTAGGTTAGGTTAGGTTAGGTTAGGTTAGGTTAGGTTAGGTTAGGTTAGGTTAGGTTAGGTTAGGTTAGGTTAGGTTAGGTTAGGTTAGGTTAGGTTAGGTTAGGTTAGGTTAGGTTAGGTTAGGTTAGGTTAGGTTAGGTTAGGTTAGGTTAGGTTAGGTTAGGTTAGGTTAGGTTAGGTTAGGTTAGGTTAGGTTAGGTTAGGTTAGGTTAGGTTAGGTTAGGTTAGGTTAGGTTAGGTTAGGTTAGGTTAGGTTAGGTTAGGTTAGGTTAGGTTAGGTTAGGTTAGGTTAGGTTAGGTTAGGTTAGGTTAGGTTAGGTTAGGTTAGGTTAGGTTAGGTTAGGTTAGGTTAGGTTAGGTTAGGTTAGGTTAGGTTAGGTTAGGTTAGGTTAGGTTAGGTTAGGTTAGGTTAGGTTAGGTTAGGTTAGGTTAGGTTAGGTTAGGTTAGGTTAGGTTAGGTTAGGTTAGGTTAGGTTAGGTTAGGTTAGGTTAGGTTAGGTTAGGTTAGGTTAGGTTAGGTTAGGTTAGGTTAGGTTAGGTTAGGTTAGGTTAGGTTAGGTTAGGTTAGGTTAGGTTAGGTTAGGTTAGGTTAGGTTAGGTTAGGTTAGGTTAGGTTAGGTTAGGTTAGGTTAGGTTAGGTTAGGTTAGGTTAGGTTAGGATAGGTTAGGTTAGGTTAGGTTAGGTTAGGTTAGGTTAGGTTAGGTTAGGTTAGGTTAGGTTAGGTTAGGTTAGGTTAGGTTAGGTTAGGTTAGGTTAGGTTAGGTTAGGTTAGGTTAGGTTAGGTTAGGATAGGTTAGGTTAGGTTAGGTTAGGTTAGGTTAGGTTAGGTTAGGTTAGGTTAGGTTAGGTTAGGTTAGGTTAGGTTAGGTTAGGTTAGGTTAGGTTAGGTTAGGTTAGGTTAGGTTAGGTTAGGTTAGGTTAGGTTAGGTTAGGTTAGGTTAGGTTAGGTTAGGTTAGGTTAGGTTAGGTTAGGTTAGGTTAGGTTAGGTTAGGTTAGGTTAGGTTAGGTTAGGTTAGGTTAGGTTAGGTTAGGTTAGGTTAGGTTAGGTTAGGTTAGGTTAGGTTAGGTTAGGTTAGGTTAGGTTAGGTTAGGTTAGGTTAGGTTAGGTTAGGTTAGGTTAGGTTAGGTTAGGTTAGGTTAGGTTAGGTTAGGTTAGGTTAGGTTAGGTTAGGTTAGGTTAGGTTAGGTTAGGTTAGGTTAGGTTAGGTTAGGTTAGGTTAGGTTAGGTTAGGTTAGGTTAGGTTAGGTTAGGTTAGGTTAGGTTAGGTTAGGTTAGGTTAGGTTAGGTTAGGTTAGGTTAGGTTAGGTTAGGTTAGGTTAGGTTAGGTTAGGTTAGGTTAGGTTAGGTTAGGTTAGGTTAGGTTAGGTTAGGTTAGGTTAGGTTAGGTTAGGTTAGGTTAGGTTAGGTTAGGTTAGGTTAGGTTACGGTTAGGTTAGGTTAGGTTAGGTTAGGTTAGGTTAGGTTAGGTTAGGTTAGGTTAGGTTAGGTTAGGTTAGGTTAGGTTAGGTTAGGTTAGGTTAGGTTAGGTTAGGTTAGGTTAGGTTAGGTTAGGTTAGGTTAGGTTAGGTTAGGTTAGGTTAGGTTAGGTTAGGTTAGGTTAGGTTAGGTTAGGTTAGGTTAGGTTAGGTTAGGTTAGGTTAGGTTAGGTTAGGTTAGGTTAGGTTAGGTTAGGTTAGGTTAGGTTAGGTTAGGTTAGGTTAGGTTAGGTTAGGTTAGGTTAGGTTAGGTTAGGTTAGGTTAGGTTAGGTTAGGTTAGGTTAGGTTAGGTTAGGTTAGGTTAGGTTAGGTTAGGTTAGGTTAGGTTAGGTTAGGTTAGGTTAGGTTAGGTTAGGTTAGGTTAGGTTAGGTTAGGTTAGGTTAGGTTAGGTTAGGTTAGGTTAGGTTAGGTTAGGTTAGGTTAGGTTAGGTTAGGTTAGGTTAGGTTAGGTTAGGTTAGGTTAGGTTA
>OU342504.1:0-22500 GCA_910589525.2 Ennomos quercinarius
ATTAAAACGAAAATAGAGTACTTACCTCTTTGGATGACGCTGCTGGCGGGAACGCTGCAGTAGAAGTACCTGAAACAGAAGAAAAATATTAATTGTGACAAATATTCTAGCTTGTTTTATTTTATTTTACCTTGATTTACCTTTTGACTTTGTTTGTTTATTGTGTTATATTTTTCTTTACAACTTATACAATTTTATTTGATTTATTTTATACAACAATATGCTCGGGATCCATACCCCTGTTAAAAAAATGACGAAAGAAGCGGACTTGACGGTCCCTCCCGCGGGCCAGAGGGCTGGATCCTCTAAAACAACAAATGACGGAACTCCCGTAAATACAACATTTACAGTCGATGGCCCTCTGATTTCATTAATCCAGGATGAAGCTGGCCAGAAACCTATTCCAAGCGTCAGAAAGAGTATTGGGGAATGGGAGGCCGGCGTGCCTGAGAAACAGGTAAATACCCGGACTTCCCCTAAGAAGACTGTTTCGGTGGAATCTCAAAAGCCAAAGCCTCGAACTACACAAGCTTCACAGGAAAACAAAGTTACTGCTAGAAAAGCCTCGGTGGAGGTCGTTGAGAGCCCACCTAAACAGGAAAAAACGAAATATGTGGACCGAATCACAGAAGCCAGAGCCTGTGTTCATAAGGCAAAGCTTCATTTAGGAAACTCCAGAAATATAAAAACGGAGATAAAAACAGAGGTGACAATGGCAATAGACCGACTGTTTCAGTTGATCAAGGAGTCAGAGTCAGTGAAAACTAGTAAGAAAACTGTCGTTCCAGAAATCGGAAAAGTACCACAAGCGGTAGAAGTAGAAGTAGAAGTAAAGGATAGGAATGACGAGTTAATTAAAAAACTAGAAGAGCACACAGAACTGCTGAAGAGAAATACGGACCAGATAGAAAAGCTAAAAGAAACGATAGAAAAGCAATCCTACGCGAGTGTAGTCGCGACATCCACCAAGAATACGCGACCTGAGAGGACCGCGTTACATTCAGTAGTGATCACTGGCAACGACGATACTGAAACGGGAGAAGAGGTTCTGAATAAAATCAGAAAAGCGGTAAACGCAAAAGAAGGCGGAATAACTGTGGAAAAAATAAGAAAAGCTAAAGATAGGAAAGTAATAGTAGGCTTCAAAACAGAAGAAGAAAGGCAAAAAGTAAAAGACCGCATCAAAAACTCTGGGCAAAACCTAACCGTCGAGGAAATCAAAAATAAAGACCCACTTGTTATCCTGAAAGATGTACTAAACTACAACACCGATGAAGATATCCTCAAGGCATTAAAAAAGCAAAATCAGGACTTGTTTAAAGATGTTAGCGTAAACAATAGAAGGGTAGAAATTGCCTACAAGAAGCGAACAAGGAACCCTCACACGAACCACGTTGTCATGAGGGTGTCCCCACCAATTTGGCAGCGTATGACTGAGGCAGAATCGGTGCATATCGATCTTCAAAGAGTGCGAGTGGCGGATCAGTCGCCACTCGTCCAATGTTCACTTTGCCTTGGATACGGCCATGGACGTCGTTTCTGCAAAGAAACGCTTTCCAAATGCAGCCATTGTGGTGGGCCCCATATGAGGACGGAATGCGCTGAGTGGCTTGCCGGTGCGGCCCCTTCCTGTTGCAATTGCTTGCATTCAAAGATGGACAAGACTGATCATAATGCGTTTAGTCAGGAATGTCCACTTAGGCGGAAGTGGGACGCACTGGCTAGAGCTACAGTAGCGTATTGCTAAGGGCGTCCCAAGGTTAAATCCAGCCTCGACTTGCGCAAAGCCATACTTCGCAGTGCAAGCAAACTTGCAACGAAAGCAATTGGCCACTCAAGAACTTATGCAGGAAGCGAGTGATAAGAAGATGGCTTTTGCGCTACTCCAGGAGCCGTATGTGGGGGGTATAGGCAGAATGAGGAGCTACAAAGGAGTAAGAATCTACCAATGTACAAGACAGAGTGATGAGACCGTAAAAGCGGCAATTGCCGTCTTCGACGAGGAGCTTGACATCATCCAATACCCGGACTACACCACGACCAACATAGTAGTAGTCAAAATAAGGTCAAGTGCATGGGAGATAGTAGCAGCCTCATTTTATTTCGAGCCGGACCCGAAACCCATAGAGCCATACCTGGAGCAGTTGAGGAAGATCGAACGAAACCTTGGTCGTAGGACTATAATAGGAGGTGACGCCAATGCAAAAAGCACCTGGTGGGGAAGTGGATCTGTGGATAACAGGGGTGAGGACTTGGCTGGAACCATTCACGAGATGGGCATGCAGGTACTCAATGAAGGTAATACCCCAACTTTCTTCACTGTAAGAGGCGACAAAATTTACACCAGTTTTGTTGACGTCACAGCCTGCACATCGGAAATGCTAAACTTGGTGGAGGACTGGAAGGTCGAAGAGGGAATAACGAGCTCAGACCACAATGCCATTACCTTCAAAATTAGACTCACAAAGGCAAAAGGTATGCATGTTAAGAGGACTACAAGAATTTACAACAGTAAAAAAGCCAACTGGAACGGTTTTCATGAGAAAATCGCTGAGTTGCTAGAAAACAACAAATTGAACAAATCAGAAATTGAAAATTGTGAAGACGAGATTGATCTGGAACAGAAAATTAAAACATATACCAACATCATAGTAGAAGCATGCAACAGTAGTATTCCTAAAAAGAAACACAAAGAGGAACTTACCTTACCATGGTGGTCTGAGGATCTTGAAAAGCTGAAAAAGGAGGTCGCCACCAGGAAGCGTAGAATCCGGTGTGCAGCGTCGGTCCGAAAGCAGAGAGTAATCGACGAGTACCTGGAATACAAAGCAAAGTATGAGTTAGAAGCGTCGAAGGCACAAGTTAACAGTTGGATGGAGTTTTGTGGAAAGCAGGATAAGGAGGGATTATGGGAAGGTATTTACCGAGTGATAGGAAGAACCACCAAGAGGGAAGAAGACCTGCCCCTTGTCAAGGAAGGTAGGGTGCTGGATTCGAGGGAATCTGCAAGATTACTTGCTGAAACCTTTTATCCGGAGGATAAGTGGGAAGAGGATAACTGTGAACACAAGCTCATCAGAGAAAAAGCTGAGCATGTAAATACGCCGAGTCATGATGAACAACATGACCCGGCCTTTACCAATGTAGAACTGATGGCAGCAGTGAGCAGCTTTAACCCGAAGAAGGCTCCGGGATTCGATGGCCTGACAGCTGACATCTGCAAACGTGCCATTAGCCAGCATCCCGAGATCTGCTTATCACTGGCAAACAAATGCCTAAAACTTGGTTACTTCCCGAAAACCTGGAAGGAGGCAACGGTAGTAGTTCTCAGAAAACCTGGCAAAGAAAACTACACAGAGCCGAAATCTTACAGGCCAATAGGACTGTTACCAGTGATGAGCAAAATTCTTGAGAAAATGCTGGTTACCCGACTAAAATGGCACATAATCCCAAAACTTAGTACTCGCCAGTATGGATTTGTACCGCAGAGAAGCACTGAAGATGCCCTCTATGTCCTGACCAATTATTTACGCGAGAAGCTGAAACAGAAAAAACTTATAACAATGATATCACTGGACATAGAGGGAGCATTTGACGGTGCATGGTGGCCTGAAATCCGAATAAGGCTGGCTGAGGAAGGGTGCCCGATAAACCTGAGGAGACTTGTGGACAGTTACTTGCAAGACAGGAAAGTGCGAGTCCGATACGCTGGAGAAGAAGTTACAAGAAGAACTACAAAAGGTTGTGTCCAAGGGTCCATCGGTGGTCCAATCCTGTGGAACCTCTTGCTCGACCCATTGCTCAAGGGCTTGGAGCGAAGAGGAGACTATTGCCAGGCTTTCGCCGATGACGTCGTTATGTTGTTCGACGGAGACACAGCGCTGGATATCCAACAACGAGCTAATGATGCTCTCGCCTATGTTCAGGAGTGGGGTGTCCGAAATAAGCTCAAATTCGCACCACATAAAACTAACGCTATGGTGATAACGCGAAAACTAAAGTACGACACCCCACTGCTGAGCATGGGAGGAATCAGCATTGGCATGACAAACGAGATCAAGATCCTGGGGCTCACCATCGACAACAAGCTGACGTTTAACAGCCATGCAACAAATGTTTGCAAGAAGGCGTTAAACATTTACAAGCAGCTATCCCGAGCCGCCAGGATTAGTTGGGGTCTCCAGCCAGAAGTGGTTCGAACAATATATACGGCTGTCATAGAGCCTATCATAATGTATGCGGCAAGTGTGTGGGCACCGGCGACGGAAAAGCTGTGTATCCAGAAGCAATTGAATGTGGTACAAAGAGGTTTTGCGCAGAAGATATGCAGATCCTATCGAACTGTTTCACTGAACGCGGCGCTGGTGTTGTCTGGGATACTACCCTTGGACCTCAGAATACAGGAGGCAGCTGCCCTGTATGAGGCCAGGAAGGGGGTGCCCCAGATTTCACTAGGGGGCCGCGAAGTGGAACAAATGATCGCATACGCAAATACACCCCATCCGGCTGAGCATATGGACTTGCAATTTATATGCCTTGAAAACCAGGAGCAAGTGGACACACACAGCAACGTAGAAATACGGATGTTCACGGATGGCAGCAAAATCGATGGTGGGGTTGGGGCAGCGCTATCCCTATGGGATGGTGCAGCCGAAACCAAAAGCCATAAGATGAAGCTGCCATCCTATTGCACTGTTTATCAGGCGGAATTGTTGGCCATATGCAAGGCCACACGGGAGATACTAAAGAGTCCATGTTCAACATTCGGGATATACAGTGATTCCCGATCGTCGCTGCAATCAGTTACCAATCAGGGCTCGGTTCACCCTTTGGCTGTCGAGACACGGGGGAACCTGAGGGCCTCGAAGCAACAAAATAAATTTGTTAATTTATTTTGGGTAAAGGCACATGCCGGGTTGGTAGGTAACGAGAGAGCAGACACACTCGCTAAAGACGCCGCCCAAAGGATGAAGACCAAACCGGACTACGACAAATGTCCGGTTTCATTCGTCAAGCGACTAATTCGCGGGAGGACGCTTGACGAATGGAGCCGGCGTTACAAACTTGGGGGAACCGCCGCAGTCACAAAGATATTCTTTCCGGATGCAGTTCAAGCACACAAGGTTATAAGGGAAATCAAGCCAACCGCGCTAATAACCCAAGTAATGACAGGGCACGGTGGGTTCTCCGAATACTTGAACCGGTTCAAGTGTAAGGACAACCCATCGTGCATATGCGAGCCAGGCGTACCCGAAACTGTAGTGCACGTCCTGATAGAGTGTCCCGTTTACGGTTCTGAAAGATACGAAATCGAGCAAAAATTAGGAATAGCGTTAACAACCGATGTTATAAATGAACTGATAACAAATAAAGATAGCAGAAACAGTTTCATAGAATACTGTGTAAGTGTAGCACAAAAAGTTGTAAATAGGAATAAGACAGATAGATAAGATATGTTGCGTATATATAGTGATTATATATAAGAACAGCATATATGTAAAATAAAAGTAGAGAATAATCAGTTATAATAGGAAGTGTTGTAATGCTGAAAAATAGACTAAGAAGTTTGTAACGAAACAACTTGATTTGTATTTGAATAGTATTAGTAATAAATAATATATAATAATAGCGTAGTTAAGATGAAAGAAACATGTAATTGATTAAGAAGTAAAGGAAAGAAAGAGGAGTAAGAGCTATAAGATAATAAAAATACCATGTAGATAGAAATATGGAATGGAAATGAGAGGATAGAACATTAAGATTAAGAAATTTATGTAATACCTACCCAATAAAGATGACAAAAGTCTCTGATTATGTTAGAGGAACCCTTAGCTCGCGGGCCGGACCTTGCGTCCGGACAGGGAAATAAAAAAAAAAAAAAAAAAAAAAAACCTAACCTAACCTAACCTAACCTAACCTAACCTAACCTAACCTAACCTAACCTAACCTAACCTAACCTAACCTAACCTAACCTAACCTAACCTAACCTAACCTAACCTAACCTAACCTAACCTAACCTAACCTAACCTAACCTAACCTAACCTAACCTAACCTAACCTAACCTAACCTAACCTAACCTAACCTAACCTAACCTAACCTAACCTAACCTAACCTAACCTAACCTAACCTAACCTAACCTAACCTAACCTAACCTAACCTAACCTAACCTAACCTAACCTAACCTAACCTAACCTAACCTAACCTAACCTAACCTAACCTAACCTAACCTAACCTAACCTAACCTAACCTAACCTAACCTAACCTAACCTAACCTAACCTAACCTAACCTAACCTAACCTAACCTAACCTAACCTAACCTAACCTAACCTAACCTAACCTAACCTAACCTAACCTAACCTAACCTAACCTAACCTAACCTAACCTAACCTAACCTAACCTAACCTAACCTAACCTAACCTAACCTAACCTAACCTAACCTAACCTAACCTAACCTAACCTAACCTAACCTAACCTAACCTAACCTAACCTAACCTAACCTAACCTAACCTAACCTAACCTAACCTAACCTAACCTAACCTAACCTAACCTAACCTAACCTAACCTAACCTAACCTAACCTAACCTAACCTAACCTAACCTAACCTAACCTAACCTAACCTAACCTAACCTAACCTAACCTAACCTAACCTAACCTAACCTAACCTAACCTAACCTAACCTAACCTAACCTAACCTAACCTAACCTAACCTAACCTAACCTAACCTAACCTAACCTAACCTAACCTAACCTAACCTAACCTAACCTAACCTAACCTAACCTAACCTCCGTGTATCTGGAGGGAACGGAGGACATCGAGCCATATCTACATCAAATTCAGCGGGTGGTGCAAGGTTTGAACACTCAGTACGTTATCCTGGCGGGCGACATCAATGCAAGGAGTGGATGGTGGGGTGAGCGCGAGGAGGATAGCCGGGGGACTTCGTATATGGAGCTGTTGGCCCAGCTCGACATGGCGGTGGTCAATACCGGTAGAGTGCCCACTTTTAGCGCATTCCGGAACGGTCGAGCCTATGAAAGCATTGTTGATGTGACGGCATGTACAAATGCGCTGCTCCCGAAGCTGACCAACTGGGAAGTCAAACCGAACCTTGTTACGACGTCGGATCACCGCTCAATCACATTTGATGTAACCCTGACACATCATCTTGAGGGAATACCAAGGCGAACCACGAGACTTTATAACGCTGCGCGCGCAGACTGGAAAGTTTTCGACGAAGCACTAGAAAGAGAACTGGAGGCGGTAAAAGTTGGTATTATTACAATAGACAAAATCAGAAGCCCCAGCGAACTTAACCAACTGGTCGAGGATTTTACGGCCTGTGTGACGCGAGCCTGTACGGAGAGCATGCCTATTATTTCGGAAACAAAAAACAGAAAGTTAAAGTGGTGGACGAAGGAGCTGACGGAGAAAAAGGCTGAAGTGATTCGACGCCGGAACAGGATCCGAGGAGCAAGTAGAAGAAGGCGAGCATATGTTGTGGAACAGTACCTTCTGATACTGGAGGAGTATAAGGATGCCATAGTCAAGACTAGGGTGGACAGTTGGATGCAGTATTGTACAGGGCAGGAGAAAGGAACCATGTGGCAGCAGGTGTACCGTGCGCTGACAATTGCCACTCGTCGAAGTGATACACTGCTTAGGGGCCCGGATGGGGAGATCTTGAATCCACTGCAGTCTGCAGCTCTGCTGGCAGAAACCTTCTATCCGCAGGATGACCCACAGACGGATACCCGGGAGCAGGCAGCTTTGAGGTTAGAAGTTGAGGAGCACGTCACAACCCTTAAGAATGCGAGTGCGACAGCTGAACTCCCCCACATGTTCAGTCCATATGAACTGCATAATGTCTTGCGTAAGTTCGGAATAGCTAAGGCGCCCGGGGATGATGGCTTCACAGCCGACATTTGTTCCAGAGCCATCCGAAGTACTGGAGGTTTGTTTTTAGCTATAGCAAATAAGTGTCTGAAGATGGGATACTTCCCGATGAGATGGAAGATGGCGGTGATAAGGGTTATCCCAAAACCAATGAAGGACGACTATACTGCGCCGAAATCATACCGGCCCATCGGACTCCTCCCAGTATTTGGAAAAATTCTTGAGAAAATGCTCACGGCAAGGTTGATGTGGCACCTTGGAAGCAGAAATCTATTAAGCAACCGCCAGTACGGATTCATGCCACAAACCAGTACCGAAGATGCCCTCTACGATGCCATGAACATCATTCAACGTGGGGTGAGGGAGAAAAAGCTAGTCGCGGTCCTTTCCCTAGACATAGAAGGAGCATTTGACGGGGCCTGGTGGCCCTTGATCATGAACCAGCTCATCAAGAAGGAATGTCCCATGGATCTGCTACTGCTGGTACAAAGTTATCTGTCAGAGAGGGCGGTTAGGATTCAATACGCCGGGGAGCAGATAGACCGATCCACGAATCTGGGGTGCATCCAGGGGTCTACATGTGGACCCTTAATGTGGAATGTTCAGATGGACGCTTTATTTGAAGGTGTGGAGTCTTTGGAAGCACATGTACAGGCCTTTGCAGATGACATCTTGGTTATCGCAATGGCCGCGACAACCTCCGAGCTTGCTAGAATTGTAAATACAGCACTACAACACATCGCCGAGTGGGGAAAGTCTAGTAAGATGCGTTTCGCAGCACATAAAACGCAGGCCATTGTGATAACCAAGCGGATCAAGTTCGACGTGCCGAGCTTCCGACTCAATGGTGTTGATATAACTGTGGGCAAAGAGCTTAGAGTCCTGGGCGTTACTATCGACTCCAAGTTAACATTTAACGCTCACCTCCAGAACACTTGCAACAAAGCAGTTGGAATATATAGATCTGTCGCATCCGCCACAAGAGCCAACTGGGGCCTGCGACCGGAGATCACAAAGTTGCTCTATACAGCGGTGGTCGAACCCATAGTGTTGTACGCGGCCAGCACGTGGGCGCAAGTAGCAGAGAAGAAGTATGTAATGACGAAGTTAAATCAACTGACCAGGAAGTTTGCCATTTTGATCTCTAGAGCCCATAGAACCACGTCACATACGTCCGTACTCTGCCTGGCGGGAATACTCCCTTTGGACCTTAGAGCGAAGGAGGCCTTGGAGCTGTTCCAGTTAAAGAGAGGAAAGTCCTGCCCCGACTTGCCTGGGAGAGAAGTAGAGAAGCGTATCTCACCATTTTGCTTGCCGCACCCAGCAGATAGGCGGCCAATACTGCATGGATACTTAAATACCCAGGAGGATGTCGATCAGCTGGAGACCACAATGCCAAAAATTTACACCGACGGCAGTAAAATAGAAGGAAAGGTGGGAGCGGCGGTGACCTGGTGGGAGAATGGCGTGGAGATTAGGAAGGCTAACTTTCTGTTGGCACCGTACTGCTCCGTATACCAAGCCGAGTTAATAGCGATTCTTCGTGCGGCGGATATGATCGCTAAGGTTAGACAGGCAGAGAAGGCCAGTATCATTAGTGACTCAAGATCGGCATTGGAGTCGATAGCAGACCCGGAGAACCCAAACCCTATAGTAGCCGACATCCGGAACAAAATACAAGAGTTGGAAGGAGGAGGCAAGGAGGTTAAATTATTTTGGGTTAGGGCACACGAGGGAATACTGGGGAATGAGCGCGCAGATGAACTGGCTAAGGCTGCTGCTCTCAACAAGAAGACCAGCCCTGTTTACGATAGAATCCCGGTATCCCACCTCAAATACACCCTGCGACAATCCACAATTGAATCATGGAACAGAAGATACCAAGATGCGACAACGGGGAAAACGACGAAAATCTTCTTTCCAGACGTTCGCCAGGCATTTGCGTTGCTGAGGAAAATCAACCTCACAAATCTTCATGCACAGTTATTCACGGGACACGGAGGATTCCGCGAATACCTGTCTAGGTTTAAGATAACATCGAACCCCAACTGCTGCTGTGACCCAGATACACCAGAGACTGTAACCCATGTACTGGATGATTGTCCAAGATTCAGTAGTTGGCGACTGGATTTGAGCTACAAAGTTAAATTAAAAGTAAAAGATGTTAATTATACTGAGTTGATCGCTGACAACGAGGATAGGCGGCATTTTATTGATTACGCGGTAAGAGTGGTCCGAGCCACGGCTAGGGCAAACGGTAGTACGGCAGTTTAAATTGTTTGTATGGCCGATAGGGGGCTGAGATAGATGATCAGTTTGTTTGTATATGTCGTGGTTTTGATGTGATTAATAAAAAGATAGTGAATAATTTAGCTTGAGTTGAATAAGTTATTAATTTGTTTATGAATTAATAGAAGTTATTTTGAAAATTTTATCTAGACTAAAAATGTATCATGTTGTTAATTAATTTACTGGATTGTTTATGTAATTGTAATTATTCTTGTATTTGTACCGTTTCTAAATTTGAATTGAATCATTTATTGAGTCACTAATTAATTAGATGGATTTATTTAGTATTTTAATTTAATAGAGATCCATTGTCGATAGAGTAGAGTAGAGTGTCCTAATTAAATTTATTATGATTGTGTGTACTAATTTTAAGCAAGCTCTGAAAGAGACCTTAGCATAGCTTTGTTAATTTTATTATAAGTTATTTATAAGAAATAAAAACATTATTTATTTTTTCTGGAATACTGTGATAAATTAATAAAAATAATGAATTATAATTAATGTAGTACCAATGAAGGTTATAGAATTTAGTATTTGTGTAATATAATTGTAATTTTATATGGGAATATATAATCAGAATTCTGTGATAATGTATAAAATGATTAATGATGAATGTAAAAAAAAAAAAAAAAAAAAAAAAGGTTCACCTTTGTAAGATAAAAGATGATTTTGTAATAATATATAATATATTTAATATGTAGTTAGATTTTCATACACTTGATTTTATTAGATTGGTAGGAGATTTTAATTGAGATATAAATTTGTAAAATAGCGAGTAATTGATGAATTGGTATATATGTACAAAGAATAAATAAATGTCAAATTGTAGAATTAAAATAATTAAACAAGTATCATAGCGGAATAAAGATAAGATAGCGATGAAAAATTTATTAACCCAGAACATAGCAACATCCAATGAGGGAAAGCATTATAGCTGCAAAAACGTAGTGTGGAGCTTTTATAAAAACAGAGTTTTATCTCTGGGAGCACGGGAGCAGACTTCATAGATGTTGTTCTGTCATAGTTTTAAGATATTAGGTTAAAACGTCAAAAAATTAATATTGACGAGAATTAGCTCGCGGGCCGGACCTTGCGTCCGGACAGGGGAAAAAAAAAAAAAAAAAAAAAAAAAAAAAAAAAAAAAAAAAAAAAAACCTAACCTAACCTAACCTAACCTAACCTAACCTAACCTAACCTAACCTAACCTAACCTAACCTAACCTAACCTAACCTAACCTAACCTAACCTAACCTAACCTAACCTAACCTAACCTAACCTAACCTAACCTAACCGTTGGGAACCGAGGCTTCACCAGAATGGGTTCTCATAAAGTGATACAGGCTTACAATGGTGACAAACCTGTGAAGTCCGCTATCGTCATTGTCAACGATCAATTGGTACTTGCAGAATACCCTAATCTATGTAGTGAGAATATAGCATGTGTAGTTGTAATGTTAGGTAGGCTCAGATTGGGTATAGTCTCGGTGTATCTGGAGGGAACCGAGGACATCGAACCATATCTACAACACATTCAGCGGGCGGTGCAAGGTTTGGACACGCAGCACGTTATTTTGGCGGGTGATATCAACGCTAGGAGTGGATGGTGGGGTGAGCGCGAGGAGGATGGCCGGGGGTCTTCGTATGTGGAGTTGTTGGCCCAGCTTGACATGGCGGTGGTCAATACTGGCAGAACGCCTACCTTCAGCGCATTCCGTAACGGTAGAGCTTACGAAAGCATAGTCGATGTGACGGCCAGTACTAATGCCCTACTCCCAAAGGTGGTAAATTGGTGCGTTAACACCGGATTTGTGACGACGTCTGATCATCGAGCTATAACATTTGAGATACGCACAGAATCTAGTACTGAAGATGTTCCTAGGCAAACTACGAGGAAGTACAACTCAGCGAGGGCAGACTGGGGGGTTTTTGATGACAAACTAATGACAGAACTGGAGGCTAACCATGTAAACCACAGCAGACTTGATACCATATGTGATCCAGATAGCCTAGATCGATTCGTTGAAGAGTTTACAGTCTGTGTTTCGCAAGCATGTACTGAAAGCATGCCTGCGGTCAGTGCTCGTAAATCTAGGAAGCTGAAGTGGTGGACAAAGGAACTCACGCTGCAAAAGGCTGAGGTGATTAGACGTCGTAACAGAATACGTGGATCGAATAGGCGAAGGAGGCCTTTTTTGGTAAAAGAGTACCTCGAGGAGCTGGATAAATATAAGGAAGCAATTATAAGGACCAGGACCACGAGCTGGATTGAATATTGTACGGGTCAAAGGAAGGAGACCATGTGGGAGCAAGTCTATAAGGCTTTATCTATATCGACTCGACAGGCTGACTCACTTTTAAGGACTGGGGCAGGAGAGACTTTGAACCCTAGGCAGTCAGCTGATCTACTCGCTGACACATTTTATCCGGAAGACAACCTACACACAGACAGTCAGGAACAGGCAACCATGAGGATGGAGACAGAAGAACACATGCAGATTTTAAGACGAGATTGGGAGGCTACGAGGCCATCGTTCACCATGTTTCAAAGGCATGAACTCTTAAATGTGATTAAGAATATCGGGACTACAAAGGCGCCGGGAGAAGATGGCTTCACAGCAGACATATGTTACAGAGCAATTCTCCACTCGGGGGGCCTGTTCCTGGCAATCACGAATAAATGTTTGGAAATCGGCCATTTTCCTGCGAGATGGAAACTCGCTATTATCAGGATTATTCCAAAACCCCTAAAAGAGGACTATACTGCCCCGAAGTCTTATAGACCTATTGGACTCCTACCTGTTTTCGGCAAAGTACTCGAGAAAATGTTTACAACTAGACTGATGTGGCACTTGGGCAGTCGAGGGCTACTCAGTAGACGTCAGTATGGCTTTATGCCCCAAACTAGCACGGAAGACGCTCTTTACGATGCAGTAAACATTATAAAGCTAGGGGTGGCTGCGAAGAAAATTGTAGCAGTCTTGTCCCTGGATATTGAGGGGGCATTCGATTGCGCATGGTGGCCCTTAATACTAAATCAGCTAATACAAAAAGGATGCCCCTCGGACTTGCTGCTCCTCATACAGAGCTACTTGTCCGGGAGATCGGTACGTGTGCAGTATGCTGGGGAACAAGTTGACAGAGTAACTAGCAGAGGCTGCATCCAGGGGTCAACCTGTGGCCCTCTGATGTGGAATTTACAAATGGATACACTCTTGGAAGAGGCTGAGCACCTTGAGGCCCATATACAGGCCTTTGCCGATGATATCCTGGTGATCGCAACCGCCAACACCGTGACTGAGTTAAATAGAATCGTCAACACAGCACTGGAATGTGTCGCAGACTGGGGTAAAAAGAGCAAGATGAAGTTTGCGGCTCACAAAACTCAGGCAATCGTGGTCACCAGGAGAATCAAATATGATGCCCCACATTTTGTTCTCAATGGAGTAGATATAGGCATTGGAAGTGAGTTAAAGGTGCTCGGACTGACGATCGACTCAAAACTTACGTTTAAAACACATCTTCACAATGTGTGCAGGAGGGCGGTCGGTATTTACCAGGCAGTGGCTACAGCTACAAGAGCGAACTGGGGACTTAACTCTGACATTACAAGACTCATATACACTGCCGTGGTGGAACCGATCGTCCTGTATGCGGCTAGCACATGGGCTCCAGTTACGGATAGGAAATATGCGGTGAAGAGACTGAACCAGCTATCCAGAAAGTTCGGTATCTTAATCTCCAGAGCACATAGAACTGCATCTCACACCTCGGTACTATGCTTAGCAGGAATACTGCCTCTTGATTTGCGAGTGAAGGAAGCCTCAGAATTATTCCAGCTTAAGAGAGGGAAGCCCTATTCGGAGTTACCTGGACGAGAGCTTGAAAAACGGATATCTCCATTTTGTCTGCCGCATCCTGCTGAACGGAAACCCCTGTTACACAACCTTTTAAGGACGTTGACAGAATAGATAATGTTGCTCCAAAGCTTTACACAGACGGCAGCAAGATTGAGGGCAAAGTGGGTGCTGCGGTCACCTGGTGGGAAAATGGGGTGGAAGTTCGGAGTACGAGCTTTTTACTGGCACCATATTGCTCAGTATTCCAGGCGGAGCTGACAGCAATACAGCGAGCTATTAAGATGGTTGTGAGTTCCAACACGGCAATGGCCAATATCATTAGTGACTCGCGGTCCGCCCTTGAGGCACTGGAAAACCCTGAGAATCCCAACCCCATTGTGGCTGAAATCCGGGGTACACTCAAGCAGCTGGAAGATAAAGGTGGAGGCATCCACTTGTTTTGGGTCAAAGCCCACGAAGGTATCGAAGGAAACGAGAGGGCCGACGAATTGGCAAAGACAGCAGCACTAAAGAAGAAGACCAGCCCCGCATACGACAGGGTCCCGCTATCCTACCTCAAGTTCTCTCTGCGGCAAAAAACCATAGATATCTGGAACACCAGGTATAAGGAAGCCAGCACTGGAAAAGTCACGAAGCTCTTTTTTCCGGACGCAAGACGTGCCTACCCTGTAGTCAGGAAACTCCATATGACGAACCTGCTTGCACAAGTCATCACCGGACACGGAGGTTTCAGAGAATACCTGCACCGATTTAAACTTGCACCGAGCCCTGGATGCATCTGCGACCCAGATATACCGGAGACTGTCCCCCATATCCTGATTGAATGCCCTAGGTATGATAGGCTAAGGTTGGATTTAGGGTATAGTACCAAAATCAAATTAGAGGATGCAAGTATTTGTAAGTTGGTCGAGGACAATGACGATAGGCGGCATTTCATTCACTTCGCGAAAGCCGTGGTCCGTGCCACAGCAAAGGCGAATGGTAGCACGTCTGTGTAAGATTGTTAGTTAATATTAATGTTTTTATTTATAAAGTTAGCTGTTAGGATGGTTTAATGTTAGTGTTTTTGTTGAAAAGTGTCAGTTGTTTTTGTTATTTGTGTGTCAGTTATGCCAAAGATTTAAAATTTTATTTTGTTTTTTCTTATTGTTTTATTTAACGTATTTTTAAAATTTCTATTAATACAGATAATATATCATTTTCTCTCAAATCTAACCTCATATGATATTGTTAGTTTTGTGTATTGCTTTTCATTAGACTTTGTTTTGGTAAAAAGAGAAGAATAAGTAAAATTAAATTTATTATGATTGTGTGTCCTACTTTTAAGCAAGCTCTGAAAGAGACCTTAGTATAGCTTTGTGTAATTTTATTATAAGTTATTTATTAGAAATAAAAAGAATACTGTGATAAATTAATAAAGTTAAGGAATTATAATTAATGTAGTACCAATGAAAATTATAGAACTTAGTATTTGTATAATATAATTGTAATTCTATAAGGGAATATAATAATCAGAATTCTGTGATAATTTATGAAATAGGTTTATGATCAATGTAAGAAAAGATTCACCTTTGTTAGATTAAAGATGATTCTGTAATAATATTATATATCTAATTTGTAGTTAAAATTTTCATAAACATGATTGTATTAGATTGGTAGGAGATTTAAATTGTGATGTAAATTTAAAATAGCGAGAAATTAAGGATTATTGGTATGTATGTACAATGAGTAAATAAATAATGTCAAATCGTAGAATTATAAAAATTAAACAAGTATTATAGCGGAATAAAGATTAGATAGCGATGAAAAATTTATTAACCCTAAACATAGCAACATCCAATGAAGGAATTGATTAGTGCCGAAAAAAGGTAGAGAATGAGGAGTTTTTATAAAATCAGAGTTTTATCTCTGGGAGCACGGGAGCAGACTTCATAGATGTTGTTCTGTCATAGTTTTAATATATTAGGTTAAACCGTCAAAAAATATATATTGACGAGAAAAAAAAAAAAAAAAAAAAAAAAAAAAAAAAAAAAAAAAAAAAAAAAAAAAAAAAAAAAAAAAAAAAAAAAAAAAAAAACCTAACCTAACCTAACCTAACCTAACCTAACCTAACCTAACCTAACCTAACCTAACCTAACCTAACCTAACCTAACCTAACCTAACCTAACCTAACCTAACCTAACCTAACCTAACCTAACCTAACCTAACCTAACCTAACCTAACCTAACCTAACCTAACCTAACCTAACCTAACCTAACCTAACCTAACCTAACCTAACCTAACCTAACCTAACCTAACCTAACCTAACCTAACCTAACCTAACCTAACCTAACCTAACCTAACCTGACCTAACCTAACCTAACCTAACCTAACCTAACCTAACCTAACCTAACCTAACCTAACCTAACCTAACCTAACCTAACCTAACCTAACCTAACCTAACCTAACCTAACCTAACCTAACCTAACCTAACCTAACCTAACCTAACCTAACCTAACCTAACCTAACCTAACCTAACCTAACCTAACCTAACCTAACCTAACCTAACCTAACCTAACCTAACCAACGGCAATGGAGGTCCAGCAACGTGCGAATGCCGCTCTTGCCTATGTCGAGGAGTGGGGTGTCAGGAACAAATTGAAGTTTGCTCCGCATAAAACAAACGCTATGGTCATTACGCGTAAGTTGAAGTACGACACCCCACTTCTGAGTATGGGAGGGATCGACATTGGCATGTCGCGAGAGATCAAGATTCTTGGCCTCACAATAGACGACAAGCTGACATTTAATACACATGTCACCAATGTTTGCAAGAAAGCGCTAAACTTCTACAAAAAGCTAGCGAGAACGGCAAAAATTAGTTGGGGCCTCCATCCACAAGTGATTCACACTATATACACGGCGGTTGTGGAGCCCGTGATAATGTACGCGGCCAGCGCGTGGGCGTCTGCCACCGAAAAACTTGGTGTCCAAAAACAGCTAAACGTGGTGCAACGGGGATTCGCTCAGAAGCTGTGTAGAGCATACCGCACCACTTCACTGAACTCGGCGCTGGTGCTGTCTGGGATACTCCCTTTGGACCTCAGAATACAAGAAGCAGCCGCATTGTACGAGGCCAAGAGGGGTGTGCCCCAGATAGCATTAGCATTGGGAGATAGAGAAGTGGAACGCGTAGTACCATATGCAAACACGCCTCACCCAGCCGAAAATATTGACCTGGAATTCATATGCCTGACAGACCAAGCTGAAGTAGATATACATGGCAACCAAGCAGTACGCATTTTTACGGACGGCAGTAAAATTGATGGCAAGGTCGGAGCTGCATTGTCTCATTGGAGCAATGCAGCCGAGATCAAAAGCCAGAAATTGAAACTGTCGTCCTATTGCACTGTCTATCAAGCGGAATTACTGGCGATATATAAAGCTACATGTGATATCCTTCGAGGACAAGACACCAGTTTTGGTATATATAGTGACTCGCGATCATCACTCGAGTCAATCGTAAACCACCGTTCACTGCATCCCTTGGCTGTCAAAAGTCGTGAAAACCTGAAAGCAATAAGACAGCAGAACAAAAATGTCGCGCTCTATTGGATCAAGGCACATGCAGGACTTGAAGGTAACGAACGGGCTGATCAATTAGCAAAGGATGCGGCAATGAACATCAAACGCAAACCCGATTACGATTTATGTCCAATCTCACATATTAAGAAGCAAATCCGAGTGGGAACGCTAGATAAATGGAATCGTAGATACAGGTCGGGCGAGACTGCTAAAGTTACAAAATTGTTTTTCCCAGACGCGATTGAGGCGTACAGAGTAGTGAAACAAATAGAACCAGCTGGAACGTTAACACAGATTATGACTGGGCACGGTGGGTTCTCCGAATACCTGACACGTTTTAGGTGTAAGGAGGACCCATCTTGCCTCTGTGAACCCGGGAAAAATGAAACTGTAGAGCATATCCTACTGGAATGTCCTGTTTATGGCTTGGAAAGATATGAGGTAGAGCAAAGTTTAAATAAAAAACTGACGACTGACACTCTGCACGAGTTAGTCAGAGATGTAGCAAGTAGGAAGATATTTTTAGATTTTTGTATAAAAATTGGTAACAAAGTTATTGATAGAAATAAGACTAGATAATTAAGTATATTGTATTATATATATTGAATATAAATTGTAAATAGTCATAATCTAATTAATCACTATGCTATATATGTATATTTATATAATATACGATGTTAGCATAATAATATAATAAAATTGTAATAAGTTTGATACCTAATGATATGAATTGAATAATGATTTTAATTTAATGATAATGTGAATTTAATAATGCAATAATAATAATTAATTGAATATGTAGTGAAGAATTTTTGTTTTTATTTTGACGAGTTGAATAGTGACAATATATACAAATAATATGAGTAAAATAGATAATATGTAATTTGAATGGTATATACAAGTAAAATGATGAAATTGACTTCATTTACACATGATTGTGTGTACATGTTTAGTAAGAGTAATAGAGTCACGACAGACAAATTGAATGAGTACTCAATAGGAAGATAGACAAGGTCTCTGACTTTCGTTAGAGGATTTGGAACAAAGGGAGGGGAAAAAAAAAAAAAAAAAAAAAAAAAAAAAAAAAACCTAACCTAACCTAACCTAACCTAACCTAACCTAACCTAACCTAACCTAACCTAACCTAACCTAACCTAACCTAACCTAACCTAACCTAACCTAACCTAACCTAACCTAACCTAACCTAACCTAACCTAACCTAACCTAACCTAACCTAACCTAACCTAACCTAACCTAACCTAACCTAACCTAACCTAACCTAACCTAACCTAACCTAACCTAACCTAACCTAACCTAACCTAACCTAACCTAACCTAACCTAACCTAACCTAACCTAACCTAACCTAACCTAACCTAACCTAACCTAACCTAACCTAACCTAACCTAACCTAACCTAACCTAACCTAACCTAACCTAACCTAACCTAACCTAACCTAACCTAACCTAACCTAACCTAACCTAACCTAACCTAACCTAACCTAACCTAACCTAACCTAACCTAACCTAACCTAACCTAACAGTCGCGTCTCAACCGCGGTCAGAGACGCCACGATTCTAAGTCGCTCCACGCTTAAAAATCCAAAAAAGTGGTATTTTTTCATCGTAGAAGGTTGTGTGATACCTCAAAAGTTGCGCGTTCACGAGGCCAACACGTCTGTGAAACCCGTTTTGTGAAGTGTTGAGTGGTTGCCAAGTTATAGCCCAAAAAGTGAAAAACGTGTTTTTTCGATACATAAAACGTGATACGCTGGGTTATTAAGATCTGTGACCCCCACTTTTTGAAGTGCTTTCTGGAAGGCCTTGTGGAGGGCTACAACCCTGCGGTGAGAACAGATTTTTGCCGGTCCCCGTTGAGGAGAGATCGGCAAAAAAACAAAAACCACGTGGCCACGAGGTCACCCATCCAAGCCAGCTAGTAAGATTCTGGGTACGCCGCCAGGAAGGAGACCAGAAGAGGACGCGGAGGGCGTTTTCAGAATTTTGGAAAGTCAAGATTTGGCCCGGAAACAACAAATCAAAATTCTGTGCGGTTAGAAATTTTATTTAAGTTTTATTATTTACAAAATTTCAGCGACGACCTATCCTTATTTTTTGCTCAGTTGTAGGTCTGTCTTTTATTTAATCATTTGTGAAGAAATTAGATTTTTAAAGTTAAAGCGCGCGGATTTATTGTTTTTAGAATAAGTTTACCAACTGCATATTAGGTTTTTTAAAGTTGTAATTCAAATAACTCAGAAACGGGAGGAGATAGCCAATTTTTGGCACCGACCTCCAATCTACATCCGTAGGATTGTATATTGAAGCAAATTTCTTTTTAAATTCTAAAATTTTTGAAAATTTTCCCCCCCCTCTAGCTCCAAAAATACTTTTCCCATACAAATAGTAAAAGTTTGGAAATTTAGTTTGTATAAATTATAAATTCTTTTAAATTCATTTTTAGTGTTATAAAATTTGTAAAATAGCAGTTTATTCCCTCCCGTATCTATTTATCCCTCCCCCCCCCCCCCGCCCTCCATATTTGTAAATTTTTGAAATTTGCATTTTTCTGGCCCACGACATAAGTTGATCGCGACTTTATTTTATTTTATTTTATTTGTTTTATTTTAAGACTTAACGGTTCTCACTGAGAGTAACATACCTACTCTAAGACCTACTCTATATAGAGTTAACATTATTTTTGTGTTTTTGCTTTACTTAATTTTAGATAAATAACGGGTGTACTTACCTGTGTAGAAGACATTTTAGACCGCTGCACCTCAGTGAAACCTGAAATAAAAATAAAAATTAATTACATAGAACTGAAAAATTTAGATTTTTCTAAATTATTGTATATACAAGGACTAATTAATATTTACAACTTTTACAAATTTAAATTTAATTGACTAACCTGTTTACCGTGTAAATTAATTATCTAGCAAAATGATTCGTACACCGAAAAATATCACGGAAAAACCTGCGAGCACGGCGGAATCGACCTGCTCAAACATGGCAGACGGGACAACTGGAAGGGCCGGACCCTCAAATAAAAGTGACATAACATCCCAGCCTCAGAGCGTGAGAAGGAGTATAGGGAAATGGGAAGCCGAGAAATCGGAAACCCAAACCAAAGTCTCCTACTCCCCAAAAAGAGCGCCGGTGAACAGCTCTACTATGACTAAACCGGCCATAGCACGGAGAGCATCGGTAGAGGCGTCAATGAGCTCACCAAACCAGGAGGTAAAATACCCAGATAGAACACCCGAAACTAAAACTGGGATCCCATCAGAACCGGAAAGGAGGAAATATGATAGCCGGAACGCCGAGGCTAATGAGTGCTTAAAGAGACTAGAATTTAGTATGAACAGCTCAAGAAATACAAAAACAAGCATTAAAAACGTGGTGTTAGCTGAGGCCGAACGTATCTATCAGCTGCTGAAAGAGTCGGAGGCGGAAAAGGCCAAGATGACCTTAGAGGCGGAACGGTTTAGCCAGCAGCTGACAGATATGGAAGCAGAAAGGGACAGTTTTGAACAGCAACTAAGCGATCTTATAGAAGAACGGCTCAAGGAGGACCCAGTGGAAGTAGAGATCTCAGAAATAACTGCCAAAGTAGAAGATATGAAAAATGACATTATCAAAAAGCTGGAAGAACACACAGAGCAAATTAAACAAAACACAGACAGAGTTGAAGAGCTAAGGGAAACAGTAGCAAAGCAAACTTACGCAAGCATAGTAGCGGCGCCCCCTAAAAGGCAGCACATGGAGCAGACAGCACTGCACTCAGTTGTAGTTACTGCAAAGGACGAAACAGAGTCAGGAGAAGAAGTGCTGAACAGAATTAGAAGTGCGGTAAATGCCAAAGAAGGGGGAATTAAGGTAGAAAAAATTAGGAAAGCAAAGGATAGAAAGGTGATTTTAGGATGTAAGACTGTGGAAGATAGACAAAAATTGAAGGAAAGGCTAAGTAAGGCAAAAGAGCTCAACATCGAGGAAGTTAAAAATAAGGACCCATTAGTGATCCTCAAAGACGTCCTCCAATATAATACAGACGAAGACGTCCTGAGGGCACTAAAAAACCAAAATGGGTACATATTTCTCGGCCTGGACAAGAAAGATGAAAGAGTTGAGATAGCGTATAGGAAAAAGACCCGAAATCCATTATGCAACCATGTAGTTATGAGGGTCTCTCCGAAGCTATACCAACGCATGGTGGAAGCCGAGGCAGTACACATTGACTTGCAGCGAGTAAGGGTGATGGATCAGTCACCGCTAGTACAATGTTCCCTCTGCCTCGGCTACGGACATGGCCGGCGTTTCTGTAGGGAAACACACGAAAAGTGCAGTCACTGTGGAGGCCCCCACATGAAGCAGCAATGTGAAGTCTGGCTTGCGGGTGTGGCTCCGACATGCTGTAACTGTGTTCACGCTAAGCTGGACCACACAGAGCACAACGCGTTTAGTGACGATTGCAGCATAAGAAGGAAATGGGAGGCTCTAGCGAGAGCCACCATAGCCTACTGCTAAGGGCATCCCCAATGTAAGACTAGGCCGTAAAGAAATTGGTAGAACGAAAAAGGGAACTCTGTGCACCAGTTTCCTTATGATTACTGCCTGCACATCGGTGGCGCAAGCCTTGAAGGATAAGATAGGAAACGAAATAGGTAAGACGAGCCTGAAACACCAAAAAGGCAACCGGGATCAGTTTCATAAGAAAATGGACAAGTTGGTAAACTTACAATGGTGTGACGAACAGCTCGCCGAGCCAAAACGGATCATAACTGGGGAATGCGACATCCGATGTGTGGTGCCAGCACTAAAGGCCAAAATAATTACGGTTTACCTGCAACAAAATGAACGCACCCAGCAACGAATTCTAAATGCAAAAACAAAAAGCTGTA